>JBAPLH010000923.1:0-152690 GCA_037897445.1 Ceriops zippeliana | reverse complement strand
GTATTTTTTTCATATTGAATATAGTTATTAATAAAGAAACAAAAGTTAATTTTAATTTTATTGCATGAAAAATAGTCCTGATAACAGCAAGTGAAGCCTAATCCAACATGAGGTGATTGGAAATTCACATTATTTAGGAATTAAAACCAGTTAACCATTGTACGAAAATGCATACCATGATGAATGACACCTTTGGATGATGGATTTAAATAAATTTGGAATTTTAGTGGTGTATATACTTGCTTGATTCAATTAATATACGAGGTTGTTTAGCCACCTGTGTTATATTTTATGCTCAATGTATCAAAAAGTGTGTTTGGATTCAAAAGAGGAACCTTGTTAACCAAAAAATGATGGGAGAACTCGCGATTTTTGAATTCAACAATTAATATCAATAAGAAATGCATTTCAAAATCAAGAACTCCATTGTTTGTAAAATTGAATGATTTCATGTAATGAATGGTCCGCAGGTATTTTTTTCATATTGAATATAGTTATTAAGAAACAAACAAAAGGTAATTTTAATCTTATTGCATGGAAAAATAGTCCCTGGTAAACAGCAAGAGAAGCCTAATTAACATGAGGTGATTAGAAATTCTCATTATTTAGGCATTAAACTAGTTAACATTTTGCACGAAATGCATACCATGATGAATGGCACCTTTGGATGATGGATTTTAAATAAATTTGGAATTTTATTGGTGTATATACTTGCTTGATTCAATTAATATACTAGGTTGTTTAGCCACCTGTGTTAGATTTTATGATCAAATGTATCAAAAAGTGTGTTTGGAATCAAAAGGGAGGCTTGGTAGCCAAAAATGATGGGAGGAACTCTCTTTTTTTCAATTCTATAATTAATTTCAATAAGAAATGCAATTCAAAATCAAGAACTCCATTGTTTGTTAAATTGAATGAATTCATGTAATTGATGGTCCATGGGCATTTTTTTCATAATAAATATAGTTATTAAGAAAGAACCAAAAGTTAGTTTCAAGGTTATTGCATGAAAAAAATAGCCCTGGTAACAACAAGAGGAGCCTAATTAGCATGAAGTGTTGAGAAATTCTCATTATTTAGGAATTAAACCAGTTAACATTTGTACGAAATGCAAACCATGATGAATGGCACCTTTGGCTGATGGATTTAAATAGATTTGGAGTTTTATTGGTGTATATACTAGTTTGATTCAATTAATATACTAGGTTGTTTAGCGACATCTGTTATATTTCGTGATGAATGTATGAAAAAGTGTGGTTGGAATCAAAAGAGGAAACTTGCTAAACATAAATGATGGGAGGGACTCCCTATTTTTGAATTCAACAATTAATATCAATAAGAAATGTCAATTCAAAATCAAGAACTGCATTGATTGTTAAATTGAATGATTTCATGTAATGGATGGTCCACAGCTATTTTTTTCATATTGAATATAGTTATTAAGAAAGAAACAAAAGTTAATTTGAATGTTATTGCATGAAAAGATGTCCTGGTAACAGCAAGAGAAGCCTAATTAACATGAGGTGATTAGAAATTCTCATTATTTAGGGATTAAACCAGTTAACATTTGTACGAAATGCATAGCATGATGAATGGGACATTTGGATGATGGATTTAAATAAATTTGGAATTTTATTGGTGCATATACTTGCTTGATTCAATTAATATACGAGGTTATTTAGCCACTTGTGTTATATTTCATGATCAATGTATCAAAAAGTATGTTTGAAATCAAAAGAGGAACCTTATTAACCAAAAATGATGGGAGAACTCGCGATTTTTGAATTCAAAAATTAATATCAATAAGAAATGCAATTGAAAATCAAGAACTTCATTTTTTTGTTAAATTGAATGATTTCATTTCATGTAATGGATGGTCCACAGGTATTTTTTTTTCATATTGAAATATAGTTATTAATAAAGAAACAAAAGTTAATTTTAATTTTATTGCATGAAAAATAGTCCTGATAACAGCAAGTGAAGCCTAATTAACATGAGGTGATTGGAAATTTCCCATTATTTAGGAATTAAACCAGTTAACATTTGTACGAAATGCATACCATGATGAATGACACCTTTGGATGATGGATTTAAATAAATTTGGAATTTTAGTGGTGTATATATTACTTGCTTGATTCAATTAATATACGAGGTTGTTTAGCCACTCTGTGTTATATTTTATGCTCAATGTATCAAAAAGTGTGTTTGGAATCAAGAGACGGAACCTTGTTAACCAAAAATGATGATGGAGAGAACTCGCAATTTTTTGAATTCAACAATTAATATCAATAAGAAATGCAATTCAAAATCAAGAACTCCATTGTTTGTTTAAATTGAATGATTTCATGTAATGAATGGTCAGCAGGTATTTTTTTTCATATTGAATATAGTTTTTATTAAGAAAGAAAACAAAAGTTAATTTTTAATCTTATTGCATGGAAAATAGTCCTGGTAACAGCAAGAGAAGCCTAATTAACATGAGGTGATTAGAAATTCTCATTATTTATGAAGTAAACCAGTTAACATTTGTACGAAATGCATACCATGATGAATGGCACCTTTGGGTGATGGATTTAAATAAATTTGGAATTTTATTGGTGTATATATACTTGCTTTGATTCAATTAATATACTAGGTTGTTTAGCCACATGTTATATATTTCATGATAAATATATCAAAAAGTGTGTTTTGGAATCAAAATAGGAGGCTTGGTAGCCAAAAATGATGGGAGGAACTCTCTTTTTTTCAATTCTATAATTAATTTCAATAAGAAATGCAATTCAAAATCAAGAACTCCATTGTTTGTTAAATTGAATGAATTCAAGTAATTGATGGTCCATGGGCATTTTTTTCATAATAAATATAGTTATTAAGAAAGAACCAAAAGTTAGTTTCAAGGTTATTGCATGAAAAATAGCCCTGGTAACAACAAGAGGAGCCTAATTAGCATGAACTGTTGAGAAATTCTCATTATTTAGGAATTAAACCAGTTAACATTTGTATGAAATTCAAACCATGATGAATGGCACCTTTGGCTAATCGATTTAAATAGATTTGGAGTTTTATTTGTGTATATACTAGTTTGATTCAATTAATATACTAGGTTGTTTAGCGACATCTGTTATATTTCTTGATGAATGTATGAAAAATGTGGTTGGAATCAAAAGAGGAAACTTGCTAAACATAAATGATGGGAGGGACTCCTTATTTTTGAATTCAACAATTAATATCAATAAGAAATGCAATTCAAAAGGGAGAACTCCATTGTTTGTTAAATAGAATGATTTCATGTAAAGGATGGTCCACACATGTTTTTTTTTTTTCATATTGAATATAGTTATTAAGAAAGAAACAAAAGTTAATTTTAATGTTATTGAATGGAAAATAGTCCTGGTAACAGCAAGAGAAGCCTAACTAACATGAGGTGATTGGAAATTCTCATTATTTAGGAATTAAACCATTTAACATTTGTACGAAATGCATACCATGATGAATGACACCTTTGGCTGATAGATTTAAATAGATTTGGAGTTTTAATGGTGTATATACTTGTTTGATTCAATTAATATACTATGTTGTTTATCCACATGTGTTATATTTCATGATAAATGTATCGAAAAGTGTGTTTTGAAATCGAAAGAGGAGGCTTGCTAGCCAAAAATGATGGTAGTAACTCTTTATTTTTGAATTCTATAATTAATATTAATAAGAAATGCAATTCAAAATCAAGAACTCCATTGTTTGTTAAATTGAATGAATTCATGTAATTGGCATTTTTTTCATAATTAATATAGTTATTAAGAAAGAACCAAAAGTTAGTTTCAAGGTTATTGCATGAAAAATAGCCCTGGTAACAACAAGAGGAGCCTCATTAGCATGAAGTGTTGAGAAATTCTCATTATTTAGGAATTAAACCAGATAACATTTGTACGAAATGCAAACCATGATGAATGGCACCTTTGGCTGATGGATTTAAATAGATTTGGAGTTTTATTGGTGTATATACTAGTCTGATTCAATTAATATACTAGGTTGTTTAGCGACATCTGTAATATTTCTTGATGAATGTATGAAAAAGTGTGGTTGGAATCAAAAGAGGAAACTTGCTAAACATAAATGATGGGAGGGACTCCTTATTTTTGAATTCAACAATTAATATCAATAAGAAATGCAATTCAAAAGGGAGAACTCCATTGTTTGTTAAATAGAATGATTTCATGTAATGGATGGTCCACAGGTATTTTTTTCATATTGAATATAGTTATTAAGAAAGAAACAAAAGTTAATTTTAATGTTATTGAATGGAAAATAGTCCTGGTAACAGCAAGAGAAGCCTAATTAACATGAGGTGATTGGAAATTCTCATTATTTAGGAATTAAACCAGTTAACATTTGTACGAAATGCATACCATGATGAATGACACCTTTTGCTGATGGATTTAAATAGATTTGGAGTTTTAATGGTGTATATACTTGTTTGATTAAATTAATATACTATGTTGTTTATCCACATGTGTTATATTTCATGATAAATGTATCGAAAAGTGTGTTTTGGAATCAAAAGAGGAGGCTTGCTAGCCAAAAATGATGGGAGTAACTCTCTATTTTTGAATTCTATAATTAATATCAATAAGAAATGCAATTCAAAATCAAGAACTCCATTGTTTGTTAAATTGAATGAATTCATGTAATTGGCATTTTTTTCATAATGAATATAGTTATTAAGAAAGAACCGAAAGTTAGTTTCAAGGTTATTGCATGAAAAATAGCCCTGGTAACAACAAGAAGAGCCTAATTAACATGAAGTGATGAGAAATTCTCATTATTTAGGAATTAAACCACTTAACATTTGTACTAAATGCAAACCATGATGAATGGCACCTTTGGCTGATGGATTTAAATAGATTTGGAGTTTTATTTGTGTATATATTTGTTTGATTCAATTAATATACTAGGTTGCTTAGCGACATCTGTTATATTTTGAGATCAATGTATCAAAAAGTGTGTTTGGAATCAAAAGAGGAACCTTGTTAACCAAAAATGATGGGAGAACTCGCTATTTTTGAATTCAACAATTAATATCAATCAGAAATGCAATTCAAAATCAAAAACTCCATTTTTTGTTAAATTGAATGATTTCATGTAATGGATGGTCGACAGGTATTTTTTTCATATTGAATATAGTTATTAAGAAAGAAACAAAAGTTAATTTTAATGTTATTGAATGGAAAATAGTCCTGGTAACAGCAAGAGAAGCCTAATTAACATGAGGTGATTGGAAATTCTCATTATTTAGGAATTAAACCAGTTAACATTTGTACGAAATGCATACCATGATAAATGACACCTTTTGCTGATGGATTTAAATAGATTTGGAGTTTTAATGGTGTATATACTTGTTTGATTAAATTAATATACTATGTTGTTTATCCACATGTGTTATATTTCATGATAAATGTATCGAAAAGTGTGTTTTGGAATCAAAAGAGGAGGCTTGCTAGCCAAAAATGATGGGAGTAACTCTCTATTTTTGAATTCTATAATTAATATCAATAAGAAATGCAATTCAAAATCAAGAACTCCATTGTTTGTTAAATTGAATGAATTCATGTAATTGGCATTTTTTTCATAATGAATATAGTTATTAAGAAAGAACCGAAAGTTAGTTTCAAGGTTATTGCATGAAAAATAGCCCTGGTAACAACAAGAAGAGCCTAATTAACATGAAGTGATGAGAAATTCTCATTATTTAGGAATTAAACCAGTTAACATTTGTACTAAATGCAAACCATGATGAATGGCACCTTTGGCTGATGGATTTAAATAGATTTGGAGTTTTATTTGTGTATATATTTGTTTGATTCAATTAATATACTAGGTTGCTTAGCGACATCTGTTATATTTTGTGATCAATGTATCAAAAAGTGTGTTTGGAATCAAAAGAGGAACCTTGTTAACCAAAAATGATGGGAGAACTCGCTATTTTTGAATTCAACAATTAATATCAATCAGAAATGCAATTCAAAATCAAAAACTCCATTTTTTGTTAAATTGAATGATTTCATGTAATGGATGGTCGACAGGTATTTTTTTCATATTGAATATAGTTATTAAGAAAGAAACAAAAGTTAATTTTAATTTTATTGCATGAAAAATAGTCCTGGTAACAGAAAGTGAAGCCTAATTAACATGAGGTAATTGGAAATTCTCATTGTTTAGGAATTAAACCAGTTAACATTTGTACGAATTGCAGACCATGATGAATGGCACCTTTGGATGATGGATTTAAATAAATTTGGAATTTTAGTGGTGTATATACTTGCTTGATTCAATTAATATACGAGGTTGTTTAGCCACCTGTGTTATATTTTATGCTCAATGTATCAAAAAGTGTGTTTGGAATCAAAAGAGGAACCTTGTTAACCAAAAATGATGGGAGAACTCGCTATTTTTGAATTCAACAATTAATGTCAATAAGAAATGCAATTCAAAATCAAGAACTCCATTGTTTGTTAAATTGAATGATTTCATGTAATGGATGGTCCACAGGTATTTTTTTCGTATTGAATATAGTTATTAAGAAAGAAACAAAAGGTAATTTTAATGTTATTGCATATAAAATAGTCCTGGTAACAGCAAGAGAAGCCTAATTAACATGAGGTGATTAGAAATTCTCATTATTTAGGCATTAAACTAGTTAACATTTGGTCGAAATGCATACCATGATGAATGGCACCTTTGGATGATGGATTTAAATAAATTTGGAATTTTATTGGTGTATATACTTGCTTGATTCAATTAATATACGAGGTTCTTTAGCCACCTCTGTTATATTTCATGATCAATGTATCAAAAAGTGTGTTTGGAATCAAAAGAGGAACCTTGTTAACCAAAAATGATGGGAGAACTCGCTATTTTTGAATTCGACAATTAATATCAATAAGAAATGCAATTCAAAATCAAGAACTTCATTGTTTGTTAAATTGAATGATTTCATGTAATGGATGGTCCACATGTATTTTTTTCATATTGAATATAATTATTAAGAAAGAAACAAAAGTTAATTTCAATGTTATTGCATGAAAAATAGTCCCAATAACAACAAGAGAAGCCTAATTAACATGAGGTGATTAGAAATTCTCTTTATTTAGGAATTAAACCAGTTAACATTTGTACGAAATGCATACAATGATGAATGGCACCATTGGATGATGGATTTACATAAATTTGGAATTTTATTGGTGTATATACTTGCTTGATTCAATTAATATACTAGGTTGTTTAGCCACATGTGTTATATTTCATGATCAATGTATCAAAAAGTGTGTTTGGAATCAAAAGAGGAACCTTATTAACCAAAAATGATGGGAGAACTCGCTATTTTTGAATTCAACAATTAATATCAATAAGAAATGCAATTCAAAATCAAGAACTCCATTGTTTGTTAAATTGAATGATTTGATGTAATGGATGGTCCTCAGGTATTTTTTTCATATTGAATATAGTTATTAAGAAAGAAACAGAAGTTAATTTCAATGTTATTGCATGAAAGATAGTCCTGGTAACAACAAGAGGGGCATAAATAATATGAGGTGATTAGAAATTCTCATTATTTAGGAAGTAAACCAGTTAACCTTTGTACGAAATGCATACCATGATGAATGGCGCCTGTGGGTGATGGATTTAAATAAATTTGGAATTTTATTGGTGTATATACTTGCTTGATTCAATTAATATACTAGGTTGTTTAGCCATATGTGATATATTTCATGATAAATATATCAAAAAGTGTGTTTTGGAATCAAAACAGGAGGCTTGGTAGCCAAAAATGATGGGAGGAACTCTCTTTTTTTCAATTCTATAATGAATTTCAATAAGAAATGCAATTCAAAATCAAGAACTCCATTGTTTGCTAAATTGAATGAATTCATGTAATTGGCATTTTTTTCATAATGAATATACTTATTAAGAAAGAATATTAAGAAAGAACCAAAAGTTAGTTTCAAGGTTATTGTATGAAAAATAGCCCTGGTAACAACAAGAGGAGCCTAATTAGCATGAAATGTTGAGAAATTCTCATTATTTAGGAATTAAACCAGTTAACATTTGTACGAAATGCAAACCATGATGAATGGCACCTTTGGCTGATGGATTTAAATAGATTTGGAGTTTTATTGGTGTATATACTAGTTTGATTCAATTAATATACTAGGTTGTTTAGCGACATCTGTTATATTTCGTGATGAATGTATGAAAAAGTGTGTTTGGAATCAAAAGAGGAAACTGGCTAAACATAAATGATGGGAGGGACTCCTTATTTTTGAATTCAACAATTAATATCAATAAGAAATGCAATTCAAAATCAAGAACTCCATTGATTGTTAAATTGAATGATTTCATGTAATGGATGGTCCACAGCTTTTTTTTTCATATTGAATATAGTTATTAAGAAAGAAACAAAAGTTAATTTCAATGCCATTGCATGAAAAGAAGTCCTGGTAATAGCAAGAGAAGCCTAATTAACATGAGGTGATTAGAAATTCTCATTATTTAGGCATTAAACCTGTTAACATTTGTACGAAATGCATACCATGATGAATGGCACCTTTGGATGATGGATTTAAATAAATTTGGAATTTTATTGGTGTATATACTTGCTAGATTCAATTAATATACGAGGTTGTTTAGCCACCTGTGTTATATTTCATGATCAATGTATCAAAAAGTGTGTTTGGAATCAAAAGAGGAACCTTGTTAACCAAAAATGATGGGAGAACTCGTGATTTTTGAATTCAACAATTAATATCAATAAGAAATGCAATTGAAAATCAAGAACTCCTTTTTTTGTTAAATTGAATCATTTCATGTAATGGATGGTCCACAGGTATTTTTTCATATTGAATATAGTTATTAAGAAAGAAACAAAAGTTAATTTTAATGTTATTGCATGAAAGATAGTCCTGGTAACAACAAGAGGGGCATAAATAATATGAGGTGATTAGAAATTCTCATTATTTAGGAAGTAAACTAGTTAACCTTTGTACGAAATGCATACCATGATGAATGGCGCCTTTGGGTGATGGATTTAAATAAATTTGGAATTTTATTGGTGTATATACTTGCTTGATTCAATTAATATACGAGGTTGTTTAGCCACCTGTGTTATATATCATAATCAATGTATCAAAAAGTGTGTTTGGAATCAAAAGAGGAACCTTGTTAACCAAAAATAATGGGATATTTTGCGATTTTTGAATTCAACAATTAATATGAATAAGAAATGCAATTCAAAATCAGGAACTTCATTGTTTGCCAAATTGAATGATTTCATGTAATGGATGGTCCACAGGTATTTTTTTGATATTGAATATAGATATTAAGAAAGAAACAAAAGTTAATTTTAATGTTATTGAATGGAAAATAGTCCTGGTAACAGCAAGAGAAGCCTAATTAACATGAGGTGATTGGAAATTCCCATTATTTAGGAATTAAACCAGTTAACATTTGTACGAAATGCATACTATGATGAATGACACCTTTGGCTGATGGATTTAAATAGCTTTGGAGTTTTAATGGTGTATATACTTGTTTGACTCAATTAATATACTAGGTTGTTTAGTGACATCTGTTATATTTCGTGATGAATGTATGAAAAAGTATGGTTGGAATCAATAGAGGAAACTTGGTAAACATAAATAATGGGAGGGACTCCCTATTTTTGAATTCAACAATTAATATCAATAAGAAATGAAATTCAAAATCAAGAACTCCATTGATTGTTAAATTGAATGATTTCCTGTAATGGATGGTCCACATCTATTTTTTTGATATTAAATATAGTTATTAAGAAAGAAACAAAAGTTAATTTCAATGTTATTGCATGAAAAGAAGTCCTGGTAACAGCAAGAGAAGCCTAATTAACATGAGGTGATTAGAAATTCTCATTATTTAGGCATTAAACCTGTTAACATTTGTACGAAATGCATACCATGATGAATGGCACCTTTGGATGATGGATTTAAATAAATTTGGAATTTTATTGGTGTATATACTTGCTAGATTCAATTAATATACGAGGTTGTTTAGCCACCTGTGTTATATTTCATGATCAATGTATCAAAAAGTGTGTTTGGAATCAAAAGAGGAACCTTGTTAACCAAAAATGATGGGAGAACTCGCGATTTTTGAATTCAACAATTAATATCAATAAGAAATGCAATTGAAAATCAAGAACTCCTTTTTTTGTTAAATTGAATGATTTCATGTAATGGATGGTCCACAGGTATTTTTTCATATTGAATATAGTTATTAAGAAAGAAACAAAAGTTAATTTTAATGTTATTGGATGAAAAATAGTCCTGGTAACAGCAAGAGAAGCCTAATTAACATGAGGTGATTGGAAATTCTCATTGTTTAGGAATGAAACCAGTTAACATTTGTACGAAATGCATACCATGATGAATGGCACCTTTGGATGATGGATTTAAATAAATTTGGAATTTTATTGGTGTATATACTTGCTAGATTCAATTAATATATGAGGTTGTTTAGCCACCTGTGTTATATTTCATAATCAATGTATCAAAAAGTGTGTTTGGAATCAAAAGAGGAACCTTGATAACCAAAAATGATGGGATATTTTGCTATTTTTGAATTCAACAATTAATATCAATAAGAAATGCAATTCAAAATCAAGAACTCCATTGTTTGCTAAATTGAATGATTTCATGTAATGGATGGTCCACAGGTATTTTTTTCATATTGAATATATTTATTAAGAAAGAAACAAAAGTTAATTTTAATGTTATTGGATGAAAAATAGTCCTGGTAACAGCATGAGAAGCCTAATTAACATGATTTGATTGGAAATTTTCATTGTTTAGGAATGAAACCAGTTAACATTTCTACGAAATGCATACCACGATGAATGGCACCTTTGGATGATGGATTTAAATAAATTTGGAATTTTATTGATGTATATACTTGCTTGATTCAATTAATATACGAGGTTGTTTAGCCACCTGTGTTATATTTCATAATCAATGTATCAAAAAGTGTGTTTGGAATCAAAAGAGGAACCTTGTTAACCAAAAATGATCGGATATTTTGCTATTTTTGAATTCAACAATTAATATCAATAAGAAATGCAATTCAAAATCAAGAACTCCATTGTTTGCTAAATTGAATGATTTCATGTAATGGATGGTCCACAGGTATTTTTTTCATATTGAATATAGTTATTAAGAAAGAAACAAAAGTTAATTTTAATGTTATTGGAAGAAAAATAGTCCTGGTAACAGCAACAGAAGCCTAATTAACATGAGGTGATTGGAAATTCTCATTGTTTAGGAATGAAACCAGTTAACATTTGTACGAAATGCATACCATGATGAATGGCACCTTTGGATGATGGATTTAAATAAATTTGGAATTTTATTGGTGTATATACTTGCTTGATTCAATTAATATACGAGGTTGTTTAGCCACCTGTGTTATATTTCATAATCAATGTATCAAAAAGTGTGTTTGGAATCAAAAGAGGAACCTTGTTAACCAAAAATGATGGGATATTTTTCTATTTTTGAATTCAACAATTAATAACAATAAGAAATGCAATTCAAAATCAAGAACTCCATTGTTTGCTAAATTGAATGATTTCATGTAATGGATGGTCCACAGGTATTTTTTTCATATTGAATATAGTTATTAAGAAAGAAACAAAAGTTAATTTTAATGTTATTGAATGGAAAATAGTCCTGGTAACAGCAAGAGAAGCCTAATTAACATGAGGTGATTGGAAATTTCCATTATTTAGGAATTAAACCAGTTAACATTTGTACGAAATGCATACCATGATGAATGACACCTTTGGCTAATGGATTTAAATAGATTTGGAGTTTTAATGGTGTATCTACTTGTTTGATTCAATTAATATACTAGGTTGTTTAGCGACATCTGTTATATTTCGTGATGAATGTATGAAAAAGCGTGGTTGGAATCAAAAGAAGAAACTTGGTAAACATAAATGATGGGAGGGACTCCCTATTTTTGAATTCAACAATTAATATCAATAAGAAATGAAATTCAAAATCAAGAACTCCATTGATTGTTAAATTGAATGATTTCATGTAATGGATGGTCCACAACTATTTTTTTGATATTGAATATAGTTATTAAGAAAGAAACAAAAGTTAATTTCAATGTTATTGCATGAAAAGAAGTCCTGGTAATAGCAAGAGAAGCCTAATTAACATGAGGTGATTAGAAATTCTTATTATATAGGCATTAAACCAGTTAACATTTGTACGAAATGCATACCATGATGAATGACACCTTTGGCTGATGGATTTAAATAGATTTGGAGTTTTATTTGTGTATATACTTGTTTGATTCAATTAATATACTAGGTTGCTTAGCGACATCTGTTATATTTTGTGATCAATGTATCAAAAAGTGTGGTTGGAATCAAAAGAGGAAACTTGCTCACCAGAAATGATGGGAGGAACTCTCTATTTTTCAATTCAATAATTAATATCAATAAGAAATGCAATTCAAAATCACGGACTCCATTGTTTGTTAAATTGTATGAATTCATGTAATTGATGGTCAACGGGAATTTTTTTCATAATGAATATATTTATTACGAAAGAAACAAAAGTTAATTTAAAGTTGATTCCATGAAAAATAGTCTTGGTAACAGCGAGAAAAGCCTAATGAACTTGAGGTTATTAGAAATTCTCATTATTTAGGAATTAAACCAGTTAACATTTGTAAAAAATGCAAACCATGATGAATGACGCCTTTGGCTGATGGATTTAAATAGATTTGGAGTTTTAATCGTATATATACTTGTTTGATTCAATTAATATACTAGGTTGTTTAGCCACCTGTGTTATATTTTATGCTCAATGTATCAAAAAGTGTATTTGGAATCAAAAGAGGAACCTTGTTAACCAGAAAAGATGGGAGAACTCGCTATTTTTGAATTGAACAATTAATATCAATAAGAAATGCAATTCAAAATCAAGAATTCCATTTTTTGTTAAATTGAATGATTTCATGTAATGAATGGTCCACAGGTATTTTTTTCATATCAAATATAGTTATTAAGAAAGAAACAAAAGTTAATTTTAGTATTATTGCATGGAAAATAATCCTGGTAACAGCAAGTGAAGCCTAATTAACATGAGGTAATTGGAAATTCTCATTGTTTAGGAATTAAACCAGTTAACATTTGTACGAAATGCATACCATGATGAATGGCACCTTTGGATGATGGATTTAAATAAATTTGGAATTTTAGTGGTGTATATACTTGCTTGTTTCAATTAATATACGAGGTTGTTTAGCCAGCTGTGTTATATTTTATGCTCAATGTATCAAAAAGTGTGTTTGGAATCAAAAGAGGAACCTTGTTAACCAAAAATGATGGGAGAAGTCGCTATTTTTGAATTCAATAATTAATATCAATAAGAAATGCAATTCAAAATCAAGAACTCCATTGTTTATTAAATGGAATGATTTCATGTAATGGATGGTCCGCAGGTATTTTCTTCATATTGAATATAGTTATTAAGAAAGAAACAAAAGGTAATTTTAATGTTATTGCATGGAAAATAGTCCTGGTAACAGTAAGAGAAGCCTAATTAACATGAGGTGATTAGAAATTCTCATTATTTAGGAATTAAACTTGTTAACATTTGGACGAAATGCATACCATGATGAATGACACCTTTGGATGATGGATTTAAATAAATTTGGAATTTTATTGGTGTATATACTTGCTTGATTCAATTAATATACGAGGTTGTTTAGCCACCTGTGTTATATTTCATGATCAATGTATTAAAAAGTGTGTTTGGAATCAAAAGAGGAACCTTGTTAACCAAAAATGATGGGAGAACTCGCTATTTTTGAATTCAACAATTAATATCAATAAGAAATACAATTCAAAATCAAGAACTCCATTGTTTGTTAAATTGAATGATTTCATGTAATGGATGGTCCACAGGTATTTTTTTTCATATTGAATATATTTATTAAGAAACAAACAAAAGTTAATTTCAATGTTATTGCATGAAAAATAGTCCTGCTCAAGAGGAGCCTAAATAATATGAGGTGATTAGAAATTCACATTATTTAGGAAGTAAACCAGTTAACATTTGTACGAAATGCATACCATGATGAATGGCACCTTTGGGTGATGGATTTAAATAAATTGGAATTTTATTGGTGTATATACTTGCTTGATTCAATTAATATACTAGGTTGTTTAGCCACATGTGTTATATTTCATGATAAATATATCAAAAAGTGTGTTTTGGAATCAAAACAGGAGGCTTGGTAGCCAAAAATGATGGGAGGAACTCTCTTTTTTTCAATTCTATAATTAATTTCAATAAGAAATGCAATTCAAAATCAAGAACTCCATTGTTTGTTAAATTGAATGAATTCATGTAATTGATGGTCCATGGGCATTTTTTTCATAATAAATATAGTTATTAAGAAAGAACCAAAAGTTAGTTTCAAGGTTATTGCATGAAAAATAGCCATGTTAACAACAAGAGGATCCTAATTAACATAAAGTGTTGAGAAATTCTCATTATTTAGGAATTAAACCAGTTAACATTTGTACGAAATGCAAACCATGATGAATGGCACCTTTGGTTGATGGATTTAAATAGATTTGGAGTTTTATTGGTGTATATACTAGTTTGATTCAATTAATATACTAAGTTGTTTAGCGACATCTGTTATATTTCATGATGAATGTATGAAACAGTGTGGTTGGAATCAAAAGAGGAAACTTGCTAAACATAAATGATGGGAGGGACTCCCTATTTTTGAATTCAACAATTAATATCAATAAGAAATGCAATTCAAAATCAAGAACTCCATTGATTGTTAAATTGAATGATTTCATGTAATGGATGGTCCGCAACTATTTTTTTCATATTGAATATAGTTATTAAGAAAGAAACAAAAGTTAATTTCAATGTTATTGCATGAAAAGAAGTCCTGGTAACAGCAGGAGAAGCCTAATTAACATGAGGTGATTAGAAATTCTTATTATTTAGGCATTAAACCAGTTAACATTTGTACGAAATACATACCATGATGAATGGCACCTTTGGATGATGGATTTAAATAAATTTGGAATTTTATTGGTGTATATACTTGGTTGATTCAATTAATATACGAGGTTGTTTAGCCACCTATGTTATATTTCATGATCAATGTATCAAAAAGTGTGTTTGGAATCAAAAGAGGAACCTTGTTAACCAAAAATGATGGGAGAACTCGCGATTTTGGAATTAAACAATTAATATCAATAAGAAATGCAATTGAAAATCAAGAACTCCATTTTTTGTTAAATTGAATGATTTCATGTAATTGATGGTCCACAGGTATTTTTTTCATATTGAATATAGTTATTAAGAAAGAAACAAAAGTTAATTTTAATGTTATTGGATGAAAAATAGTCCTGGTAACAGCAAGAGAAGCCTAATTAACATGAGGTGATTGGAAATTCTCATTGTTTAGGAATTAAACCAGTTAACATTTGTACGAAATGCATACCATGATGAATGGCACCTTTGGATGATGGATTTAAATAAATATGAAATTTTAGTGGTGTATATACTTGCTTGATTCAATTAATATACTAGGTTGTTTAGCCACATGTGTTATATTTGATGATCAATGTATCAAAAAGTGTGTTTGGAATCCAAAGAGGAAACTTACTAACCATAAATGATGGGAGGAACTCTCTATTTTTGAATTCAACAATTAATATCAATAAGAAATGCAATTCAAAATCAAGGACTCCATTGTTTGTTAAATTGAATGAATTCATCTTATAAATGGTCTAGGGGGATTTTTTTTCATAATGAATATAGTTATTTAGAAGCAAACAAAAGATAATTTCAAGGTTATTACATGAAAAAGAGTCCTAGTAAAAACAAGAGGACCCTAAATAACATGAGGTGATTAGAAATTCTCATAATTTAGGAATTAAACCAGTCAACATTTGTACGAAATGCAAACAATGATAAATGGCATCTTTGGATGATGCATTTAAATAGATTTGGAGTTTTAATGGTTTATATACTTGTTTGATTCAATTAATATACTAGGTTGTTAAGACACATGTGTTATATTTCATGATCAATGTATCAAAAAGTGTGTTTGGAATCCAAAGAGGAAACTTACTAACTAGAAATGATGGGAGGAACTCTCTATTTTTTAATTTAACAATTAATATCAATAAGAAATGCAATTCAAAATCAAGGACTCCATTGTTTGTTAAAATGAATGAATTCATCTTATAAATGGTCTAGGGGCATTTTTTTTCATAATGAATGTAGTTATTTAGGAAGAAACAAAAGTTAATTTCAAGGTTATTACATGAAAAATAGTCCTAGTAAAAAGAAGAGGACCCTAAATAACATGAGTTGATTAGAAATTCTCATTATTTAGGAATTAAACCAGTTAACATTTGTACGAAATGCAAACCATGATGATTGACACCTTTTTCTGATTGATTAAAATAGATTTGGAGTTTTATTGGTGTATATACTTGTTTGATTCAATTAATATACTAGGTTGTTTAGACACGTGTTATATTTCGTGATCAATGTATCAAAAAGTGTGTTTGGAAGCAAAAGAGGAAACTTGCTATCCAGGAATGATGGGAGGAACTCTCTATTTTTGAATTCAGCAATTAATATCAATAAGAAATGCAATTCAAAATCAAGGACTCCATTGTTTGTTAAATTGAATGAATTCATCTTGTAAATGGTCTGGGGCAGTTTTTTCATAATGAATATTGTTATTAAGTAGGAAACAAAAGTTAATTTCAAGGTTATTGTATGAAAAATAGTCCTGCTAACAACAAGAGGAGCCTAATTAACATGAAGAGATTAGAAATTCTCATTATTTAGGAATTAAACCAGTCAACATTTGTATGAAATGCAAACCATGATAAATGGCACCTTTGGATGATGGATTTAAATAGATTAGGAGTTTTAATGGTGTATATACTTGTTTGATTCAATTAATATACTAGGTTGTTTAGCCACCTATGTTATATTTCATGATCAATGTATCAAAAAGTGTATTTGGAGTCAAAAGTGGAGGCTTGCTATCCAAAAATGATAGGACGAACTCCTTATTTTTGAATTCTATAATTTATATCAATAAGAAATGCAATTCAAAATCAAGAACTCCATTGTTTGTTAAATTGAATGAATTCATGTAATTGATGGTCCATGGGCATTTTTTTCCTTATGAATATAGTTATTAAGAAAGAAACAAAAGTTAATTTCAAGGTTATTGCATGAAAAATAGCCCTAGTAACAACAAGAGGAGCCTAATTAACATGAAATGATGAGAAATTCTCATTATTTAGGAATTAATCCAGTTAACATTTGTACAAAATGCAAACCATGATGAATGACACCTTTTTCTGATGGATTTAAATAGATTTGGAGTTTTATTGGTGTATATACTTGTTTGATTCAATTAATATACTAGGTTGTTTAGACACATGTGTTATATTTCGTGATCAATGTATCAAAAGGTGTGTTTGGAAGCAAAAGAGGAAACTTGCTATCCAGAAATGATGGGAGGAACTCTCTATTTTTGAATTCATCAATTAATATCAATAAGAAATGCAATTCAAAATCAAGGACTCCATTGTTTGTTAAATTGAATGAATTCATCTTATAAATGCTCTACGGGCATCTTTTTCGTAATGAATATTGTTATTTAGAGGGAAACAAAATTTAATTTCATGGTTATTCCATGAAAAATAGTCCTGGTAACAACAAGAGGAGCCTAATTAACATGAATTGATTAGAAATTCTCATTATTTAGGAATTAAACTAGTTAACATTTGTAACCATGATGAATGGTACCCTTGGATGATTGACTTAAATAGATTTGGAGTTTTAATGGTGTATATACTTGTTTGATTCAATTAATATACCAGGATGTTTAGCCACCTATGTTATATTTCATGATCAATGTATCAAAAAGTGTCTTTGGAGTCAAAAGAGGAGGCTTGCTAGCCAAAAATGATGGGAGGAACTCCTTATTTTTGAATTCTATAATTTATATCAATAAGAAATGCAATTCAAAATCAAGAACTCCACTGTTTGTTAAATTGAATGAATTCATGTAATTGATGGTCCACGGGCATTTCTTTGATAATGAATATATTTATTACGAAAGAAACAAAAGTTAATTTCAAGGTTATTCCCTGAAAAATAGTCCTGGTAACGACAAGAGGAGCCCAATTAACATGAGTTGATTAGAAATTCTCATTATTTAGGAATTAAACCAGTTAACATTTGTACGAAATGCATACCATGATGAATGACACCTTTAGATGATGGATTTAAATTAATTTGGAATTTTATTGGTGTATATACTTGCTTGATTCAATTAATATACTAGGTTGTTTAGCCACATGTGTTATATTTCATGATAAATATATCAAAAAGTGTGTTTTGGAATCAAAACAGGATGCTTGGTAGCCAAAAATGATGGGAGGAACTCTCTTTTTTTGAATTCTATAATTAATATCAATAAGAAATGAAATTCAAAATGAAGGACTCCATTGTTTGTTAAACTGAATGAATTCATCTTATAGATGGTCCAGGGGAATTTTTTCATAATGAATATAGCTAGTAAGAAAGAATCAAAAGTTAATTTCAAGGTTATTACATGAAAAATAGTCATAGTAAAAACAAGAAAAGCCTAATTAACATTAGGTGATTAGAATGTTTCATTATTTAGGAATTAATCCAGCTAACATTTGTGCGAAATGCAAACCATGATGAATGACACCTTTGGCTGATGGATTTAAATAGATTTGGAGTTTTAATGGTGTATATACTTGCTTGATTCAATTAATGTACTAGGTTGTTTATCCACATGTGTTATATTTCATGATAAATGCATCAAAAAGTGTGTTTTGGAATCAAAAGAGGAGGCTTGCTAGCCAAAAATGATGGGAGGAACTCTCTATTTTTGAATCCTATAATCAATATCAATAAAAAATGCAATTAAAAATCAAGAACTCCATTGTTTGTTAAATTGAATGAATTCATGTAATTGATGGTCCAGGGGCATTTTTTTCCTAATTAATATAGTTATTAAGAAAGAAACAAAAGTTAATTTCAAGGTTATTGCATGAAAAATAGCCCTGGTAACAACAAAAGGAGCCTAATGAACATGAAGTGATGAGAAATTCTCATTATTTAGGAATTAAACCAGTTAACATTTGTACAAAATGCAAATCATGATGAATGGCACCTTTGGCTGATGGATTTATATAGATTTGGAGTTTTATTGGTGTATATACTTGTTTGATTCAATTAATATACTAGGTTGTTTAGACACATGTGTTATATTTCGTGATCAATGTATCAAAAAGTGTGTGTGGAAGCAAAAGAGGAAACTTGCTATCCAGAAATGATGGGAGGAACTCTCTATTTTTGAATTCATCAATTAATATCAATAAGAAATGCAATTCAAAATCAAGGACTCCATTGTTTGTTAAATTGAATGAATTCATCTTATAAATGCTCTAGGGGCATTTTTTTCATAATGAATATTGTTATTTAGAAGGAAACAAAAGCTAATTTCAAGGTTATTGCATGAAAAATAGTTTTGGTAACAACAAGAGGAGCCTAAATAACATGAAGTGATTAGAAATTCTCATTATTTAGGAATTAAACCAGTTAACATTTGTACAAAATGCAAACCATCATGAATGGCAACTTTGGATGATGGATTTAAATTGATTTGGAGTTTTAATGGTGTATATTCTTGTTTGATTCAATTAATATACTAGGTTGTTTAGTCACATGTGTTATATTTCGTGATTAATGTATCAAAAAGTGTGTTTGGAAGCGAAGGAAGAAGCTTGCTAACCAGAAATGATGGGAGGAACTCTCTATTTTTGAATTCAACAATTAATATCAATAAGAAATGCAATTCAAAATCAAGGACTCCATTGTTTGTTAAATTGAATCAATTCATCTTATAAATGGTCTCGGGGCATTTTTTTCTTAATGAATATAGTTATTTAGAAGGAAACAAAAGTTAATTTCAAGGTTATTGCATGAAAAATAGTTCTGGTAACAACAAGAGGAGCCTAAATAACATGAGGTGATTAGAAATTCTCATTATTTAGGAATTAAACCAGTTAACATTTGTACGAAATGTAAACCATGATGAATGGCACCTTTGGCTGATGGATTTATATAGATTTGGAGTTTTATTGGTGTATATACATGTTTGATTCAATTAATATACTAGGTTGTTTAGACACATGTGTTATATTTCGTGATCAATGTATCAAAAAGTGTGTTTGGAAGCAAAAGAGGGAACTTGCTATCCAGAAATGATGGGAGGAACTCTCTATTTTTGAATTCAACAATTAATATCAATAAGAAATGCAATTCAAAATCAAGGACTCCATTGTTTGTTAAATTGAATGAATTCATCTTATAAATGCTCTAGGGGCATTTTTTTCATAATGAATATTGTTATTTAGAAGGAAACAAAAGTTAATTTCAAGGTTATTGCATGAAAAATAGTTCTGGTAACAACAAGAGGAGCCTAAATAACATGAAGTGATTAGAAATTCTCATTATTTAGGAATTAAACCAGTTAACATTTGTACGAAATGCAAACCATGATGAATGGCAACTTTGGATGATGGATTTAAATTGATTTGGAGTTTTAATGGTGTATATTCTTGTTTGATTCAATTAATATACTAGGTTGTTTAGTCACATGTGTTATATTTCGTGATCAATGTATCAAAAAGTGTGTTTGGAAGCGAAGGAAGAAGCTTGCTAACCAGAAATGATGGGAGGAACTCTCTATTTTTGAATTCAACAATTAATATCAATAAGAAATGCAATTCAAAATCAAGGACTCCATTGTTTGTTAAATTGAATCAATTCATCTTATAAATGGTCTCGGGGCATTTTTTTCTTAATGAATATAGTTATTTAGAAGGAAACAAAAGTTAATTTCAAGGTTATTGCATGAAAAATAGTTCTGGTAACAACAAGAGGAGCCTAAATAACATGAGGTGATTAGAAATTCTCATTATTTAGGAATTAAACCAGTTAACATTTGTACGAAATGTAAACCATGATGAATGGCACCTTTGGCTGATGGATTTATATAGATTTGGAGTTTTATTGGTGTATATACATGTTTGATTCAATTAATATACTAGGTTGTTTAGACACATGTGTTATATTTCGTGATCAATGTATCAAAAAGTGTGTTTGGAAGCAAAAGAGGGAACTTGCTATCCAGAAATGATGGGAGGAACTCTCTATTTTTGAATTCAACAATTAATATCAATAAGAAATGCAATTCAAAATCAAGGACTCCATTGTTTGTTAAATTGAATGAATTCATCTTATAAATGCTCTAGGGGCATTTTTTTCATAATGAATATTGTTATTTAGAAGGAAACAAAAGTTAATTTCAAGGTTATTGCATGAAAAATAGTCCTGGTAACAACAAGAGGAGCCTAAATAACATGAGGTGATTAGAAATTCTCATTATTTATGAATTACACCAGTTAACATTTGTACGAAATGCAAACCATGATGAATGGCAACTTTGGATGATGGATTTAAATTGATTTGGAGTTTTAATGGTGTATATTCTTGTTTGATTCAATTAATATACTAGGTTGTTTAGTCACATGTGTTATATTTCGTGATCAATGTATCAAAAAGTGTGTTTGGAAGCAAAAGAAGAAACTTGCTAACCAAAAATGATGGAAGGAACTCTCTATTTTTGAATTCAATAATTAATATCAATAAGAAATTCAATTCAAAATCAAGGACTCCATTGTTTGATAAATTGAATGAATTCATCTTCTAAATGGTCACGGGGCATTTTTTTCTTAATGAATATAGTTATTTAGAAGGAAAAAAAAGTTAATTTCAAGGTTATTGGATGAAAAATAGTTCTGGTAACAACAAGAGGAGCCTAATTTACATAAAGTGATGAGAAATTCTCATTATTTAGGAATTAACACAGTTAACATTTGTACGAAATGCAAACCATGATGAATGGCACCTTTGGCTGATGGATTTAAATAGATTTGGAGTTTTATTGGTGTATATACTTGTTTGATTCAATTAATATACTAGGTTCTTTAGCCACATCTGTTATATTTCATGATCAATGTATCCAAATGTGTGGTTGGAATCAAAAGAGGAAACTTGCTAACCAGAAATGATGGGAGGAACTCTCTATTTTTGAATTCATCAATTAATATCAATAAGAAATGCAATTCAAAATGAAGGACTCCATTGTTTGTTAAAATGAGTGAATTCATCTTATAAATGGTCTGGGGGTAGTTCTTTCATAATGAATATTGTTATTAAGTAGGAAACAAAAGTTAATTTCAAGGTTATTGTATGAAAAATAGTCCTGCTAACAACAAGAGGAGCCTAATTAACATGAAGTGATTAGAAATTCTCATTATTTAGGAATTAAACCAGTTAACATTTGTATGAAATGCAAACCATGATGAATGGCACCTTTGGATGATGCATTTAAATAGATTTGGAGTTTCAATGGTGTATATACTTGTTTGATTCAATTAATATACCAGGTTGTTTAGCAACCTATGTTATATTTCATGATCAATGTATCAAAAAGTGTGTTTGGAATCAAAAGAGGAGGCTTGCTAGCCAAAAATGATGGGAGAACTCGCGATTTGTGAATTCAACAATTAATATCAATAAGAAATGCAATTGAAAATCAAGAACTTCATTTTTTGTTAAATTGAATGATTTCATGTAATGGATGGTCCACAGGTATTTTTTTCATGATGAATATATTTATTACGAAAGAAACAAAAGTTAATTTAAACGTTATTGCATGAAAAATAGTCCTGGTAACAACAAGAGGAGCCTAATTAACATGAGTTGATTAGAAATTCTCATTATTTAGGAATTAAACCAGTTAACATTTGTACGAAATGCATACCATGATGAATGACACCTTTGGATGATGGATTTAAATAAATGTGGAATTTTATTGGTGTATATACTTGCTTGATTCAATTAATATACTAGGTTGTTTAGTCACATGTGTTATATTTCATGATAAATATATCAAAAACTGTGTTTTGGAATCAAAACAGGAGGCTTGGTAGCCAAAAATGATGGGAGGAACTCTCTATTTTTGAGTTCATCAATTAATATCAATAAGAAATGCAATTCAAAATCAAGGACTCCATTGTTTGTTAAATTGAATGAATTCATCTTATAAATGCTCTGGGGGCATTTTTTTCATAATGAATATTGTTATTAAGAAGGAAACAAAAGTTAATTTCAAGGTTATTCCATGAAAAATAGTCCTGGTAACAACAAGAGGAGCTTAATTAACATGAGTTGATTAGAAATTCTCATTATTTAGGAATTAAACCAGTTAACATTTGTATGAAATGCAAACCATGATTAATGGTACCTTTGGATGATGGATGTAAATAGATTTGGAGTTTTAATGGTGTATATACTTGTTTGATTCAATTAATATACCAAGTTGTTTAGCCACCTATGTCATATTTCATGATCAATGTATCAAAAAGTGTATTTGGAGTCAAAAGAGGAGGCTTGCTAGCCAAAAATGATGGGAGGAACTCCTTATTTTTGAATTCTATAATTTATATCAATAAGAAATGCAATTCAAAATCAATTCATTAATAAGAGGTGCAATTTAGTCATAAATTTTAATCTCACGATGATTGTGTGAAAAAGAGTATATGGAAACAAAAGACAAGTATTCCAAACTAGAAATGTTATGAGGGATTCCTTATTTCAAAAATCAACCAATTCACATCAATAAGAAACCCAAATCAAGATTATGGACCCCATTATTTGTTAGTATTGTATGAATTTTATAGATATGGACATTTTTTTCTTGATGAATATAGTTGCTCATAGGGAGACAAAAGATAATTTCATAGTCATTGCAAGAAAAAATAGTGCTTCTAACAACAAAAGGAGCTTGATTAGCATGTAGTGAATATAAAGTCTCATTATTTAGGAAATAACTCAAATCACATTAGTACAAAATGCAAATTAGGTTGAATGACTCCGTTGGGTGATGGAACTAAACACATTTACATTGTCAATTGTGCATCAACATGTTTGTTTTAATTAATATATTGTGTAATTTAGTCATAAATTTTAATTTCATGATGATTGTGTGAAAAAGAGAGTTTGGAAACAAAAGACAAGTCTTCCAAACCAGAAATGTTGTGAGGGATTCTTTATTTAAAAAATCACCCAATTCACATCAATAGGAAACCCTAATCAAGATTATGGACCCCATTGTTTGTTAGTATTGAATGAATTGTATAGATATGGACATTTTTTTCTTGATGAATATACTTGTTAATAAGGAGACAAAAGATAACTTAATTGACATTGCAAGAAAAATTGTGCTTGTAACAACAAAAGGATCCTGATTAGAATATAGTGTATATAACGTCTCATTATTTAGGTAATAATCCGAATCAAATTAGTACGAAATGAAAATTAGGATGAATGACTCCTTTGGGTGATGAGACTAAATACATTTCGATTTTCAATTGTGCGTCCACATGTTTGTTTTAATTAATATCTTGCGCATTTTAGTCATAAATTTTAATGTCATGATGATTGTGTGAAAAACAGTATTTGGAACCAAAAGACAAGTCTTCCCAACCAAAAATGTTCTGAGGGATTCTTTATTTTAAAATTCAACCAATTAACATCAATGAAAAACCCAAATCAAGATTATGGATCCCATTATTTGTTAGTATTGAATGAATTGTACAGATATAGACATTTTTTTCTTGATGAATATAGTTGTTAATAAGGAGACAAAAGATAATTTCATAGTCATTGCAAGAAAAATAGTGTTTGTAATAACAAAAGCATCCTGATTAGCATGTAGTGAATATAAAGTCTCATTATTTAGGTAATAACCCAAATTAAATTAGTACGAATGCAAATTAGGAAGAATGACTCTTTGGGTGATGGAACTAAATACCTTTTGATTTTGAATTGTGCGTCCACATGTTTGTTTTCATTAATATACTGTGCAATTTAGTCATAAATTTTAATCTCACCATGATTGTGTGAAAAAGAGTATTTGGAAACAAAAGACAAGTATTCCAAACTAGAAATGTTATGAGGGATTCTTTATTTAAAAAATCAACAAATTCACATCAATAAGAAACCCTAATCAAGATTATGGACCCCATTGTTTGTTAGTATTGAATGAATGGTATAGATACGGACATTTTTTTCATGATGAATATAGTTGCTAATAGGGAGACAAAAGATCATTTCATAGTCATTGCAAGAAAAATAGTGCTTGTAACAACAAAAGGAGCCTAATTAGCATGTAGTGAATATAAAGTCTCATTATTTAGGTAATAACCCAATTCACATTAGTACAAAATGCAAATTAGGTTGAATGACTCCGTTGGGTGAGGGAACTAAAAACATTTCGATTTTCAATTGTGCGTCGACATGTTTGTTTTAATTAATATACTGTGTAATTTAGTCATAAATTTTAATCTCACGATGATTGTGTGAAAAAGGGAGTTTGGGAACAAAAGACAAGTCTTCCAAACCAGAAATGTTGTGAGGGATACTTTATTTAAAAAATCAACTAATTCACATCAATAAGAAACCCTACTCAAGATTATGGACCCCATTGTTTATTAGTATTGAATGAATTGTATAGACATGGTCATTTTTTTCTTGATGAATATAGTTGTTAATACAGAGACAAAAGATAATTTCATCGTCATTGCAAGAAAAATAGTGCTTGTAACAACAAAAGGAGTCTGATTAGCATGTAGTGAATATAAAGTCTCATTATTTAGGTAATAACCCACCTCACATAAGTACAAAATGCAAATTAGATTGAATGACTCTGTTGGGTGATGGAACTAAACACATTTACTTTTTAAATTGTGCGTCGATAATTTGTTTTAATTAATATACTGTGTAATTTAGTCATAAATTTTAATCTCACGATGATTGTGTAAAAAAGAGTGTTTGGAAACAAAAGACAAGTCTTCCAAACCAGAAATGTTGTGAGGGATACTTTATTTAAAAAATCAATTAATTCACATCAATAAGAAACCCTACTCAAGATTATGGACCCCATTGTTTGTTAGTATTGAATGAATTGTATAGATATGGACATTTTTTTATTGATGAATATACTTGTTAATAAGGAGACAAAAGATAACTTAATTGACATTGCAAGAAAAATAGCGATTGTAACAACAAAAGGATCCTGATTAGAATATAGTGTATATAACGTCTCATTATTTAGGTAATAACCCAAATTAAATTAGTACGAAATGCAAATTAGGATGAATGACTCCTTTGGGTGATGGAACTAAATACATTTCGATTTGCAATTGTGCGTCCACATGTTTGTTTTAATTAATATCTTGTGCATTTTAGTCATAAATTTTAATGTCATGATGATTGTGTGAAAAACAGTATTTGGAACCAAAAGACAAGTGTTCCCAACTAGAAATGTTCTTGGGGATTCTTTATTTTAAAATTCAACCAATTAACATCGATGAAAAACCCAAATCAAGAATATGGAACCCATTGTTTGTTAGTATTGAATGAATTGTACAGATATAGACATTTTTTTCTTGATGAATATAGTTGTTAATAAGGAGACAAAAGATAATTTCATAGTCATTGTAAGAAAAATAGTGCTTGTAATAACAAAAGGATCTTGATTCGAATGTAGTGAATATAAAGTCTCATTTTTTAGGTAATAACCCAAATCAAATTAGTACGAAATGCAAATTAGGAAGAATGACTCCTTTGGGTGATGGAACTAAATACCTTTCGATTTGAATTGTGCGTCCACATGTTTGTTTTAATTAATATACTGTGCAATTTAGTCATAAATTTTAGTCTCCCGATGATTGTGTGAAAAAGAGTATTTGGAAACAAAAGACAAGTATTCCAAACTAGAAATGTTATGAGGGATTCTTTATTTAAAAAATCAACTAATTCACATCAATAAGAAACCCTAATCACGATTATGGACCCCTTTGTTTGTTAGTATTGAATGAATTGTATAGATATGGACATTTGTTTCATGACGAATATAGTTGCTAATAGGGAGACAAAAGATCATTTCATAGTCATTGCAAGAAAAATAGTGCTTGTAACAACAAAAGGAGCCTAATTAGCATGTAGTGAATATAAAGTCTCATTATTTAGGTAATAACCCAATTCACATTAGTACAAAATGCAAATTAGGTTGAATGACTCCGTTGGGTGAGGGAACTAAAAACATTTTGATTTTCAATTGTGCGTCGACACATTTGTTTTAATTAATATACTGTGTAATTTAGTCATAAATTTTAATCTCACGATGATTGTGTGAAAAAGGGAGTTTGGGAACAAAAGACAAGTCTTCCAAACCAGAAATGTTGTGAGGGATACTTTATTTAAAAAATCAACTAATTCACATCAATAAGAAACCCTACTCAAGATTATGGACCCCATTGTTTGTTAGTATTGAATGAATTGTATAGACATGGTCATTTTTTTCTTGATGAATATAGTTGTTAATACAGAGACAAAAGATAATTTCATCGTCATTGCAAGAAAAATAGTGCTTGTAACAACAAAAGGAGCCTGATTAGCATGTAGTGAATATAAAGTCACACTATTTAGGTAATAACCCAACTCACATAAGTACAAAATGCAAATTAGGTTGAATGACTCTGTTGGGTGATGGAACTAAACACATTTAATTTTTAAATTGTGCGTCGATAATTTGTTTTAATTAATATACTCTGTAATTTAGTCATAAATTTTAATCTCACGATGATTGTGTAAAAAAGAGTGTTTGGAAACAAAAGACAAGTCTTCCAAACCAGAAATGTTGTGAGGGATTCTTTATTTAAAAAATCAACCAATTCACATCAATACGAAACCCTAATCAAGATTATGGACCCCATTGTTTGTTAGTATTGAATGAATTGTATAGATATGGACATTTTTTTCTTGATGAATATACTTGTTAATAAGGAGACAAAAGATAACTTAATTGACATTGCAAGAAAAATAGTGATTGTAACAACAAAAGGATCCTGATTATAATATAGTGCATATAACGTCTCATTATTTAGGTAATAACCCAAATCAAATTAGTACGAAATGCAAATTAGGATGAATGACTCCTTTGGTGATGGAACTAAATACATTTCGATTTGCAATTGTGCGTCCACATGTTTGTTTTAATTAATATCTTGTGCATTTTAGTCATAAATTTTAATGTCATGATGATTGTGGGAAAAACAGTATTTGGAACCAAAAGACAAGTCTTCCCATCCAGAAATGTTCTTAGGGATTCTTTATTTTAAAATTCAACCAATTAACATCGATGAAAAACCCAAATCAAGATTATGGATCCCATTGTTTGTTAGTATTGAATGAATTGTACAGATATAGACATTTTTTTCTTGATTACTATAGTTGTTAATAAGGAGACAAAAGATAATTTCATAGTCATTGTAAGAAAAATAGTGCTTGTAATAACAAAAGGATCTTGATTCGAATGTAGTGAATATAAAGTCTCATTTTTTAGGTAATAACCCAAATCCAATTAGTACGAAATGCAAATTAGGAAGAATGACTCCTTTGGGTGATGGAACTAAATACCTTTCGATTTGAATTGTGCGTCCACATGTTTGTTTTAATTAATATACTGTGCAATTTAGTCATAAATTTTAATCTCACGATGATTGTGTGAAAAAGAGTATTTGGAAATAATAGACAAGTATTCCAAACTAGAAATGTTATGAGGGATTCTTTATTTAAAAAATCAACTAATTCACATCAATAAGAAACCCTAATCAAGATTATGGACCCCATTGTTTGTTAGTATTGAATGAATTGTATAGATATGGACATTTTTTTCATGACGAATATAGTTGCTAATAGGGAGACAAAAGATCATTTCATAGTCATTGCAAGAAAAATAGTGCTTGTAACAACAAAAGGAGCCTAATTAGCATGTAGTGAATATAAAGTCTCATTATTTAGGTAATAACCCAATTCACATTAGTACAAAATGCAAATTAGGTTGACTGACTCCGTTGGGTGAGGGAACTAAAAATATTTCGATTTTCAATTGTGCGTCGACACGGTTGTTTTAATTAATATACTGTGTAATTTAGTCATAAATTTTAATCTCACGATGATTGTGTAAAAAAGAGTGTTTGGAAACAAAAGACAAGTCTTCCAAACCAGAAATGTTGTGAGGGATTCTTTATTTAAAAAATCAACCTATTCACATCAATAAGAAACCCAAATCAACATGATGGACCTCATTCTTTGTTAGTATTGAATCAATTGTACAGATATGGACATTTTTTTCTTGATGAATATAGTTGTTAATAAGGAGACAAAAGATAATTTCATAGTCATTGCAAGAAAAATAGTTCTTGTGACAACAAAAGGATCCTGATTAGCATGTAGTGAATATAAAGTCTCATTATTTAGGTAATAACCCAAATAAAAATAAGTACGAAATGCAAATTAGGAAGAATGACTCCTTTGGCTGATGGAACTAAATACCTTTCGATTTTCAATTGTGCGTCCACATGTTTGTTTTAATTAATATACTGTGCAATTTAGTCATAAATTTTAATCTCACAATGATTGTGTGAAAAAGAGTCTTTGGAAACAAAACACAAGTCTTCCAAACCAGAAATGTTGTGAGGGATTCTTTATTAAAAAAATCAAGCAATTCACATCAATAAGAAACCCTAATCAAGATTATGGACCCCATTGTTTGTTAGTATTGAATGAATTGTATAGATATGGACATTTTTTTCATGACGAATATAGTTGCTAATAGGGAGACAAAAGATAATTTCATCGTCATTGCAAGAAAAATAGTGCTTGTAACAACAAAATGATCGTGATTAGAATGTAGTGTATATAACGTTTCATTATTTAGGTAATAACCCAATTCACATTAGTACAAAATGCAAATTAGGTTGAATGACTCCGTTGGGTGAGGGAACTAAAAACATTTTGATTTTCAATTGTGCGTCGACATGTTTGTTTTAATTAATATACTGTGTAATTTAGTCATAAATTTTAATCTCACGATGATTGTGTAAAAAAGAGTGTTTGGAAACAAAAGACAAGTCTTCCAAACCAGAAATGTTGTGAGGGATTCTTTATTCAAAAAATCAAGCAATTCACATCAATAAGAAACCCTAATCAAGATTTTGGACCCCATTGTTTGTTAGTATTGAATGAATTGTATGGATATGGACATTTTTTTCTTGATGAATATACTTGTTAATAAGGAGACAAAAGATAACTTAATTGACATTGCAAGAAACATAGCGTTTGTAACAACAAAAGGATCCTGATTAGAATATAGTGGATATAATGTCTCATTATTTAGGTAATAACCCAAATCAAATTAGTACGAAATGCAAATTAGGATGAATGACTCCGTTGGGTGATGGAACTAAAAACATTTCGATTTTAAATTGTGCGTCGACACGTTTGTTTTAATTAATATACTGTGTAATTTAGTCATAAATTTTAATCTCACGATGATTGTGTGAAAAAGAGTCTTTGGAAACAAAAGACAAGTCTTCCAAACCAGAAATGTTGTGAGGGATTCTTTATTAAAAAAATCAAGCAATTCACATCAATAAGAAACCCTAATCAAGATTATGGACCCCATTGTTTGTTAGTATTGAATGAATTGTATAGATATGGACATTTGTTTCTTGATGAATATACTTGTTAATAAGGAGACAAAAGATAACTTAATTGACATTGCAAGAAACATAGCGTTTGTAACAACAAAAGGATCCTGATTAGAATATAGTGTATATAACGTCTCATTATTTAGGTAATAACCCAAATCAAATTAGTACGAAATGCAAATTAGGATGAATGACTCCGTTGGGTGATGGAACTAAAAACATTTCGATTTTCAATTGTGCGTTGACACGTTTGTTTTAATTAATATACTGTGTAATTTAGTCATAAATTTTAATCTCACGATGATTGTGTGAAAAAGAGTCTTTGGAAACAAAAGACAAGTCTTCCAAACCAGAAATGTTGTGAGGGATACTTTATTTAAAAAATCAATTAATTCACATCAATAAGAAACCCTACTCAAGATTATGGATCCCATTGTTTGTTAGTATTGAATGAATTGTATAGATATGGACATTTTTTTCTTGATGAATATACTTGTTAATAAGGAGACAAAAGATAACTTAATTGACATTGCAAGAAAAATAGCGATTGTAACAACAAAAGGATCCTGATTAGAATATAGTGTATATAACGTCTCATTATTTAGGTAATAACCCAAATCAAATTAGTACGAAATGCAAATTAGGATGAATGAATCCTTTGGTGATGGAACTAAATACATTTCGATTTGCAATTGTGCGTCCACATGTTTGTTTTAATTAATATCTTGTGCATTTTAGTCATAAATTTTAATGTCATGATGATTGTGTGAAAAACAGTATTTGGAACAAAAAGACAAGTCTTCCCAACCAGAAATGTTCTTAGGGATTCTTTATTTTAAAATTCAACCAATTAACATCGATGAAAAACCCAAATCAAGATTATGGATCCCATTGTTTGTTAGTATTGAATGAATTGTACAGATATAAACATTTTTTTCTTGATGAATATAGTTGTTAATAAGGAGACAAAAGATAATTTCATAGTCATTGCAAGAAAAATAGTGCTTGTAATAACAAAAGGATCTTGATTCGAATGTAGTGAATATAAAGTCTCATTTTTTAGGTAATAACCCAAATCAAATTAGTACGAAATGCAAATTAGGAAGAATGACTCCTTTGGGTGATGGAACTAAATACCTTTCGATTTGAATTGTGCATCCACATGTTTGTTTTAATTAATATACTGTGCAATTTAGTCATAAATTTTAATCTCACGATGATTGTGTGAAAAAGAGTATTTGGAAACAAAAGACAAGTATTCCAAACTAGAAATGTTATGAGGGATTCTTTATTTAAAAAATCAACTAATTCACATCAATAAGAAACCCTAATCAAGATTATGGACCCCATTGTTTATTAGTATTGAATGAATTGTATAGATATGGACATTTTTTTCATGACGAATATAGTTGCTAATAGGGAGACAAAAGATCATTTCATAGTCATTGCAAGAAAAATAGTGCTTGTAACAACAAAAGGAGCCTAATTAGCATGTAGTGAATATATAGTCTCATTATTTAGGTAATAACCCAATTCACATTAGTACAAAATGCAAATTAGGTTGAATGACTCCGTTGGGTGAGGGAACTAAAAACATTTCGATTTTCAATTGTGCGTCGACACGTTTGTTTTAATTAATATACTGTGTAATTTAGTCATAAATTTTAATCTCACTATGATTGTGTAAAAAAGAGTGTTTGGAAACAAAAGACAAGTCTTCCAAACCAGAAATGTTGTGAGGGATTCTTTATTCAAAAAATCAAGCAATTCACATCAATAAGAAACCCTAATCAAGATTATGGACCCCATTGTTTGTTAGTATTGAATGAATTGTATGGATATGAACATTTTTTTCTTGATGAATATACTTGTTAATAAGGAGACAAAAGATAACTTCATTGACATTGCAAGAAACATAGCGTTTGTAACAACAAAAGGATCCTGATTAGAATATAGTGGATATAACGTCTCATTATTTAGGTAATAACCCAAATCAAATGAGTACGAAATGCAAATTAGGATGAATGACTCCATTGGGTGATGGAACTAAAAACATTTCGATTTTCAATTGTGCGTCGACACGTTTGTTTTAATTAATATACTGTGTAATTTAGTCATAAATTTTAATCTCACGATGATTGTGTGAAAAAGAGTCTTTGGAAACAAAAGACATGTCTTCCAAACCAGAAATGTTGTGAGGGATACTTTATTTAAAAAATCAATTAATTCACATCAATAAGAAACCCTACTCAAGATTATGGACCCCATTGTTTGTTAGTATTGAGTGAATTGTATAGATATGGACATTTTTTTCTTGATGAATATACTTGTTAATAAGGAGACAAAAGATAACTTAATTGACATTGCAATAAAAATAGCGATTGTAACAACAAAAGGATCATGATTAGAATATAGTGTATATAACGTCTCATTATTTAGGTAATAACCCAAATCAAATTAGTACGAAATGCAAATTAGGATGAATGACTCCTTTGGGTGATGGAACTAAATACATTTCGATTTGCAATTGTGCGTCCACATGTTTGTTTTAATTAATATCTTGTGCATTTTAGTCATAAATTTTAATGTCATGATGATTGTGTGAAAAACAGTATTTGGAACAAAAAGACAAGTCTTCCCAACCAGAAATGTTCTTAGGGATTCTTTATTTTAAAATTCAACCAATTAACATCGACGAAAAACCCAAATCAAGATTATGGATCCCATTGTTTGTTAGTATTGAATGAATTGTACAGATATAAACATTTTTTTCTTGATGAATATAGTTGTTAATAAGGAGACAAAAGATAATTTCATAGTCATTGCAAGAAAAATAGTGCTTGTAATAACAAAAGGATCTTGATTCGAATGTAGTGAATATAAAGTCTCATTATTTAGGTAATAACCCAAATCAAATTAGTACGAAATGCAAATTAGGAAGAATGACTCCTTTGGGTGATGGAACTAAATACCTTTCGATTTGAATTGTGCGTCCACATGTTTGTTTTAATTAATATACTGTGCAATTTAGTCATAAATTTTAATCTCACGATAATTGTGTGAAAAAGAGTATTTGGAAACAAAAGACAAGTATTCCAAACTAGAAATGTTATAAGGGATTCTTTATTTAAAAAATCAACTAATTCACATCAATAAGAAACCCTAATCAAGATTATGGACCCCATTGTTTGTTAGTATTGAATGAATTGTATAGATATGGACATTTTTTTCATGATGAATATAGTTGCTAATAGGGAGAGAAAAGATCATTTCATAGTCATTGCAAGAAAAATAGTGCTTGTAACAACAAAAGGAGCCTAATTAGCATGTAGTGAATATAAAGTCTCATTATTTAGGTAATAACCCAATTCACATTAGTACAAAATGCAAATTAGGTTGAATGACTCCGTTGGGTGAGGGAACTAAAAACATTTCGATTTTCAATTGTGCGGCGACACGTTTGTTTTAATTAATATACTGTGTAATTTAGTCATAAATTTTAATCTCACGATGATTGTGTGAAAAAGGGAGTTTGGGAACAAAAGACAAGTCTTCCAAACCAGAAATGTTGTGAGGGATACTTTATTTAAAAAATCAACTAATTCACATCAATAAGAAACCCTACTCAAGATTATGGACCCCATTGTTTGTTAGTATTGAATGAATTGTATAGACATGGTCATTTTTTTCTTGATGAATATAGTTGTTAATACAGAGACAAAAGATAATTTCATCGTCATTGCAAGAAAAATAGTGCTTATAACAACAAAAGGAGCCTGATTAGCATGTAGTGAATATAAAGTCTCATTATTTAGGTAATAACCCACCTCACATAAGTACAAAATGAAAATTAGGTTGAATGACTCTGTTGTGTAAAAAAGAGTGTTTGGAAACAAAAGACAAGTCTTCCAAACCAAAAATGTTGTGAGGGATTCTTTATTAAAAAAATCAAGCAATTCACATCAATAAGAAACCCTAATCAAGATTATGGACCCCATTGTTTGTTAGTATTGAATGAATTGTATGGATATGGACATTTTTTTCTTGATGAATATACTTGTTAATAAGGAGACAAAAGATAACTTAATTGACATTGCAAGAAACATAGCATTTGTAACATCAAAAGGATCCTGATTAGAATATAGTGTATATAACGTCACATTATTTAGGTAATAACCCAAATCAAATTAGTACGAAATGCAAATTAGGATGAATGACTCCGTTGGGTGATGGAACTAAAAACATTTCGATTTTCAATTGTGCGTCCACACGTTTGTTTTAATTAATATACTGTTAATTTAGTCATAAATTTTAATGTCACAATGATTGTGTGAAAAAGAGTCTTTGGAAACAAAAGACAAGTCTTCCAAACCAGAAATGTTGTGAGGGATACTTTATTTAAAAAACCAATTAATTCACATCAATAAGAAACCCTACTCAAGATTATGGACCCTATTGTTTGTTAGTATTGAATGAATTGTATGGATATGGACCTTTTTTTTTCTTGATGAATATACTTGTTAATAAGGACACACAAGATAACTTAATTGACATAGCAAGAAAAATAGTGCTTGTAACAACAAAATGATCGTGATTAGAATGTAGTGTATATAACGTTTCATTATTTAGGTAATAACCCAATTCACATTAGTACAAAATGCAAATTAGGTTGAATGACTCCGTTGGGTGAGGGAACTAAAAACATTTTGAGATTTTCAATTGTGCGTCGACATGTTTGTTTTTTATTAATATACTGTGTAATTTAGTCATAAATTTTAATCTCACGATGATTGTGTAAAAAAGAGTGTTTGGAAACAAAAGACAAGTCTTCCAAACCAGAAATGTTGTGAGGGATTCTTTATTAAAAAAATCATGCAATTCACATCAATAAGAAACCCTAATCAAGATTATGGACCTCATTTTTTGTTAGTATTGTATGAATTGTATGGATATGGACATTTTTTTCTTGATGAATATACTTGTTAATAAGGAGACAAAAGATAACTTAATTGACATTGCAAGAAACATAGCGTTTGTAACAACAAAAGGATCCTGATTAGAATATAGTGGATATAACGTGTCATTATTTAGGTAATAACCCAAATCAAATTAGTACGAAATGCAAATTAGGATGAATGACTCCGTTGGGTGATGGAACTAAAAACATTTCGATTTTCAATTGTGCGTCGACACGTTTGTTTTAATTAATATACTGTGTAATTTAGTCATAAATTTTAATCTCACGATGATTGTGTGAAAAAGAGTCTTTGGAAACAAAAGACAAGTCTTCCAAACCAAAAATTTTGTGAGGGATACTTTATTTAAAAAATCAATTAATTCATATCAATAAAAACCCTAATCAAGATTATGGACCCCATTGTTTGTTACTACTGATTGAATTGTATGGATATGGACATTTTTTTCTTGATGAATATACTTGTTAATAAGGAGACAAATGATAACTTAATTGACATTGCAAGAAAAATAGTGCTTGTAACAACAAAAGGATCCTGATTAGAATGTAGAGTATATAACGTCTCATTATTTAGGTAATAACCTAAATCAAATGAGTACGAAATGCAAATTAGGATGAATGACTCCGTTGGGTGATGGAACTAAAAACATTTCGATTTTCAATTCTGCGTCCACATGTTTGTTTTAATTAATATACTGTGCAATTTAGTCTTAAATTTTAATCTCATGATGATTGTGTGAAAAACAGTATTTGGAACCAAAAGACAAGTCTTCCCAACCAGAAATGTTCTGAGGGATTCTTTATTTTAAAATTCAACCAATTGACATCAATGAAAAACCCAAATCAAGATTATGGACCCCATTGTTTGTTAGTATTGAATGAATTGTACAGATAAGGACATTTTTTTTCTTGATGAATATAGTTGTCAATAAGGAGACACAAGATAATTTCATAGTCATTGCAAGAAAAATAGTGCTTGTAACAACAAAAGGATCCGTATTAGCATGTAGTGAATATAAAGTCTCATTATTTAGGTAATAACCCAAATCAAATTAGTACGAAATGCAAATTAGGAAGAATGACTCCTTTGGGTGATGGAACTAAATACGTTTCGATTTTCAATTGTGTGTCCACATGTTTGTTTTAATTAATATACTGTGCAATTTAGTCATAAATTTTAATGTCACGATGATTGTGTGAAAAAGTGTATTTGGAAACAAAAAACAAGTATTCCAAACCAGAAATGTTATGACGGATTCTTTATTTCAAAAATCAACCAATTCACATCAATAAGAAACCCAAATCAAGATTATGGACCCCATTGTTTGTTGGTATTGAATGAATTGTATAGATATGGACATTTTTTTCTTGATGAATATAGTTGTTAATATGGAGACAAAAGATAATTTCATAGTCATTGCAAGAAAAATAGTGCTTGTAACAACAAAAGGAGCCTGATTAGCATGTAGTGAATATAAAGTCTCATTATTTAGTTAATAACCCAACTCACATAAGTACAAAATGCAAATGAGGTTGAATGACTCTGTTGGGTGGTGGAACTAAACACATTTACTTTTTCAATTGTGCGTCGACAATTTGTTTTAATTAATATACTGTGTAATTTCTTCATAAATTTTAATCTCCCGATGATTGTGTGAAAAAGAGTGTTTGGAATCAAAAGACAAGTCTTCCAAACCAGAAATGTTGTGAGGGATTCTTTATTTAAAAAATCAACCAATTCACATCAATAAGAAACCCTAATCAAGATTATGGACCCTATTGTTTGTTAGTATTGAATGAATTGTATGGATATGGACCATTTTTTTCTTGATGAATATACTTGTTAATAAGGACACACAAGATAACTTAATTGACATTGCATGAAAAATAGTGCTTGTAACAACAAAATGATCCTGATTAGAATGTAGTGTATATAACGTTTCATTATTTAGGTAATAACCCAATTCACATTAGTACAAAATGCAAATTAGGTTGAATGACTCCGTTGGGTGATGGAACTAAAAACATTTCGATTCTCAGTTGTGTGTCGATACATTTGTTTTAATTAATATACTGTGTAATTTAGTCATAAATTGTAATCTCACGATGATTGTGTGAAAAAGAGAGTTTCGAAACAAAAGACAAGTCTTCCAAACCAGAAATGTTGTGAGGGATACTTTATTTAAAAAATCAACTAATTCACATCAATAAGAAACCCTACTCAAGATTATGGACCCCATTGTTTGTTAGTATTGAATGAATTGTATAGATATGGACATTTTTTTCATGACGAATATAGTTGCTAATAGGGAGACAAAAGATAATTTCATCGTCATTGCAAGAAAAATAGTGCTTGTAACAACAAAATGATCGTGATTAGAATGTAGTGTATATAACGTTTCATTATTTAGGTAATAACCCAATTCACATTAGTACAAAATGCAAATTAGGTTGAATGACTCCGTTGGGTGAGGGAACTAAAAACATTTTGATTTTCAATTGTGCGTCGACATGTTTGTTTTAATTAATATACTGTGTAATTTAGTCATAAATTTTAATCTCACGATGATTGTGTAAAAAAGAGTGTTTGGAAACAAAAGACAAGTCTTCCAAACCAGAAATGTTGTGAGGGATTCTTTATTGAAAAAATCATGCAATTCACATCAATAAGAAACCCTAATCAAGATTATGGACCCCATTGTTTGTTAGTATTGTATGAATTGTATGGATATGGACATTTTTTTCTTGATGAATATACTTGTTAATAAGGAGACAAAAGATAACTTAATTGACATTGCAAGAAACATAGCGTTTGTAACAACAAAAGGATCCTGATTAGAATATAGTGGATATAACGTGTCATTATTTAGGTAATAACCCAAATCAAATTAGTACGAAATGCAAATTAGGATGAATGACTCCGTTGGGTGATGGAACTAAAAACATTTCGATTTTCAATTGTGCGTCGACACGTTTGTTTTAATTAATATACTGTGTAATTTAGTCATAAATTTTAATCTCACGATGATTGTGTGAAAAAGAGTCTTTGGAAACAAAAGACAAGTCTTCCAAACAAAAAATTTTGTGAGGGATACTTTATTTAAAAAATCAATTAATTCACATCAATAAAAACCCTTATCAAGATTATGGACCCCATTGTTTGTTACTACTGATTGAATTGTATGGATATGGACATTTTTTTCTTGATGAATATACTTGTTAATAAGGAGACAAATGATAACTTAATTGACATTGCAAGAAAAATAGTGCTTGTAACAACAAAAGGATCCTGATTAGAATGTAGAGTATATAACGTCTCATTATTTAGGTAATAACCTAAATCAAATGAGTACGAAATGCAAATTAGGATGAATGACTACGTTGGGTGATGGAACTAAAAGCATTTCGATTTTCAATTCTGCGTCCACATGTTTGTTTTAATTAATATACTGTGCAATTTAGTCTTAAATTTTAATCTCATGATGATTGTGTGAAAAACAGTATTTGGAACCAAAAGACAAGTCTTCCCAACCAGAAATGTTCTGAGGGATTCTTTATTTTAAAATTCAACCAATTGACATCAATGAAAAACCCAAATCAAGATTATGGACCCCATTGTTTGTTAGTATTGAATGAATTGTACAGATAAGGACATTTTTTTTCTTGATGAATATAGTTGTCAATAAGGAGACACAAGATAATTTCATAGTCATTGCAAGAAAAATAGTGCTTGTAACAACAAAAGGATCCGTATTAGCATGTAGTGAATATAAAGTCTCATTATTTAGGTAATAACCCAAATCAAATTAGTACGAAATGCAAATTAGGAAGAATGACTCCTTTGGGTGATGGAACTAAATACCTTTCGATTTTCAATTGTGTGTCCACATGTTTGTTTTAATTAATATACTGTGCAATTTAGTCATAAATTTTAATGTCACGATGATTGTGTGAAAAAGTGTATTTGGAAACAAAAAACAAGTATTCCAAACCAGAAATGTTATGACGGATTGTTTATTTCAAAAATCAACCAATTCACATCAATAAGAAACCCAAATCAAGATTATGGACCCCATTGTTTGTTGGTATTGAATGAATTGTATAGATATGGACATTTTTTTCTTGATGAATATAGTTGTTAATATGGAGACAAAAGATAATTTCATAGTCATTGCAAGAAAAATAGTGCTTGTAACAACAAAAGGAGCGTGATTAGCATGTAGTGAATATAAAGTCTCATTATTTAGGTAATAACCCAACTCACATAAGTACAAAATGCAAATGAGGTTGAATGACTCTGTTGGGTGATGGAACTAAACACATTTACTTTTTCAATTGTGCGTCGACAATTTGTTTTAATTAATATACTGTGTAATTTATTCATAAATTTTAATCTCCCGATGATTGTGTGAAAAAGAGTGTTTGGAATCAAAAGACAAGTCTTCCAAACCAGAAATGTTGTGAGGGATTCTTTATTTAAAAAATCAACCAATTCACATCAATAAGAAACCCTAATCAAGATTATGGACCCTATTGTTTGTTAGTATTGAATGAATTGTATGGATATGGACCATTTTTTTCTTGATGAATATACTTGTTAATAAGGACACACAAGATAACTTAATTGACATTGCATGAAAAATAGTGCTTGTAACAACAAAATGATCCTGATTAGAATGTAGTGTATATAACGTTTCATTATTTAGGTAATAACCCAATTCACATTAGTACAAAATGCAAATTAGGTTGAATGACTCCGTTGGGTGATGGAACTAAAAACATTTCGATTCTCAGTTGTGCGTCGATACATTTGTTTTAATTAAAATACTGTGTAATTTAGTCATAAATTGTAATCTCACGATGATTGTGTGAAAAAGAGAGTTTCGAAACAAAAGACAAGTCTTCCAAACCAGAAATGTTGTGAGGGATACTTTATTTAAAAAATCAACTAATTCACATCAATAAGAAACCCTACTCAAGATTATGGACCCCATTGTTTGTTAGTATTGAATGAATTGTATAGATATGGACATTTTTTTCATGACGAATATAGTTGCTAATAGGGAGACAAAAGATAATTTCATCGTCATTGTAAGAAAAATAGTGCTTGTAACAACAAAATGATCGTGATTAGAATGTAGTGTATATAACATTTCATTATTTAGGTAATAACCCAATTCACATTAGTACAAAATGCAAATTAGGTTGAATGACTCCGTTGGGTGATGGAACTAAAAACATTTCGATTCTCAGTTGTGCGTCGATACATTTGTTTTAATTAATATACTGTGTAATTTAGTCATAAATTGTAATCTCACGATGATTGTGTGAAAAAGAGAGTTTCGAAACAAAAGACAAGTCTTCCAAACCAGAAATGTTGTGAGGGATACTTTATTTAAAAAATCAACTAATTCACATCAATAAGAAACCCTACTCAAGATTATGGACCCCATTGTTTGTTAGTATTGAATGAATTGTATAGATATGGACATTTTTTTCTTGATGAATATACTTGTTAATAAGGTGACAAAAGATAACTTCATTGACATTGCAAGAAAAATAGTGCGTGTAACAACAAAAGGATCCTGATTAGAATGTAGTGTATATAACGTCTCATTATTTAGGTAATAACACAAATGAAATTAGTACGAAATGCAAATTAGGATTAATGACTCCTTTGGGTGATGGAACTATAAACATTTCGATTTTCAATTGTGTGTCCACATGTTTATTTTAATTAATATACTGTGCAAATTAGTCCTAAATTTTAATCTCATGATGATTGTGTGAAAAACAGTATTTGGAACCAAAATCAAGTCTTCCCAACCAGAAATGTTATGAGGGATTCTCTATTTTAAAATTCAACCAATTAACATCAATGAGAAACCCAAATCAAGATTATGGACCCCGTTGTTTGTTAGTATTAAATGAATTGTATAGATATGGACATTTTTTTCTTGATGAATATAGTTGTTAATAAGGAGACAAAAGATAATTTCATAGTCATTGCAAAAAAAATAGTGCTTCTAACAACAAAAGGTGCCTGATTAGCATGTAATGAATATAAAGTCTCATTGTTTAGGTAACAACCCAACTCACATTAGTACAAAATGCAAATTAGGTTGAATGAATCCATTGGGTGATGGAACGAAACACATTTACTTTTTCAATTGTGCGTCGACATTTTGTTTTAATTAATATACTGTGTAAGTTAGTCATAAATTTTAATTTCACGATGATTGTGTGAATAAGAGTAGTTGGAAACAAAAGACAAGTATTCCAAACTAGAAATGTTATGAGGGATTCTTTATTTAAAAAATCAACCAATTCACATCAATAAGAAACCCAAATCAAGATTACGGACCCCAATGTTTGTTAGTATTGAATGAATTGTATCGATATGGACATTTTTTTCTTGATGAATATAGTTGTTAATACGGAGACAACAGATAATTTCATAGTCATTGCAAGAAAAATAGTGCTTGTAACAACAAAAGGAGCTTGATTAGCATGTAGTGAATATAAAGTCTCATTATTTAGGTAATAACCCAACTCACAATAGTACCAAATGCAAATTAGGTTGAATGACTCAGTTGGGTGATCGAACGAAACACATTTACTTTTTCAATTGTGGGTCGATAATTTGTTTTAATTAATATACTATGTAATTTAGTCATCAATTTTAATCTCACGATGATTGTGTGGAAAAGAGTATTTGGAAACAAAAGACAAGTCTTCCAAACCAAAAATGTTGTGAGGGATTCTTTATTTAAAAAATCAACCAATTCACATCAATAAGAAACCCTTATCAAGATTATGGACCCCATTGTTTGTTAGTATTGAATGAATTGTATGGATATGGACATTTTTTTCTTGATGAATATACTTGTTAATAAGGAGACAAAAGATAACTTAATTAACATTGCAAGAAAAATAGCGTTTGTAACAACAACAGGATCCTGATTAGAATGTAGTGTATATAACATCTCATTATTTAGGTAATAACCCAAATCAAATTAGTGCGAAATACAAATTAGGATGAATGACACCTTTGGGTGATGGAACTAAAAACATTTTGATTTTCAATTGTGCGTCCACATGCTTGTTTTAATTAATATACTGTGCAATTTAGTCCTAAATTTTAATCTCATGATGATTGTGTGAAAAACAGTATTCGGAACCAAAAGACAAGTCTTCCCAACTAGAAATTGATATTAATGAAAAACCAAAATCAAGATTACGAACCCCATTGTTTGTTAGTATTGAATAAATTGTACAGATATGCACATTTTTTTCTTGATGAATATTGTTGTTAATAAAGAGACAAATGATAATTTCATATCATTGCAAGAAAAATAGTGCTTGTGACAACAAAAGGACCCTGATTAGCATGTAGTGAATATAAAGTCTCATTATTTAGGTAATAACCCAAATCAAATTAGTACGAAATGCAAATTAGGAAGAATGACTCCTTTGGATGATGGAACTAAATACCTTTTGATTTTCAATTGTGCGTCCACATGTTTGTTTTAATTAATATACTGTGCAATTTAGTCATAAATTTTAATCTCGCGATGATTATGTGAAAAAAAGTATTTGGAAACAAAAGACAAGTATTCCAAACCAGAAATGTTATGAGGGATTCTTTGTTTAAAAAATCAACCAATTCACATGAATAAGAATCCCAAATCAAGATTATGGACCCCATTGTTTGTTAGTATTGAATGAATTGTATAGATATGGACATTTTTTTCTTGATGAATATAGTTGTTAATACGGAGACAACAGATAATTTCACAGTCATTGCAAGAAAAATAGTGCTTGTAACAACAAAAAGAGCCTGATTAGTATGTAATGAATATAAAGTCTCGTTATTTAGGTAATAACCCAACTCACATTAGTACCAAATGCAAATTACGTTGAATGACTCCGTTGGGTGATGGAACTAAACACATTTACTTTTTCAATTGTGGTCGACAATTTGTTTTAATTAATATACTGTGTAATTTAGTCATAAATTTTAATCTCACGATGATTGTGTGAAAAAGAGTGTTTGGAAACAAAAGATAAGTCTTCCAAACCAGAAATGTTGTGAGGGATTCTTTATATAAAAAATCAACTAATTCACATCAATAAGAAACCCTAATCAAGATTATGGACCCCATTGTTTGTTAGTATTGAATGAATTGTATGGATCTGGACATTTTTTTCTTGATGAATATACTTGTTAATAAGCAGACAAAAGATAACTTAATTGACATTGCAAGAAAAATAGTGCTTGTAACAACAAAAGGATCCTGATTAGAATGTAGTGTAGATAACGTCTCATTATTTAGGCAATAACCCAAATCAAATTAGTACGAAATGCAAATTAGGATGAGTGACTCATTTGGGTGATGGAAAGAAATACATTTCGATTTTCAATTGTGCGTCCACATGTTTGTTTTAATTAATATACTGTGCAATTTAGTCCAAAATTTTAATCTCCTGATGATTGTGTGAAAAACAGTATTTGGAACCACAAGACAAGTCTTCCCAACCAGAAATGTTCTGAGGGATTCTTTATTTTAAAATTCAACCAATTAACATCAATGAAAAACCCAAATTAAGATTATGGACCCCATTGTTTGTTAGTATTGAATGAATTGTACAGATATGGACATTTTTTTCTTGATGAATATAGTTGTTAATAAGGAGACAAAAGATAATTTCCTAGTCATTGCAAGAAAAATAGTGCTTGTAACAACAAAAGGATCTTGATTAGCATGTAGTGAATATAAAGTCTCATTATTTAGGTAATAACTCAAATCAAATTAGTACGAAATGCAAATTAGGAAGAATGACTCCTTTGGGTGATGGAACTAAATACCTTTCGATTTTCAATTGTGCGTCCACATGTTTGTTTTAATTAATATACTATGCAATTTAGTCATAAATTTTAATCTCGCGATGATTATGTGGAAAAACGTATTTGGAAACAAAAGACAAGTATTCCAAACCAGAAATGTTATTTAGGATTCTTTGTTTAAAAAATCAACCAATTCACATCAATAAGAATCCCAAATCAAGATGATGGACCCCATTGTTTGTTAGTATTGAATGAATTGTATGGATATGGACATTTTTTTCCTGATGAATGTACTTGTTAATAAGCAGACAAAAGATAACTTAATTGACATTGCAAGAAAAATAGTGCTTGTAACAACAAAAGGATCCTGATTAGAATGTAGTGTAGATAACGTCTCATTATTTAGGCAATAACCCAAATCAAATTAGTACGAAATGCAAATTAGGATGAGCGACTCATTTGGGTGATGGAAAGAAATACATTTCGATTTTCAATTGTGCGTCCACATGTTTGTTTTAATTAATATACTGTGCAATTTAATCCAAAATTTTAATCTCCTGATGATTGTGTGAAAAACAGTATCTGGAACCACAAGACAAGTCTTCCCAACAAGAAATGTTCTGAGGGATTCTTTATTTTAAAATTCAACCAATTAACATCAATGAAAAACCCAAATTAAGATTATGGACCCCATTGTTTGTTAGTATTGAATGAATTGTACAGATATGGACATTTTTTTCTTGATGAATATAGTTGTTCATAAGGAGACAAAAGATAATTTCCTAGTCATTACAAGAAAAATATTGCTTATAACAACAAAAGGATCCTGATTAGCATGTAGTGAATATAAAGTCTCATTATTTAGGTAATAACTCAAATCAAATTAGTACGAAATGCAAATTAGGAAGAATGACTCCTTTGGGTGATGGAACTAAATACCTTTCGATTTTCAATTGTGCATCCACATGTTTGTTTTAATTAATATACTGTGCAATTTAGTCATAAATTTTAATCTCACGATGATTGTGTGAATAAGAGTAGTTGGAAACAAAAGACAAGTATTCCAAACCAGAAATGATATGAGGGATTCTTTATTTAAAAAATCAACCATTTCACATCAATAAGAAATCCAAATGAAGATTATGGACCCCACTGTTTGTTAGTATTGATTGAATTGTATGGATATGGACACTTTTTTCTTGATGAATATACATGTTAAAAAGGAGACAAAAGATAATTTCATTGTCATCGCAAGAAAAATAGTGCTTGTAACAACAAAAGGAGCCTGATTAGCATGTAGTGAATATAAAGACTCATTATTTAGGTAAGAACCCAACTCACATTAGTACAAAATGCAAATTAGTTTGAATGACTCCGTTGGGTGATGGAACTAGACACATTTGCTTTTTAAATTGTGCGACGATGATTGTGTGAATAAGAGTAGTTGGAAACAAAAGACAAGTATTCCAAACCAGAAATGATATGAGGGATTCTTTATTTAAAAAATCAACCAATTCACATCAATGGGAAACCCAAATCAAGATTATGGACACCATTGTTTGTTAATATTGAATGAATTGTATAGATATGGACATTTTTTTCTTGATGAATATAGTTGTTAATAAGCAGACAAAAGATAACCTCTTAGACATTGCAAGAAAAATAGTGCTTGTAACAACAAAAGGATCCTGATTAGAATGTAGTGTAGATAACGTCTCATTATTTAGGTAATAACCCAAATCAAATTAGTACGAAATGCAAATTAGTATGAATGACTCCTTTGGGTGATGGAACTAAATACATTTTGATTTTCAATTGTGTGTCCACATGTTTGTCTTAATTAATATACTGTGCATTTTAGTCCTAAATTTTAATCTCATGATGATTGTGTGAAAAATAGTATTTGGAACCGAAAGACAAGTCATCCCAACCAGAAATGTTCTGAGGGATTCTTTATTATAAAATTCAACCAATTAGCATCAATGAGAAACCCAAATCAAGATTATGGATGTCATTGTTTGTTAGTATTGAATGAATTGTATCGATATGGACATTTTTTTCTTAATGAATATAGTAGTTAATAAGGAGAAAAAAGGTAATTTTATAGTTATTGCACGAAAAATAGTGCTTGTAACAACAAAAGGAGCCTGATTAGCATGTAGTGAATATAAAGTCTCATTATTTAGGTAATAACCCAATTTACATTAATTCAAAATGCAAATTAGGTTGAATGACTCCGTTGGGAGATGGAACTAAAAACATTTTGATTTTCAATTGTGCGTCCACATGTTTGTTTTAATTAGTATACTGTGCAATGTAGCATTAAATTTTAATCTCATGATGATTGTGTGAAAAATAGTATTTGGAACCAAAAGACAAGTCTTCCCAACTAGAAATGTTGTGCGGGATTCTTTATTTAAAAAATCAACCAATTCACATCAATAAGATACCCTAATCAAGATTATGGACCCCATCGTTTGTTAGTATTGAATGAATTGCATGAATATGGACATTTTTTTTCTTGATGAATATACTTGTTAATAAGGAGACAAAAGATAAGTTAATTGACATTGCAAGAAAAATAGTATTTGTAACAAGAAAAGGATCCTGACTAGAGTGTAGTGTATATAAGGTCTCCTTATTTAGGTAATAACCCAAGTCAAATTAGTACGAAATGCAAATTAGGATGAATGACTCCTTTGGGTGATGGAACTAAAAACATTTTGATTTTCAATTGTGCGTCCACATGTTTGTTTTAATTAATATAATGGGCAATTTAGTCCTAAATTTTAATCTCATGATGATTGTGTGAAAAACAGTATTTGGAACCAAAAGACAAGTCTTCCCAACCAGAAATGTTATGAGGGATTCTTTATTTTAAAATTCATCCAATTAACATAAATGAGAAAGCCAAATCAAGATGATGGACCATATTGTTTGTTAGTATTAAATGAATTGTATAGATATGGACATTTTTTTCTTGATGAATATAGTTGTTAATAAGGAGACAAAAGATAATTTCATAGTCATTGCAAAACAAATAGTGCTTGTAACAACAAAAGGAGCCTGATTAGCATGTAGTCAATATAAAGTCTCATTATTTAGGTAATAACCCAACTCACATTAGTACAAAATGCAAATTAGGTTGAATGACTCCTTTGGGTGATGGCACTAAACACATTTACTTTTCAATTGTGTGTCGACATTTTGTTTTAATTAATATACTGTGTAATTTAGTTATAAATTTTAATCTCACGATGATTGTGTTAAAAAGAGTATTTGGAAACAAAAGACAAGTCTTCCCAACCAGAAATGTTCTGAGGGATTCTTTATTTAAAAAATCAACGAATTCACATCAATAAGAAACCCTAATCAAGATTATGGACCCCATTGTTTGTTAGTATTGAATGAATTGTATAGATATGGAAATTTTTTTCTTGATGAATATATTTGTTAATACGGAGACAAAAGATAATTTCATAGTCATTGCAAGAAAAATAGTGCTTATAACAACAAAAGGAGCCTGATTAGCATGTAGTAAATATAAAGTCTCATTATTTAGGAAATAACCCAACTCACATTAGTACGAAATGCGAATTAGGTTGAATGACTCCATTGGGTGATGGAACTAAACACATTTACTTTTTCAATTGTTCGTCGACAATTTGTTTTAATTAATATACTGTGTAATTTAGTCATAAAATTTAATCTCACGATGATTGTGTGAAAAAAAGTGTTTGGAAACAAAAGACCAGTCTTCCAAACCAGAAATGTTGTGGGGGATACTTTATTTAAAAAATCAACCAATTGACATCAATAAGAAACCCTACTCAAGATTATGGACCCCATTGTTTGTTAGTATTGAATGAATTGTATAGTTATGGACATTTTTTTCTTGATGAATATACTTGTTAATAAGGACACAAAAGATAACTTAATTGACATTGCAAGAAAAATAGTGCGTGTAACAACAAAAGGATCCTGATTAGAATGTAGTGTATATAACATCTCATTATTTAGGTAATAACACAAATCAAATTAGTACGAAATGCAAATTAGGATGAATGACTCCTTTGGGTGATGGAAGTAAATACATTTTGATTTTCAATTGCGCGTCCACATGTTTGTCTTAATTAATATACTGTGCAATTTAGTCCTAAATTTTAATCTCATGATAATTGTGTGAAAAACAGTATTTGGAACATAAAGACAAGTCTTCCCAACCAGAAAAGTTCTGAGGGATTCTTTATTCTAAAATTCAACCAATTCACATCAATGAGAAACCCAAATCAAAATTATGGACGTCATTGTTTGTTAGTGTTGAATGAATTGTATAAATATGGACATTTTTTTCTTAATGAATATAGTAGTTAATAAGGAGAGAAAAGATAATTTCATAGTCATTGCAAGAAAAATAGTGCTTGTAACAACAACAGGAGCCTGATTAGCATGTAGTGAATACAAAGTCTCATTATTTAGGTAATAACCTAACTCACATTAGTACAAAATGCAAATTAGGTTGAATGACTCCGTTGCGTAATGGAACTAAACACATTTACATTTGCAATTGTGCGTCGACATTTTGTTTTAATTAATATACTGTCTAATTTAGTCATAAATTTTAATTTCACGATGATTGTGTGAAAAAGAGGATTTGGAAAGAAAAGACAAGTCTTCCCAACCAGAAACGTTCTGAGGGATTCTTTATTCTAAAATTCAACCAATTCACATCAATGAGAAACCCAAATCAAGATTATGGACCCCATTGTTTGTTAGTGTTGAATGAATTGTATAAATATGGACATTTTTTTTTCTTCATGAATATAGTAGTTAATAAGGAGACAAATGATAATTTCATAGTCATTGCAAGAAAAATAGTGCTTGTAACAACAAAAGGAGCCTAATTAGCATGTAGTGAATATAAAGTCTCATTATTTCGGTAAGAACCCAACTCACATTAGTACAAAATGCAAATTAGGTTGAATGACCCCATTGGGTGATCGAACTAAACACATTTAATTTTTCAATTGTGCGTCGACATGTTGTTTTAATTATTATACTTTGTAATTTAGTCATAAATTTTAATCTCACGATGATTGTGTGAAAAAGAGTATTTGGAAACAAAAGACAAGTATTCTAAACTAGAAATGTTATGAGGGATTCTTTATTTAAAAAATCAACCAATTCACATCAATAAGAAACCCCAATCAAGATTATGGACCCCAATGATTGTTAGTATTGAATGAATTGTATAGATATGGACATTTTTTTCTTGATGAATATAGTTGTTAATACGGAGACAAAAGATAATTTCATTGTCATTGCAACAAAAATAGTGCTTGTAACAACAAAAGGAGCCTGATTAGCATGTAGTGAATATGAAGTCTCATTATTTAGGTAATAACCCAACTCACATTAGTACCAAATGCAAATTAGGTTGAATGACTCCGTTGGGTGATGGAACTAAACACATTTACTTTTTCAATTGTGCGTCGACAATTTGTTTTCATTAATATACTTTGTAACTTAGTCATAATTTTTAATCTCACGATGATTTTGTGAACATGAGTATTTGGAAACAAAAGACAAGTATTCCAAACCAGAAATGTTGTGAGGGATTCTTTATTTAAAAAATCAACCAATTCACATCAATAAGAAACCCAAATCAAGATTATGGACCCCATTGTTTGTTAGCATTGAATGAATTGTATACATATGGACATTTTTTTCTTGATGAATATAGTTGTTAATACGGAGACAAAACATAATTTCGTAGTCATTGCAAGAAAAATAGTGCTTGTAACAACAATAGGAGCCTGATTAGCATGTAGTGAATATGAAGTCTCATTATTTAGGTAATAACCCAATTCACATTAGTACAAAATGCAAATTAGGTTGAATGACACCATTGGGTGATGGAACTAAACATATTTACACTTTAAATTGTGCGTCGACACGTTTGTTTTAATTAATATACTGTGTAATTTAGTCATAAAATTTGATCTCACAATGATTGTGTGAAAAAGAGTGTTTGTAAACAAAAGACAAGTCTTTCAAACCAGAAATGTTGTGAGGGATTCTTTATTTAAAAAATCAACCAATTCACATCAATAAGAAACCCAAATCAAGATTATGGACCCCATTGTTTGTTAGCATTGAATGAATTGTATACATATGGACATTTTTTTCTTGATGAATATAGTTGTTAATACGGAGACAAAACATAATTTCGTAGTCATTGCAAGAAAAATAGTGCTTGTAACAACAATAGGAGCTTGATTAGCATGTAGTGAATATAAAGTCTCATTATTTAGGTAATAACCCAATTCACATTAGTAAAAAATGCAAATTAGGTTGAATGACTCCATTGGGTGATGGAACTAAACATATTTACACTTTAAATTGTGCGTCGACACGTTTGTTTTAATTAATATACTGTGTAATTTAGTCATAAAATTTGATCTCACAATGATTGTGTGAAAAAGAGTGTTTGGAAACAAAAGACAAGTCTTTCAAACCAGAAATGTTGTGGGAGATACTTTATTTAAAAAATCAACCAATTCACATCAATAAGAAACCCTACTCAAGATTATGGACCCCATTGTTTGTTAGTGTTGAATGAATTGTATAGATATGGACATTTGTTTCATGATGAATATACTTGTTAATAAGGACACAAAAGATATCTTAATTGACATTGCAAGAAAAATAGTGCTTCTAACAACAAAAGGATCCTGATTAGAATGTAGTGTATATAACGTCTCATTATTTAGGTAATAACCCAAATCAAATTAGTACAAAATGCAAATTAGGATGAATGACTCCTTTGGGTGATGGAACTAAATATATTTTGATTTTCAATTGTGCGTCCACATGTTTGTCTTAATTAATATACTGTGCAATTTAGTCCTAAATTTTAATCTCATGATGATTGTGTGGAAAACAGTATTTGGAACCTAAAGACAAGTCTTTCCAACCAGAAATGTTCTGAGAGATTGTTTATTATAAAATTGAACCAATTAACATCAATGAGAAACCCAAATCAAGATTATGGACCTCATTGTTTGTTAGTATTGAATGAATTGTATCGATATGGATATGTTTTTCATAATGATTATAGTAGTTAATAAGGAGAGAAAAGATAATTTCATAGTTATTGCAAGAAAAATAGTGCTTGTAACAACAAAAGGATCCTGATAAGAATATAGAACGTCTCATTATTTAGGTAATAACCCAAATCAAATTAGTACGAAATGCAAATTAGTATGAATGACTCCTTTGGGTGATGGAACTAAATACATTTTGATTTTCAATTGTGTGTCCACATGTTTGTCTTAATTAATATACTGTGCAATTTAGTCCTAAATTTTAATCTCATGATGATTGTGTGAAAAACAGTATTTGGAACCTAAAGACAAGTCTTCCCAACCAGAAATGTTATGAGGGATTCTTTATTATAAAATTCAACCAATTAACATCAATGAGAAACCCAAATCAAGATTATGGACGTCATTGTTTGTTAGTATTGAATGAATTGTATCGATATGGACATTTTTTTCTTAATGAATATAGTAGTTAATAAGGAGAAAAAAGGTAATTTTATTGTTATTGCAAGAAAAATAGTGCTTGTAACAACAAAAGGAGCCTGATTAACTTGTAGTGAATATAAAGTCTCATTATTTAGGTAATAACCCAATTTACATTAGTTCAAAATGCAAATTAGGTTGAATGACTCCGTTGGGAGATGGAACTAAAAACATTTTGATTTTCAATTGTGCGTCCACATGTTTGTTTTAATTAATATACTGTGCAATTTAGTATTAAATTTTAATCTCATGATGATTGTGTGAAAAATAGTATTTGGAACCAAAAGACAAGTCTTCCCAACTAGAAATGTTGTGCGGGATTCTTTATTTAAAAAATCAACCAATTCACATCAATAAGATACCCTAATCAAGATTATGGACCCCATCGTTTGTTAGTATTGAATGAATTTCATGGATATGGACATTTTTTTTCTTGATGAATATACTTGTTAATAAGGAGACAAAAGATAAGTTAATTGACATTGCAAGAAAAATAGTATTTGTAACAAGAAAAGGATCCTGACTAGAGTGTAGTGTATATAAGGTCTCCTTATTTAGGTAATAACCCAAGTCAAATTAGTACGAAATGCAAATTAGGATGAATGACTCCTTTGGGTGATGGAACTAAAAACATTTTGATTTTCAATTGTGCGTCCACATGTTTGTTTTAATTAATATAATGGGCAATTTAGTCCTAAATTTTAATCTCATGATGATTGTGTGAAAAACAGTATTTGGAACCAAAAGACAAGTCTTCCCAACCAGAAATGTTACAAGGGATTCTTTATTTTAAAATTCATCCAATTAACATAAATGAGAAACCCAAATCAAGATGATGGACCATATTGTTTGTTAGTATTAAATGAATTGTATAGATATGGACATTTTTTTCTTGATGAATATAGTTGTTAATAAGGAGAGAAAAGATAATTTCATAGTCATTGCAAGAAAAATAGTGCTTGTAACAACAAAAGGAGCTTGATTAGCATGTAGTGAATATAAAGTCTCATTATTTAGGTAATAACCCAACTCACATTAGTACAAAATGCAAATTAGGTTGAATGACTCCGTTGGGTGAAGGAACTAAACACATTTACTTTTCAATTGTGCGTCGACATTTTGTTTTAATTAATATACTCTGTAATTTAGTCATAAATTTTAATCTGACGATGATTGTGTGAAAAAGAGTATTTGAAAACAAAAGAAATGTCTTCCCAACCAGAAATGTTATGACGGATTCTTTATCTAAACAGACATCAATAAGAAACCCAATTCAAGATTATGGACCCGATTGTTTGTTAGTATTGAATGAATTGTATAGATATGGACATTTTTTTCTTGATGAATATAGTTGTTAATACGGAGACAAAAGATAATTTCATAGTCATTGCAAAAAAAATAGTGCTTGTAACAACAAAAGGAGCTTGATTAGCATGTAGTGAATATAAAGTCTCATTATTTAGGTAATAACCCAACTCACATTAGTACGAAATGCAAATTAGGTTGAATGACTCTGTAGGGTGATGGAACTAAACACATTGACTTTTTCAATTGTGCGTCGGCAATTTGTTTTAATTAATATACTGTGTAATTTAGTCATAAAATTTAATCTCACGATGATTGTGTGAAAAAGAGTATTTTGAAACAAAAGACAAGTATTCCAAACCTGAAATGTTGTGAGGGATTCTTTATTTAAAAAATCAACCAATTCACATCAATAAGAAACCCAAATCAAGATTATAGACCCCATTGTTTGTTAGTATTGAATGAATTGTATAAATATGGACATTTTCTTCTTGATGAATATAGTTGTTAATACGGAGATAAAAGATAATTTCGTAGTCATTGCAAGAAAAATAGTGCTTGTAACAACAAAAGGAGCGTGATTAGCATGTATTGAATATAAAGTCTCATTATTTAGCTAATAACCCAATTCACATTAGTACAAAATGCAAATTAGGTTGAATGACTCTGTCGGGTGATGGAACTAAACACATTTACATTTTCAATTTTGCATCGACACGTTTGTTTTAATTAATATACTGTGTAATTTAGTTATAAAATTTAATCTCACGATGATTGTGTGAAAAAGAGTATTCGGAAACAAAAGACAAGTTTTCCAAACCAGAAATGTTGGGATGGATTCTTTATTTAAAAAATCAACCAATTCACTTCAATAAGAAACCCAAATCAAGATTATAGACCACATTGTTTGTTAGTATTGAATGAATTATATATATATGGACTTTTTTTTCTTGATGTATATAGTTGTTAATACGGAGACAAAAGATAATTTCGTAGTCATTGCAAAAAAAATAGTGCTTCTAACAACAATAGGAGCCTGATTAGCATGTAGTGAATATAAAGTCTCATTATTTAGGTAATAACCCAATTCACATTAGTACAAACTGCAAATTAGGTTGAATGACTCCATTGGGTGATGGAAATAAACACATTCACATTTTCAATTGTGCGATGACACGTTTGTTTTAATTAATATACTGTGGAATGCAGTCATAAAATTTAATCTCACAATGATTGTGTGAAAAAGAGTGTTTGGAAACAAAAGACAAGTCTTTCAAACCAGAAATGTTGTGGGAGATACTTTATTTAAAAAATCAACTAATTCACATCAATAAGAAACCCTACTCAAGATTATGGACCCCATTGTTTGTTAGTATTGAATGAATTGTATAGATATGGATAATTTTTTCTTGATGAATATACTTGTTAATAAGGACACAAAAGATAACTTAATTGACATTGCAAGAAAAATAGTGCTTGTAACAACAAAAGGATCCTGATTAGAATGTAGTGTATATAACGTCTCATTATGTAGGTAATAACCCAAATCAAATTAGTACGAAATGCAAATTAGGATGAATGACTCCTTTGGGTGATGGAAGTAAATACATTTCGATTTTCAATTGTGCGTCCACATGTTTGTCTTAATTAATATACTATGCAATTTAGTCCTAAATTTTAATCTCATGATGATTGTGTGAAAAACAGTATTTGGAACATAAAGATAAGTCTTCCCAACCAGAAAAGTTCTGAGGGATTCTTTATTCTAAAATTCAACCAATTCACATCAATGAGAAACCCAAATCAAGATTATGGACCCCATTGTTTGTTAGTATTGAATGAATTGTATAAATATGGACATTTTTTTCTTAATGAATATAGTAGTTAATAAGGAGACAAAAGATAATTTCCTAGTCATTGTACGAAAAATAGTGCTTGTAACAACAACAAGAGCCTGATTAGCATGTAGTGAATATAAAGTCTCATTCTTTGGGTAATAACCTAACAACCATTAGTACAAAATGCAAATTAGGTTGAATGACTCCGTTGGGTAATGGAACTAAACACATTTATATTTGCAATTGTGCGTCGACTTTTTGTTTTAATTAATATACTGTCTAATTTAGTCATAAATTTTAATCTCACGATGATTGTGTGAAAAAGAGTATTTGGAAACAAAAGACAAATTTTCCAAACCAGAAATGTTGTGAGGGATTCTTTATTTAAAAAATCAACCAATTCACTTCAATAAGAAACCCAAATCAAGATTATGGACCCCATTGTTTGTTAGTATTGAATGAATTGTAAACATATGGATATTTTTTTCTTGATGAATATAGTTGCTAATACGGAGACAAAAGATAATTTCAGAGTCATTGCAAGAAAAATAGTGCTTGTAAAAAGAAAAGGAGCCTGATTAGCATGTAGTGAATATAAAGTCTCATTATTTAGGTAATAACCCAACTCACATTAGTACGAAATTCAAATTAGGTTGAATGACTCCGTTAGGTAATGGAACTAAACACATTTACTTTTTTAATTGTGCGTCGACAATTTGTTTTAATTAATATACTGTGTAATTTAGTCATAATTTTTATTCTCACGATGATTGTGTGATAAAGAGTATTTGGAAACAAAAGACAAGTATTCCAAAACAGAAATGTTGTGAGGGATTCTTTATTTAAAAAATCAATCAATTCACATCAATAAGAAACCCAAATCAAGATTATGGACCCCATTGTTTGTTAGCATTGAATGATTTGTATAAATATGGACATTTTTTACTTAATGAATATAGTAGTTAATAAGGAGACAAAAGATAATTTCAATTGTGCGTGCTCATCTTTGTTTTACTTAATATACTGTGCAATTCAGTCCTAAATTTTAATCTCATGATGATTGTGTGACAAACAGTATTTGGAACCAAAAGACAAGTCTTCCCAACCAGAAATGTTATGAGGGATACTTTATTTTAAAATTCAACCAATTAACATCAATGAGAAACCCAAATCAAGATTATGGACCCCATTGTTTGTTAGTATTAAATGAATTGTATAGATATGGACATTTTTTTCTTGATGAATATAGTAGTTAATAAGGAGACAAAAGATAATTTCATAGTCATTGCAAGAAAAATAGTGCTTGTAACAACAAAAGGATCCTGATTAGCATGTAGTGAATATAAAGTCTCATTATTTAGGTAATAACCCAACTCACATTAGTACGAAATGCAAATTAGGTTGAATGACTCTGTTGGGTGATGGAACTAAACACATTTACATTTTCAATTGTGCGTCGACACATTTGTTTTAATTAATATATTGTGTAATTTAGTCATAAAATTTAATCTCAGGATGATTGTGTGAAAAAGAGTGTTTGGAAACAAAGGACAAGTCTTCCAAAGCAGAAATGTTGTGGGGGATACTTTATTTAAAAAATCAACCAACTCACTTCAATAAGAAACCCAAATCAAGATTATGGACCCCATTGTTTGTTAGTATTGAATGAATTGTATAGATATTGACATTTTTTTCTTGATGAATATAGATGTTAATACGGAGACAAAAGATAATTTCATAGTCATTGCAAGAAAAATAGTGCTTGTAACAACAAAAGGAGCTTGATTAGCATGTAGTGAATATAAAGTCTCATTATTTAGGTAATAACCCAACTGACATTAGTACGAAATGCAAATTAGGTTGAATGACTCCGTTGGGTGATGGAACTAAACACATTTACACTTTCAATTGTACGTCGACACGTTTGTTTTAATTAATATACTGTGTAATTTAGTCATAAAATTTCATCTCACGATGATTGTGTGAAAAAGAGTGTTTGGAAACAAAAGACATGTCTTCCAAACCAGAAATGTTGTGAGGGATTCTTTATTTAAACAATCAACAAATTCACATCAATAAGAAACCCAAATCAAGATTATGGACCCCACTGTTTGTTAGTATTGAATGAATTGTATGGATATGGACACTTTTTTCTTGATGAATATACTTGTTAATAAGGAGACAATAGATTACTTAATTGACATTGCAAGAAAAATAGCCGTTGTAACAACAAATGGATCCTGATTAGAATGTAGTGTATATAACGTCTCATTATTTAGGTAATGAGCCAAATCAAATTAGTACGAAATGCAAATTAGGATGAATGACTTCTTTGGGTGATGGAACTAAAAACATTTGGATTATCAATTGTGCATCCACATGTTTGTTTTCATTAATATACTGTGCAATTTAGTCCTAAATTTTAATCTCATCATGATTGTGTGAAAAACAGTATTTGGAACCAAAAGACAAGTCTTCCCAACCAGAAATGTTATGAGGGATACTTTATTTTAAAATTCAACCAATTAACATCAATGAGAAACCCAAATCAAGATTATGGACCCCATTGTTTGTTAGCATTAAATGAATTGTAGAGATATGGACATTTTTTCTTGATGAATATAGTAGGTAATAAGGAGACAAAAGATAATTTCATAGTCATTGCATGAAAAATAGTGCTTGTAACAACAAAAGGAGCCTGATTAGCATGTATTGAATATAAAGTCTCATTATTTAGGTAATAACAAAACTCACATTAGTACAAAATGCAAATTAGGTTGAATGACTCCGTTGGGTAATGGAAATAAACCAATTTACATTATCAATTGTGCGTCGACACGTTTGTTTTAATTAATATACTGTGTAATTTAGTCATAATTTTTAATCTGACGATGATTGTGTGAAAAAGAGTATTTTGAAACAAAAGACAAGTATTCCAAACCAGAAATGTTGTGAGGGATTCTTTATTTAAACAATCAACTTATTCACATCAATAAGAAACCCAAATCAAGATTATGGACCTTATTGTTTGTTAGTATTGAATGAATGGTATAAATATGGACATTTTTTTCTTGATGAATATAGTTGTTAATATGGAGACAAAAGATAAGTTCGTAGTCATTGCAAGAAAAATAGTGCTTTTAACAACAAAAGGAGCCTGATTAGCATGTAGTGAATATAAAGTCTCATTATTTAGGTAGTAACCCAATTCACATTAGTACAAAATGCAAATTAGGTTGAATGACTCTGTCGGGTGATGGAACTAAACACATTTACATTTTCAATTTTGCGTTGACACGTTTGTTTTAATTAATATACTTTGTAATTTAGTCATAAAATTTAATCTCATGATGACTGTGTGAAAAAGAGTGTTTGGAAACAAAAGACAAGTCTTCGAAACCAGAAATGTTGTGAGGGATTCTTTATTTAAACAATCTAAAAATTCACATCAATAAGAAACCCAAATCAAGATTATGGACCCCACTGTTTGTTAGTATTGAATGAATTGTATGGACATGGACACTTTTTTCTTGATGAATATACTTGTTAATAAGGAGACAAAAGATAATTTAATTTACATTGCAAGCAAAATAGTGCTGGTAACAACAAAAGGATCCTGATTAGAATGTAGTGTATATAACGTCCAATTATTTAGGTAATAACCCAAGTCAAATTAGGACGATATGCAAATTAGGATGAATGACTCTTTTGGGTGATGGAACTAAATACCTTTCGATTTTCAATTGTGCGTCCACATGTTTGTTTTAATTAATATACTGTGTAATTTAGTCCTAAATTTTAATCTCATGATGATTGTGTGAAAAACATTATTTGGAACCAAAAGACAAGTCTTCGCAACCAGAAATGTTCTGAGGGATTCTTTATTTTAAAATCCAACGAATTAACATCAATGAAAAACCCAAATCAAGATTATGGACCCCATTGTTTGTTAGTATTGAATGAATTGTACAGATATGGACATTTTTTTCTTGATGAATATAGTTGTTAATACGGAGACATAAGATAATTTCATCATCATTGCAAGAAAAATGGTGCTTGTAACAACAAAAGGAGCCTGATTAGCATGTAGTGAATATAAAGTCTCATTATTTAGGTAATAACCTTACTCACATTAGTACAAAATGCAAATTAGGTTGAATGACTCCGTTGGGTGATGGAACTAAACAAATTTCCATTTTCAATTGCGTTTCGACATGTTTGTTTTAATTAATATATTGTGTAATTTAGTCATAAATTTTAATCTCAGGATGATTGTGTGAAAAAGAGTGTTTGGAAACAATAGACAAGTTATCCAAACCAGAAATGTTGTGGGGGATACTTTATTTAAAAAATCAACCAATTCACATCAATAAGAAACCCTACTCAAAATTATGGACCCCATTGTTTGTTAGTTTTGAATGAATTGTATGGATATGCACATTTTTTTCTTGATGAATATACTTGTTAATAAGGAGACAAAAGATAACTTAATTGACATTGCATGAAAAATAGTGCTTCTAACAAAAAAAGGATCCTGATTAGAATGTAGTGTATATAACGTCTCATTATTTAGGTAATAACCCAAATCAAATTAGTACGAAATGCAAATTAGGATGAATGACTCCTTTGGGTGATGGAACTAAAAACATTTCGATTTTCAATTGTGCGTCCACATGTTTGTTTTTATTACTATACTGTGCAATTTAGTCCTAAATTTTAATCTCATGATGATGTTGTGAAAAACAGTATTTGGAACCAAAAGACAAGTCTTCCCAACCAGAAATGTTATGAGGGATTCTCTATTTAAAATATCAACCAATTAACATTAATGAGAAACCCAAATCAAGATTATGGACCCCATTGTTTGTTAGTATTGAATGAATTGTATAGATATGGACATTTGTTTCTTGATGAATATAGTTGTTAATACGGAGACAAAAGATAATTTCATTGTCATTGTATGAAAAATAGTGCTTGTAGCAACAAAAGGAGCCTGATTAGCATGTAGTGAATATAAAGTCTCATTATTTAGGTAATAACCCAATTCACATTAGTACAAAATGCAAATTACGTTTAATGACTCTGTCGGGTGATGGAACTAAACACATTTACATTTTCAATTTTGCGTCGACACGTTTGTTTTAATTAATATACAGTGTAATTTAGCTATAAAATTTAATCTCATGATGACTGTGTGAAAAAGAGTGTTTGGAAACAAAAGACAAGTCTTCCAAACTAGAAATGTTGTGAGGGATACTTTATTTAAAAAATCAACCAATTCACATCAATAAGAAACCGTACTCAAGATTATGGACCCCATTGTTTGTTAGTATTGAATGAATTGTATAGATATGGACATTTTTTTCTTGATGAATATACTTGTTAATAAGGAGACAAAAGATAACTTAATTGACATTGCAAGAAAAATAGTGCTTGTAACAACAAAAGTATCCTGATTAGAATGTAGTGTATATAACGTATCATTATTTACGTAAAAACCCAACACACATTAGTGCAAAATGCAAATTAGGTTGAATGACTCTGTTGGGTGATGGAACTAAACACATTTACATTTTCAATTGCGTCTCAACATGTTTGTTTTAATTAATATATTGTGTAATTTAGTCATAAATTTTAATCTCACGATGATTGTGTGAAAAAGAGTGTTTCGAAACAATAGACAAGTCTTCCAAACCAGAAATGTTGTGGGGGATACTTTATTTAAAAAATCAACCAATTCACATCTATAAGAGACCCTACTCAAGATTATGGACCGCATTGTTTGTTAGTATTGAATGAATTGTATGGATATGGACATTTTTTTCTTGATGAATATACTTGTTAATAAGGCGACAAAAGATAACTTAATTGACATTGCAAGAAAAATAGTGCTTGTAACAACAAAAGGATCCTGATTAGAATGTAGTGTATATAACGTATCATTATTTACGTAAAAACCCAACACACATTAGTGCAAAATGCAAATTAGGTTGAATGACTCTGTTGGGTGATGGAACTAAACACATTTACATTTTCAATTGCGTCTCAACATGTTTGTTTTAATTAATATATTGTGTAATTTAGTCATAAATTTTAATCTCACGATGATTGTGTGAAAAAGAGTGTTTCGAAACAATAGACAAGTCTTCCAAACCAGAAATGTTGTGGGGGATACTTTATTTAAAAAATCAACCAATTCACATCTATAAGAAACCCTACTCAAGATTATGGACCACATTGTTTGTTAGTATTGAATGAATTGTATGGATATGGACATTTTTTTCTTGATGAATATACTTGTTAATAAGGAGACAAAAGATAACTTAATTGACATTGCAAGAAAAATAGTGCTTGTAACAACAAAAGGATCCTGATTAGAATGTAGTGTATATAACGTCTCATTATTTAGGTAATAACCCTAATCAAATTAGTACGAAATGCAAATTAGGATGAATGACTCCTTTGGGTGATGGAACTAAAAACATTTCGATTTTCAATTGTGTGTCCACATGTTTGTTTCAATTAATATACTCTACAATGTAGTCCTAAATGTTAATCTCACGATGATTGTGTCAAAAACAATATTTGGAACCAAAAGACAAGTCTTCCCAACCAGAAATGTTCTGAGGGATTATTTATTTTAAAATTTAACCAATTAACCTCAATGAAAAACCCAAATCAAGGTTATGGACCTCATTGTTTGTTAGTATTGAATGAATTGTACAGATATGGACATTTTTTTCTTGATGAATATAGTTGTTAATAAGGAGACAAAAGATAATTTCATAGTCATTGCAAGAAAAATAGTGCTTGTGACAACAAAAGGATCCTAATTAGCATGTAGTGAATATAAAGTCTCATTATTTAGGTAATAACCCAAATAAAAATAAGTACGAAATGTAAATTAGGAAGAATGACTCCTTTGGGTGATGGAACTAAATACCTTTTGATTTTCAATTGTGCGTCCACATGTTTGTTTTAATTAATATACTGTGCAATTTAGTCATAAATTTTAATCTCACAATGATTGTGTGAAAAAAGAGTATTTGGAAACAAAAGACAAGTATTCCAAACCAGAAATGTTATGAGGGATTCTTTATTTAAAAAATCAACCATTTCACATCAATAAGAAATCCAAATCAAGATTATGGACCCCACTGTTTGTTAGTATTGATTGAATTGTATGGATATGGACACTTTTTTCTTGATGAATATACATGTTAATAAGGAGACAAAAGATAATTTGATTGTCATTACAAGAAAAATAGTGCTTCTAACAACAAAAGGAGCCTGATTAGCATGTAGTGAATATAAAAACTCATTATTTAGGTAATAACCCAACTCACATTAGTACAAAATGCAAATTAGGTTGAATGACTCCGTTGGGTGATGGAACTAGACACATTTGCTTTTTAAATTGTGCGTCGACAATTTGTTTTAATTAATATACTGAGTAATTTAATCATAAATTTTAATCTCACAATGATTGTGTGAAAAAGAGTATTTGAAAACAAAAGACAAGTATTCCAAACCAGAAATGTTATGAGGGATTCTTTATTTAAAAAATCAATCTATTCACATCAATAAGAAACCCAAACCAAGATTATGGACCTTATTGTTTGTTAGTATTGAATGAATTGTACAAATATGGACATTTTTTTCTTGATGAATATAGTTGTTAATAAGGAGACAAAAGATAATTTCATAGTCATTGCAAGAAAAATAGTGCTTGTGACAACAAAAGGATCCTGATTAGCATGTAGTGAATATAAAGTCTCATTATTTAGGTAATAACCCAAATAAAAATAAGTACGAAATGCAAATTAGGAAGAATGACTCCTTTGGGTGATGGAACTAAATACATTTTGATTTTCAATTGTGCGTCCACATGTTTGTTTTAATTAATATACTGTGCAATTTAGTCATAAATTTTAATCTCACAATGATTGTGTGAAAAAAGAGTATTTGGAAACAAAAGACAAGTATTCCAAACCAGAAATGTTATGAGGGATTCTTTATTTAAAAAATCAACCATTTCACATCAATAAGAAATCCAAATGAAGATTATGGACCCCACTGTTTGTTAGTATTGATTGAATTGTATGGATATGGACACTTTTTTCTTGATGAATATACATGTTAAAAAGGAGACAAAAGATAATTTCATTGTCATCGCAAGAAAAATAGTGCTTGTAACAACAAAACGAGCCTGATTAGCATGTAGTGAATATAAAGACTCATTATTTAGGTAAGAACCCAACTCACATTAGTACAAAATGCAAATTAGGTTGAATGACTCCGTTGGGTGATGGAACTAGACACATTTGCTTTTTAAATTGTGCGTCGACAATTTGTTTTAATTAATATACTGAGTAATTTAATCATAAATTTTAATCTCACGATGATTGTGTGAAAAACAGTATTTGGAAACAAAAGACAAGTATTCCAAACCAGAAATGTTATGAGGGATTCTTTATTTAAAAAATCAATCTATTCACATCAATAAGAAACCCAAACCAAGATTATGGACCTTATTGTTTGTTAGTATTGAATGAATTGTACAGATATGGACATTTTTTTCTTGATGAATATAGTTGTTAATAAGGAGACAAAAGATAATTTCATAGTCATTGCAAGAAAAATAGTGCTTGTGACAACAAAAGGATCCTGATTAGCATGTAGTGAATATAAAGTCTCATTATTTAGGTAATAACCCAAATAAAAATAAGTACGAAATGTAAATTAGGAAGAATGACTCCTTTGGGTGATGGAACTAAATACCTTTTGATTTTCAATTGTGCGTCCACATGTTTGTTTTAATTAATATACTGTGCAATTTAGTCATAAATTTTAATCTCACAATGATTGTGTGAAAAAAGAGTATTTGGAAACAAAAGACAAGTATTCCAAACCAGAAATGTTATGAGGGATTCTTTATTTAAAAAATCAACCATTTCACATCAATAAGAAATCCAAATCAAGATTATGGACCCCACTGTTTGTTAGTATTGATTGAATTGTATGGATATGGACACTTTTTTCTTGATGAATATACATGTTAATAAGGAGACAAAAGATAATTTGATTGTCATTACAAGAAAAATAGTGCTTCTAACAACAAAAGGAGCCTGATTAGCATGTAGTGAATATAAAGACTCATTATTTAGGTAATAACCCAACTCACATTAGTACAAAATGCAAATTAGGTTGAATGACTCCGTTGGGTGATGGAACTAAACACATTTGCTTTTTAAATTGTGCGTCGACAATTTGTTTTAATTAATATACTGAGTAATTTAGTCATAAATTTTAATCTCACGATGATTGTGTGAAAAAGAGTATTTGGAAACAAAAGACAAGTATTCCAAACCAGAAATGTTATGAGGGATTCTTTATTTAAAAAATCAACCTATTCACATCAATAAGAAACCCAAATCAACATTATGGACCTCATTGTTTGTTAGTATTGAATCAATTGTACAGATAGGGACATTTTTTTCTTGATGAATATAGTTGTTAATAAGAAGACAAAAGATAATTTCATAGTCATTGCAAGAAAAATAGGGCTTGTGACAACAAAAGGATCCTGATTAGCATGTAGTGAATATAAAGTCTCATTATTTAGGTAATAACCCAAATAAAAATAAGTACGAAATGCAAATTAGGAAGAATGACTCCCTTGGGTGATGGAACTAAATACCTTTCGATTTTCAATTGTGCGTCCACATGTTTGTTTTAATTAATATACTGTGCAATTTAGTCATAAATTTTAATCTCACAATGATTGTGTGAAAAAAGAGTATTTGAAAACAAAAGACAAGTATTCCAAACCAGAAATGTTATGAGGGACTCTTTATTTAAAAAATCAACCATTTCACATCAATAAGAAATCCAAATCAAGATTATGGACCCCACTATTTGTTAGTATTGATTGAATTGTATGGATATGGACACTTTTTTCTTGATGAATATACATGTTAATAAGGAGACAAAAGATAATTTCATTGTCATCGCAAGAAAAATAGTGCTTGTAACAACAAAAGGAGCCTGATTAGCATGTAGTGAATATAAATACTCATTATTTAGGTAATAACCCAACTCACATTAGTACAAAATGCAAATTAGGTTGGATGACTCCGTTGGGTGATGGAACTAGACACATTTGCTTTTTAAATTGTGCGTCGACAATTTGTTTTAATTAATATACTGAGTAATTTAATCATAAATTTTCATCTCACGATGATTGTGTGAAAAAGAGTATTTGGAAACAAAAGACAAGTATTCCAAACCAGAAATGTTATGAGGGATTTTTTATTTAAAAAATCAATCTATTCACATCAATAAGAAACCCAAACGAAGATTATGGACCTTATTGTTTGTTAGTATTGAATGAATTGTACAGATATGGACATTTTTTTCTTGATGAATATAGTTGTTAATAAGGAGACAAAAGATAATTTCATAGTCATTGCAAGAAAAATAGTGCTTCTAACAACAAAAGGAGCCTGATTAGCATGTAGTGAATATAAAGACTCATTATTTAGGTAATAACCCAACTCACATTAGTACAAAATGCAAATTAGGTTGAATGACTCTGTTGGGTGATGGAACTAGACACATTTGCTTTTTAAATTGTGCGTCGACAATTTGTTTTAATTAATATACTGAGTAATTTAGTCATAAATTTTAATCTCACGATGATTGTGTGAAAAAGAGTATTTGGAAACAAAAGACAAGTATTCCAAACCAGAAATGTTATGAGGGATTCTTTATTTAAAAAATCAACCTATTCACATCAATAAGAAACCCAAATCAACATTATGGACCTCATTGTTTGTTAGTATTGAATCAATTGTACAGATAGGGACATTTTTTTCTTGATGAATATAGTTGTTAATAATAAGACAAAAGATAATTTCATAGTCATTGCAAGAAAAATAGTGCTTGTGACAACAAAAGGATCCTGATTAGCATGTAGTGAATATAAAGTCTCATTATTTAGGTAATAACCCAAATAAAAATAAGTACGAAATGCAAATTAGGAAGAATGACTCCCTTGGGTGATGGAACTAAATACCTTTCGATTTTCAATTGTGCGTCCACATGTTTGTTTTAATTAATATACTGTGCAATTTAGTCATAAATTTTAATCTCACAATGATTGTGTGCAAAACGAGTATTTGAAAACAAAAGACAAGTATTCCAAACCAGAAATGTTATGAGGGATTCTTTATTTAAAAAATCAACCATTTCACATCAATAAGAAATCCAAATCAAGATTATGGACCCCACTGTTTGTTAGTATTGATTGAATTGTATGGATATGGACACTTTTTTCTTGATGAATATACATGTTAATAAGGAGACAAAAGATAATTTCATTGTCATCGCAAGAAAAATAGTGCTTGTAACAACAAAAGGAGCCTGATTAGCATGTAGTGAATATAAATAATCATTATTTAGGTAATAACCCAACGCACATTAGTACAAAATGCAAATTAGGTTGAATGACTCCGTTGGGTGATGGAACTAGACACATTTGCTTTTTAAATTGTGCGTCGACAATTTGTTTTAATTAATATACTGAGTAATTTAATCATAAATTTTAATCTCACGATGATTGTGTGAAAAAGAGTATTTGGAAACAAAAGACAAGTATTCCAAACCAGAAATGTTATGAGGGATTCTTTATTTAAAAAATCAATCTATTCACATCAATAAGAAACCCAAACCAAGATTATGGACCTTATTGTTTGTTAGTATTGAATGAATTGTACAGATATGGACATTTTTTTCTTGATGAATATAGTTGTTAATAAGGAGACAAAAGATAATTTCATAGTCATTGCAAGAAAAATATAGTGCTTGTGTAACAACAAAAGGATCCTGATTAGCATGTAGTGAATATAAAGTCTCATTATTTAGGTAATAACCCAAATAAAAATAAGTACGAAATGCAAATTAGGAAGAATGACTCCTTTGGGTGATGGAACTAAATACCTTTCGATTTTCAATTGTGCGTCCACATATTTGTTTTAATTAATATGCTGTGCAATTTAGTCATAAATTTTAATCTCACAATGATTGTGTGAAAAAAGAGTATTTGGAAACAAAAGACAAGTATTCCAAACAAGAAATGTTATGAGGGATTGTTTATTTAAAAAATCAACCATTTCACATCAATAAGAAATCCAAATCAAGATTATGGACCCCACTGTTTGTTAGTATTGATTGAATTGTATGGATATGGACACTTTTTTCTTGATGAATATACATGTTAATAAGGAGACAAAAGATAATTTCATTGTCATTGCAAGAAAAATAGTGCTTGTAACAACAAAAGGAGCCTGATTAGCATGTAGTGAATATAAAGACTCATTATTTAGGTAATAACCCAACTCACATTAGTACAAAATGCAAATTAGGTTGAATGACTCCGTTGGGTGATGGAACTAGACACATTTGCTTTTTAAATTGTGCGTCGACAATTTGTTTTAATTAATATACTGAGTAATTTAGTCATAAATTTTAATCTCACGATGATTGTGTGAAAAAGAGTATTTGGAAACAAAAGACAAGTATTCCAAACCAGAAATGTTATGAGGGATTCTTTATTTAAAAAATCAACCTATTCACATCAATAAGAAACCCAAATCAAGATTATGGACCTTATTGTTTGTTAGTATTGAATGAATTGTACAGATATGGACATTTTTTTCTTGATGAATATAGTTGTTAATAAGGAGACAAAAGATAATTTCATAGTCATTGCAAGAAAAATAGTGCTTGTGACAACAAAAGGATCCTGATTAGCATGTAGTGAATATAAAGTCTCATTATTTAGGTAATAACCCAAATAAAAATAAGTACGAAATGCAAATTAGGAAGAATGACTCCTTTGGGTGATGGAACTAAATACCTTTCGATTTTCAATTGTTCGTCCACATGTTTGTTTTAATTAATATACTGTGCAATTTAGTCATAAATTTTAATCTCACAATGATTGTGTGAAAAAAGAGTATTTGGAAACAAAAGACAAATATTCCAAACCAGAAATGTTATGAGGGATTCTCTATTTAAAAAATCAACCATTTCACATCAATAAGAAATCCAAATCAAGATTATGGACCCCACTGTTTGTTAGTATTGATTGAATTGTATGGATATGGACACTTTTTTCTTGATGAATATACATGTTAATAAGGAGACAAAAGATAATTTGATTGTCATTGCAAGAAAAATAGTGCTTCTAACAACAAAAGGAGCCTGATTAGCATGTAGTGAATATAAAGACTCATTATTTAGGTAATAACCCAACTCACATTAGTACAAAATGCAAATTAGGTTGAATGACTCCGTTGGGTGATGGAACTAGACACATTTGTTTATAAATTGTGCGTCGACAATTTGTTTTAATTAATATACTGAGTAATTTAGTCATAAATTTTAATCTCACGATGATTGTGTGAAAAAAAGTATTTGGAAACAAAAGACAAGTATTCCAAACCAGAAATGTTATGAGGGATTCTTTATTTAAAAAATCAACCTATTCACATCAATAAGAAACCCAAATCAAGATTATGGACCTCATTGTTTGTTAGTATTGAATCAATTGTACAGATATGGACATTTTTTTCTTGATGAATATAGTTGTTAATAAGGAGACAAACGATAATTTCATAGTCATTGCAAGAAAAATAGTGCATGTGACAACAAAAGGATCCTAATTAGCATGTAGTGAATATAAAGTCTCATTATTTAGGTAATAACCCAAATAAAAATAAGTACGAAATGCAAATTAGGAAGAATGACTCCTTTGGGTGATGGAACTAAATACCTTTCGATTTTCAATTGTGCGTCCACATGTTTGTTTTAATTAATATACTGTGCAATTTAGTCATAAATTTTAATCTCACAATGATTGTGTGAAAAAAGAGTATTTGGAAACAAAAGACAAGTATTCCAAAATAGAAATGTTATGAGGGATTCTTTATTTAAAAAATCAACCATTTCACATCAATAAGAAATTCAAATCAAGATTATGGACCCCACTGTTTGTTAGTATTGATTGAATTGTATGGATATGGACACTTTTTTCTTGATGAATATACTTGTTAATAAGGAGACAAAAGATAATTTGATTGTCATTGCAAGAAAAATAGTGCTTGTAACAACAAAAGGAGCCTGATTAGCATGTAGTGAATATAAAGACTCATTATTTAGGTAATAACCCAACTCACATTAGTACAAAATGCAAATTAGGTTGAATGACTCCGTTGGGTGATGGAACTAGACACTTTTGCTTTTTAAATTGTGCGTCGACAATTTGTTTTAATTAATATACTGAGTAATTTAGTCATAAATTTTAATCTCACGATGATTGTGTGAAAAAGAGTATTTGGAAACAAAAGACAAGTATTCCAAACCAGAAATGTTATGAGGGATTCTTTATTTAAAAAATCAACCTATTCACATCAATAAGAAACCCAAATCAAGATTATGGACCTCATTGTTTGTTAGTATTGAATCAATTGTACAGATATGGACATTTTTTTCTTGATGAATATAGTTGTTAATAAGGAGACAAAAGATAATTTCATAGTCATTGCAAGAAAAATAGTGCTTGTGACAACAAAAGGATCCTGATTAGCATGTAGTGAATATAAAGACTCATTATTTAGGTAATAACCCAAATAAAAATAAGTACGAAATGCAAATTTGGAAGAATGACTCCTTTGGGTGATGGAACTAAATACCTTTCGATTTTCAATTGTGCATCCACATGTTTGTTTTAATTAATATACTGTGCAATTTAGTCATAAATTTTAATCTCACAATGATTGTGTGAAAAAAGAGTATTTGGAAACAAAAGACAAGTATTCCAAACCAGAAATGTTATGAGGGATTCTTTATTTAAAAAATCAACCATTTCACATCAATAAGAAATCCAAATCAAGATTATGGACCCCACTGTTTGTTAGTATTGATTGAATTGTATGGATATGGACACTTTTTTCTTGATGAATATACATGTTAATAAGGAGACAAAAGATAATTTCATTGTCATTGCAAGAAAAATAGTGCTTGTAACAACAAAAGGAGCCTGATTAGCATGTAGTGAATATAAAGACTCATTATTTAGGTAATAACCCAAATAAAAATAAGTACGAAATGCAAATTAGGAAGAATGACTCCTTTGGTGATGGAACTAAATACCTTTCGATTTTCAATTGTGCGTCCACATGTTTGTTTTAATTAATATACTGTGCAATTTAGTCATAAATTTTAATCTCACAATGATTGTGTGAAAAAAGAGTCTTTGGAAACAAAAGACAAGTATTCCAAAATAGAAATGTTATGAGGGATTCTTTATTTAAAAAATCAACCATTTCACATCAATAAGAAATTCAAATCAAGATTATGGACCCCACTGTTTGTTAGTATTGATTGAATTGTATGGATATGGACATTTTTTTCTTGATGAATATACTTGTTAATAAGGAGACAAAAGATAATTTGATTGTCATTGCAAGAAAAATAGTGCTTGTAACAACAAAAGGAGCCTGATTAGCATGTAGTGAATATAAAGACTCATTATTTAGGTAATAACCCAACTCACATTAGTACAAAATGCAAATTAGGTTGAATGACTCCGTTGGGTGATGGAACTAGACACTTTTGCTTTTTAAATTGTGCGTCGACAATTTGTTTTAATTAATATACTGAGTGCAATTTAGTCATAAATTTTAATCTCACGATGATTGTGTGAAAAAAGAGTATTTGGAAACAAAAGACAAGTATTCCAAACCAGAAATGTTATGAGGGATTCTTTATTTAAAAAATCAACCTATTCACATCAATAAGAAACCCAAATCAAGATTATGGACCTCATTGTTTGTTAGTATTGAATCAATTGTACAGATATGGACATTTTTTTCTTGATGAATATAGTTGTTAATAAGGAGACAAAAGATAATTTCATAGTCATTGCAAGAAAAATAGTGCTTGTAACAACAAAAGGATCCTGATTAGCATGTAGTGAATATAAAGTCTCATTATTTAGGTAATAACCCAAATAAAAATAAGTACGAAATGCAAATTAGGAAGAATGACTCCTTTGGTATGGAACTAAATACCTTTCGATTTTCAATTGTGCATCCACATGTTTGTTTTAATTAATATACTGTGCAATTTAGTCATAAATTTTAATCTCACAATGATTGTGTGAAAAAAAGAGTATTTGGAAACAAAAGACAAGTATTCCAAAATAGAAATGTTATGAGGGATTCTTTATTTAAAAAATCAACCATTTCACATCAATAAGAAATCGAAAATCAAGATTATGGACCCCACTGTTTGTTAGTATTCATTGAATTGTATGGATATGGACACTTTTTTCTTGATGAATATACTTGTTAATAAGGAGACAAAAGATAATTTGATTGTCATTGCAAGAAAAATAGTGCTTGTAACAACAAAAGGAGCCTGATTAGCATGTAGTGAATATAAAGACTCATTATTTAGGTAATAACCCAACTCACATTAGTACAAAATGCAAATTAGGTTGAATGACTCCGTTGGGTGATGGAACTAGACACTTTTGCTTTTTAAATTGTGCGTCGACAATTTGTTTTAATTAATATACTGAGTAATTTAGTCATAAATTTTAATCTCACGATGATTGTGTGAAAAAAGAGTATTTGGAAACAAAAAGACAAGTATTCCAAACCAGAAATGTTATGAGGGATTCTTTATTTAAAAAATCAACCTATTCACATCAATAAGAAACCCAAATCAAGATTATGGACCCCACTGTTTGTTAGTATTGAATCAATTGTACAGATATGGACATTTTTTTCTTGATGAATATAGTTGTTAATAAGGAGACAAAAGATAATTTCATAGTCATTGCAAGAAAAATAGTGCTTGTAACAACAAAAGGATCCTGATTAGCATGTAGTGAATATAAAGTCTCATTATTTAGGTAATAACCCAAATAAAAATAAGTACGAAATGCAAATTAGGAAGAATGACTCCTTTGGGTGATGGAACTAAATACCTTTCGATTTTCAATTGTGCATCCACATGTTTGTTTTAATTAATATACTGTGCAATTTAGTCATAAATTATAATCTCACAATGATTGTGTGAAAAAAGAGTATTTGGAAACAAAAGACAAGTATTCCAAACCAGAAATGTTATGAGGGATTCTTTATTTAAAAAATCAACCATTTCACATCAATAAGAAATCCAAATCAAGATTATGGACCCCACTGTTTGTTAGTATTCATTGAATTGTACGGATATGGACACTTTTTTCTTGATGAATATACATGTTAATAAGGAGACAAAAGATAATTTGATTGTCATTGCAAGAAAAATAGTGCTTGTAACAACAAAAGGAGCCTGATTAGCATGTAGTGAATATAAAGACTCATTATTTAGGTAATAACCCAACTCACATTAGTACAAAATGCAAATTAGGTTGAATGACTCCGTTGGGTGATGGAACTAAATACCTTTCGATTTTCAATTGTGCATCCACATGTTTGTTTTAATTAATATACTGTGCAATTTAGTCATAAATTTTAATCTCACAATGATTGTGTGAAAAAAGAGTATTTGGAAACAAAAGACAAGTATTCCAAACCAGAAATGTTATGAGGGATTCTTTATTTAAAAAATCAACCATTTCACATCAATAAGAAATCCAAATCAAGATTATGGACCCCACTGTTTGTTAGTATTGATTGAATTGTATGGATATGGACACTTTTTTCTTGATGAATATACATGTTAATAAGGAGACAAAAGATAATTTCATTGTCATTGCAACAAAAATAGTGCTTGTAACAACAAAAGGAGCCTGATTAGCATGTAGTGAATATAAAGACTCATTATTTAGGTAATAACCCAAATAAAAATAAGTACGAAATGCAAATTAGGAAGAATGACTCCTTTGGTGATGGAACTAAATACCTTTCGATTTTCAATTGTGCATCCACATGTTTGTTTTAATTAATATACTGTGCAATTTAGTCATAAATTTTAATCTCACAATGATTGTGTGAAAAAAGAGTCTTTGGAAACAAAAGACAAGTATTCCAAAATAGAAATGTTATGAGGGATTCTTTATTTAAAAAATCAACCATTTCACATCAATAAGAAATTCAAATCAAGATTATGGACCCCACTGTTTGTTAGTATTGATTGAATTGTATGGTTATGGACACTTCTTTCTTGATGAATATACATGTTAATAAGGAGACAAAAGATAATTTCATTGTCATTGCAAGAAAAATAGTGCTTGTAACAACAAAAGGAGCCTGATTAGCATGTAGTGAATATAAAGACTCATTATTTAGGTAATGACCCAACTCACATTAGTACAAAATGCAAATTAGGTTGAATGACTCCGTTGGGTGATGGAACTAGACACTTTTGCTTTTTAAATTGTGCGTCGACAATTTGTTTTAATTAATATACTGAATAATTTAGTCATAAATTTTAATCTCACGATGATTGTGTGAAAAAGAGTATTTGGAAACAAAAGACAAGTATTCCAAACCAGAAATGTTATGAGGGATTCTTTATTTAAAAAATCAACCTATTCACATCAATAAGAAACCCAAATCAAGATTATGGACCTCATTGTTTGTTAGTATTGAATCAATTGTACAGATATGGACATTTTTTTCTTGATGAATATAGTTGTTAATAAGGAGACAAAAGATAATTTCATAGTCATTGCAAGAAAAATAGTCCTTGTAACAACAAAAGGATCCTGATTAGCATGTAGTGAATATAAAGTCTCATTATTTAGGTAATAACCCAAATAAAAATAAGTACGAAATGCAAATTAGGAAGAATGACTCCTTCGGGTGATGGAACTAAATACCTTTCGATTTTCAATTGTGCATCCACATGTTTGTTTTAATTAATATACTGTGCAATTTAGTCATAAATTATAATCTCACAATGATTGTGTGAAAAAAGAGTATTTGGAAACAAAAGACAAGTATTCCAAACCAGAAATGTTATGAGGGATTCTTTATTTAAAAAATCAACCATTTCACATCAATAAGAAATCCAAATCAAGATTATGGACCCCACTGTTTGTTAGTATTCATTGAATTGTATGGATATGGACACTTTTTTCTTGATGAATATACATGTTAATAAGGAGACAAAAGATAATTTGATTGTCATTGCAAGAAAAATAGTGCTTGTAACAACAAAAGGAGCCTGATTAGCATGTAGTGAATATAAAGACTCATTATTTAGGTAATAACCCAACTCACATTAGTACAAAATGCAAATTAGGTTGAATGACTCCGTTGGGTGATGGAACTAGACACATTTGCTTTTTAAATTGTGCGTCGACAATTTGTTTTAATTAATATATTGAGTAATTTAGTCATAAATTTTAATCTCACGATGATTGTGTAAAAAAGAGTATTTGGAAACAAAAGACAAGTATTCCAAACCAGAAATGTTATGTGGGATTCTTTATTTAAAAAATCAACCTATTCACATCAATAAGAAACCGAAATCAAGATTATGGACCTCATTGTTTGTTAGTATTGAATCAATTGTACAGATATGGACATTTTTTTCTTGATGAATATAGTTGTTAATAAGGAGACAAAAGATAATTTCATAGTCATTGCAAGAAAAATAGTGCTTGTGACAACAAAAGGATCCTGATTAGCATGTAGTGAATATAAAGACTCATTATTTAGGTAATAACCCAAATAAAAATAAGTACGAAATGCAAATTAGGAAGAATGACTCCTTTGGGTGATGGAACTAAATACCTTTCGATTTTCAATTATGCGTCCACATGTTTGTTTTAATTAATATACTGTGCAATTTAGTCATAAATTTTAATCTCACAATGATTGTGTGAAAAAAGAGTATTTGGAAACAAAAGACAAGTATTCCAAACCAGAAATGTTATGATGGATTATTTATTTAAAAAATCAACCTATTCACATCAATAAGAAACCGAAATCAAGATTATGGACCTCATTGTTTGTTAGTGTTGAATCAATTGTTCAGATATGGACATTTTTTTCTTGATGAATATAGTTGTTAATAAGGAGACAAAAGATAATTTCATAGTCATTGCAAGAAAAATAGTGCTTGTGACAACAAAAGGATCCTAATTAGCATGTAGTGAATATAAAGTCTCATTATTTAGGTAATAACACAAATAAAAATAAGTACGAAATGCAAATTAGGAAGAATGACTCCTTTGGTAATGGAACTAAATACCTTTCGATTTTCAATTGTGCGTCCACATGTTTGTTTTAATTAATATACTGTGCAATTTAGTCATAAATTTTAATCTCACAATGATTGTGGGAAAAAAGGGTATTTGGAAACAAAAGACAAGTATTCCAAAATAGAAATGTTATGAGGCATTCTTTATTTAAAAAATCAACCATTTCACATCAATAAGAAATTCAAATCAAGATTATGGACCCCACTGTTTGTTAGTATTGATTGAATTGTATGGTTATGGACACTTTTTTCTTGATGAATATACTTGTTAATAAGGAGACAAAAGATAATTTGATTGTCATTGCAAGAAAAATAGTGCTTGTAACAACAAAAGGAGCCTGATTAGCATGTAGTGAATATAAAGACTCATTATTTAGGTAATAACCCAACTCACATTAGTACAAAATGCAAATTAGGTTGAATGACTCCGTTGGGTGATGGAACTAGACACTTTTGCTTTTTAAATTGTGCGTCGACAATTTGTTTTAATTAATATACTGAGTAATTTAGTCATAAATTTTAATCTCACGATGATTGTGTGAAAAAGAGTATTTGAAACACAAAAGACAAGTATTCCAAACCAGAAATGTTATGAGGGATTCTTTATTTAAAAAAATCAACCTATTCACATCAATAAGAAACCCAAATCAAGATTATGGACCTCATTGTTTGTTAGTATTGAATCAATTGTACAGATATGGACATTTTTTTCTTGATGAATATAGTTGTTAATAAGGAGACAAAAGATAATTTCATAGTCATTGCAAGAAAAATAGTGCTTGTAACAACAAAAGGATCCTGATTAGCATGTAGTGAATATAAAGTCTCATTATTTAGGTAATAACCCAAATAAAAATAAGTACGAAATGCAAATTAGGAAGAATGACTCCTTTGGGTGATGGAACTAAATACCTTTCGATTTTCAATTGTGCATCCACATGTTTGTTTTAATTAATATACTGTGCAATTTAGTCATAAATTATAATCTCACAATGATTGTGTGAAAAAAGAGTATTTGGAAACAAAAGACAAGTATTCCAAACCAGAAATGTTATGAGGGATTCTTTATTTAAAAAATCAACCATTTCACATCAATAAGAAATCCAAATCAAGATTATGGACCCCACTGTTTGTTAGTATTCATTGAATTGTACGGATATGGACACTTTTTTCTTGATGAATATACATGTTAATAAGGAGACAAAAGATAATTTGATTGTCATTGCAAGAAAAATAGTGCTTGTAACAACAAAAGGAGCCTGATTAGCATGTAGTGGATATAAAGACTCATTATTTAGGTAATAACCCAACTCACATTAGTACAAAATGCAAATTAGGTTGAATGAGTCCGTTGGGTGATGGAACTAGACACTTTTGCTTTTTAAATTGTGCGTCGACAATTTGTTTTAATTAATATACTGAGTAATTTAGTCATAAATTTTAATCTCACGATGATTGTGTGAAAAAGAGTATTTGGAAACAAAAGACAAGTATTCCAAACCAGAAATGTTATGAGGGATTCTTTATTTAAAAAAATCAACCTATTCACATCAATAAGAAACCCAAATCAAGATTATGGACCTCATTGTTTGTTAGTATTGAATCAATTGTACAGATATGGACATTTTTTTTCTTGATGAATATAGTTGTTAATAAGGAGACAAAAGATAATTTCATAGTCATTGCAAGAAAAATAGTGCTTGTAACAACAAAAGGATCCTGATTAGCATGTAGTGAATATAAAGTCTCATTATTTAGGTAATAACCCAAATAAAAATAAGTACGAAATGCAAATTAGGAAGAATGACTCCTTCGGGTGATGGAACTAAATACCTTTCGATTTTCAATTGTGCATCCACATGTTTGTTTTAATTAATATACTGTGCAATTTAGTCATAAATTATAATCTCACAATGATTGTGTGAAAAAAGAGTATTTGGAAACAAAAGACAAGTATTCCAAACCAGAAATGTTATGAGGGATTCTTTATTTAAAAAATCAACCATTTCACATCAATAAGAAATCCAAATCAAGATTATGGACCCCACTGTTTGTTAGTATTCATTGAATTGTATGGATATGGACACTTTTTTCTTGATGAATATACATGTTAATAAGGAGACAAAAGATAATTTGATTGTCATTGCAAGAAAAATAGTGCTTGTAACAACAAAAGGAGCCTGATTAGCATGTAGTGAATATAAAGACTCATTATTTAGGTAATAACCCAACTCACATTAGTACAAAATGCAAATTAGGTTGAATGACTCCGTTGGGTGATGGAACTAGACACTTTTGCTTTTTAAATTGTGCGTCGACAATTTGTTTTAATTAATATACTGAGTAATTTATTCATAAATTTTAATCTCACGATGATTGTGTGAAAAAGAGTATTTGGAAACAAAAGTCAAGTATTCCAAACCAGAAATGTTATGAGGGATTCTTTATTTAAAAAATCAACCTATTCACATCAATAAGAAACCGAAATCAAGATTATGGACCTCATTGTTTGTTAGTATTGAATCAATTGTACAGATATGGACATTTTTTTCTTGATGAATATAGTTGTTAATAAGGAGACAAAAGATAATTTCATAGTCATTGCAAGAAAAATAGTGCTTGTGACAACAAAAGGATCCTGATTAGCATGTAGTGAATATAAAGACTCATTATTTAGGTAATAACCCAATTAAAAATAAGTACGAAATGCAAATTAGGAAGAATGACTCCTTTGGGTGATGGAACTAAATACCTTTTGATTTTCAATTATGCGTCCACATGTTTGTTTTAATTAATATACTGTGCAATTTAGTCATAAATTTTAATCTCACAATGATTGTGTGAAAAAAGAGTATTTGGAAACAAAAGACAAGTATTCCAAACCAGAAATGTTATGAGGGATTCTTTATTTAAAAAATCAACCTATTCACATCAATAAGAAACCGAAATCAAGATTATGGACCTCATTGTTTGTTAGTGTTGAATCAATTGTACAGATATGGACATTTTTTTCTTGATGAATATAGTTGTTAATAAGGAGACAAAAGATAATTTCATAGTCATTGCAAGAAAAATAGTGCTTGTGACAACAAAAGGATCCTAATTAGCATGTAGTGAATATAAAGTCTCATTATTTAGGTAATAACCCAAATAAAAATAAGTACGAAATGCAAATTAGGAAGAATGACTCCTTTGGTAATGGAACTAAATACCTTTCGATTTTCAATTGTGCGTCCACATGTTTGTTTTAATTAATATACTGTGCAATTTAGTCATAAATTTTAATCTCACAATGATTGTGGGAAAAAAGAGTGTTTGGAAACAAAAGACAAGTATTCCAAAATAGAAATGTTATGAGGGATTCTTTATTTAAAAAATCAACCATTTCACATCAATAAGAAATTCAAATCAAGATTATGGAACCCACTGTTTGTTAGTATTGATTGAATTGTATGGTTATGGACACTTTTTTCATGATGAATACACTTGTTAATAAGGAGACAAAAGATAATTTGATTGTCATTGCAAGAAAAATAGTGCTTGTAACTACAAAAGGAGCCTGATTAGCATGTAGTGAATATAAAGACTCATTATTTAGGTAATAACCCAACTCACATTAGTACAAAATGCAAATTTGGTTTAATGACTCCGTTGGTTGATGGAACTAGACACTTTTGCTGTTTAAATTGTGCGTCGACAATTTGTTTTAATTAATATACTGAGTAATTTAGTCATAAATTTTAATCTCACGATGATTGTGTGAAAAAGAGTATTTGGAAACAAAAGACAAGTATTCCAAACCAGAAATGTTATGAGGGATTCTTTATTTAAAAAATCAACCTATTCACATCAATAAGAAACCCAAATCAAGATTATGGACCTCATTGTTTGTTAGTATTGAATCAATTGTACAGATATGGACATTTTTTTCTTGATGAATATAGTTGTTAATAAGGAGACAAAAGATAATTTCATAGTCATTGCAAGAAAAATAGTGCTTGTAACAACAAAAGGATCCTGATTAGCATGTAGTGAATATAAAGTCTCATTATTTAGGTAATAACCCAAATAAAAATAAGTACGAAATGCAAATTAGGAAGAATGACTCCTTTGGGTGATGGAACTAAATACCTTTCGATTTTCAATTGTGCATCCACATGTTTGTTTTAATTAATATACTGTGCAATTTAGTCATAAATTTTAATCTCACAATGATTGTGTGAAAAAAGAGTATTTGGAAACAAAAGACAAGTATTCCAAACCAGAAATGTTATGAGGGATTCTTTATTTAAAAAATCAACCATTTCACATCAATAAGAAATCCAAATCAAGATTATGGACCCCACTGTTTGTTAGTATTGATTGACTTGTATGGATATGGACACTTTTTTCTTGATGAATATACATGTTAATAAGGAGACAAAAGATAATTTCATTGTCATTGCAACAAAAATAGTGCTTGTAACAACAAAAGGAGCCTGATTAGCATGTAGTGAATATAAAGACTCATTATTTAGGTAATAACCCAACTCACATTAGTACAAAATGCAAATTAATTTGAATGACTCCGTTGGGTGATGGAACTAGACACATTTTCTTTTTAAATTGTGCGTCGACAATTTGTTTTAATTAATATACTGAGGAATTTAGTCATAAATTTTAATCTCACGATGATTGTGTGAAAAAGAGTATTTGGAAACAAAAGACAAGTATTCCAAAGCAGAAATGTTATGAGGGATTCTTTATTGAAAATATCAACCTATTCACATCAATAAGAAACCCAAATCAAGATTATGGACCCCATTGTTTGTTAGTATTGAATGAATTTTATAGATATGGACATTTTTTTTCTTGATGAATATAGTTGTTAATAGGGAGACAGAAGATAATTTCATAGTCATTGCAAGAAAAATAGTGCTTGTAACAACAAAAAGAGCCTGATTAGCATGTAGTGAATATAAAGTCTCATTATTTAGGTAATAACCCCAATAAAAATAAATACGAAATGCAAATTAGGAAGAATGATTCCGTTCGGTGATGGAATTAAACACATTTACTTTTTCAATTGTGCGTCGAACATTTTTTTAATTAATATACTATGTAATTTAGTCATAATTTTTAATCTCATAATGATTGTGTGAAAAAGAGTATTTGGAAACAAAAGACAAGTATTCCAAACCAGAAATGTTGTGAGGGATTCATTATTTAAAAAATCAACCAAATCACATCAATAAGAAACCCAAAACAAGATTATGGACCCCATTGTTTGTTAGTATTGAATGAATTGTATAGATATGGACATTTTATTCTTGATGAATATAGTTGTTAATACGGAGAGAAAAGATAATTTCGTAGTCATTGCAAGAAATATAGTGCTTGTAACAACAAAAGGAGCCTGATTAGCATGTATTGAATATAAAGTCTCATTATTTAGGTAATAACCCAACTCACATTAGTACAAAATGCAAATTAGGTTGAATGACTCCGTTGGGTGATGGAAATAAACATATTTACATTATCAATTGTGCGTCGACACGTTTGTTTTAATTAATATACTGTGTAATTTAGTCATAATTTTTAATCTGACGATAATTGTGTGAAAAAGAGTATTTTTAAACAAAAGACAAGTATTCCAAACAAGAAATGTTGTGATGGATTCTTTATTTAAAAAATCAACCTATTCACTTCAATAAGAAACCCAAATCAAGATTATGGACCCCATTGTTTGTTAGTATTGAATGAATTGTATAAATATGGACATTTTTTTCTTGATGAATATAGTTGTTAATACGGAGACATAAGATAATTTCATTGTCATTGCAAGAAAAATAGTGCTTGTAACAACAAAAGGAGCCTGATTAGCATGTAGTGAATATAAAGTCTCATTATTTAGGTAATAACCCTACTCACATTAGTACAAAATGCAAATTAGGTTGAATGACTCCGTTGGGTGATGGAACTAAACACATTTCCATTTTCAATTGCGTCTCGACATGTTTGTTTTAATTAATATATTGTGTAACTTAGTCATAAATTTTAATCTCGGGATGATTGTGTGAAAAAGAGTGTTTGGAAACAATAGACAAGTCATCCAAACCAGAAATGTTGTGGGGGATACATTATTTAAAAAATCAACCAATTCACATCAATAAGAAACCCTACTCAAAATTATGGACCCCATTGTTTGTTAGTTTTGAATGAATTGTATGGATATGCACATTTTTTTCTTGATGAATATACTTGTTAATAAGGAGACAAAAGAAAACTTAATTGACATTGCAAGAAAAATAGTGCTTGTAACAACAAAAGGATCCTGATTAGAATGTAGTGTATATAACGTCTCATTATTTAGGTAATAACCCAAATCAAATTAGTTCAAAATGCAAATTAGGTTGAAGGACTCTGTCGGGTGATGGAACTAAACACATTTACATTTTCAATTTTGCGTCGACCCGTTTGTTTTAATTAATATACTGTCTAATTTAGTTATAAAATTTAATCTCATGATGACTGTGTGAAAAAGAGTGTTTGGAAACAAAAGTCAAGTCTTCCAAACCAGAAATGTTGTGAGGGATACTTTATTTAAAAAATCAACCAATTCACATCAATAAGAAACCGTACTCAAGATTATGCACCCCATTGTTTGTTAGTATTGAATGAATTGTATAGATATAGACATTTTTTTCTTGATGAATATACTTGTTAATAAGGAGACAAAAGATAACTTAATTGACATTGCAAGAAAAATAGTGCTTGTAACAACAAAAGGATCCTGATTAGAATGTAGTGTATATAACGTCTCATTATTTACGTAATAACCCAACACACATTAGTGCAAAATGCAAATTAGGTTGAATGACTCTTTTGGGTGATGGAACTAAACACATTTACATTTTCAATTGCGTCTCGACATGTTTGTTTTAATTAATATATTGTGTAATTTAGTCATAAATTTTAATCTCACGATGATTGTGTGAAAAAGAGTGTTTGGAAACAATAGACAAGTCCTCCAAACCAGAAATGTTGTGGGGGATACTTTATTTAAAAAATCAACCAATTGACATCTATAAGAAACCCTACTCAAGATTATGGAGCCCATTGTTTGTTAGTATTGAATGAATTGTATGGATATGGACATTTTTTTCTTGATGAATATACTTGTTAATAAGGAGACAAAAGATAACTTAATTGACATTGCAAGAAAAATAGTGCTTGTAACAACAAAAGGATCCTGATTAGAATGTAGTGTATATAACGTCTCATTATTTAGGTAATAACCCAAATCAAATTAGTACGAAATGCAAATTAGGCTGAATGACTCCTTTGGGTGATGGAACTAAAAACATTTCGATTTTCAATTGTTCGTCCACATGTTTGTTTTAATTAATATAATGTGTAATTTAGTCCTAAATTTTAATCTCATGATGATTGTGTGAAAAACAGTATTTGGAACCAAAAGACAAGCCTTCCCAACCAGAAATGTTATGAGGGATTCTCTATTTAAAATATGAACCAATTAACATCAATGAGAAACCCAAATCAAGATTATGGACCCCATTGTTTGTGAGTATTGAATGAATTGTATAGATATGGACATTTGTTTCTTGATGAATATAGTTGTTAATACGGAGACAAAAGATAATTTCATTGTCATTGCAAGAAAAATAGTGCTTCTAACAACAAAAGGAGCCTGACTAGCATGTAGTGAATATAAAGACTCATTATTTAGGTAATAACCCAACTCACATTTGTACAAAATGCAAATTAGGTTGAATGACTCCGTTGGGTGATGGAACTAAACACATTTACTTTTTCAATTGTGCGTCGACACTTTGCTTTATTTAATATATTATGTAATTTAGTCATAAATTTTAATCTCACGATGATTGTGTGAAAAAGAGTAATTGGAAACAAAAGACAAGTATTCCAAACTAGAAATGTTATGAGGGATTCTCTATTTAAAATATCAACCAATTCACATCAATAAGAAACCCAAATCAAGATTATGGACCCCATTGTTTGTTAGTATTGAATGAATTGTATAGATATGGACATTTTTTTCTTGATGAATATAGTTGTTAATACGGAGGCAAAAGATAATTTCTTAGTCATTGCATGAAAAATAGTGCTTGTAACAACAAAAGGAGCCTGATTAGCATGTAGTGAATATAAAGTCTCATTATTTAGGTAATAACCCAATTCACATTAGTACAAAATGCAAATTACGTTTAATGACTCTATCGGGTGATGGAACTAAACACATTGACATCTTCAATTTTGCATCGACACGTTTGTTTTAATTAATATACTGTGTAATTTAGCTATAAAATTTAATCTCAAGATGACTGTGTGAAAAAGAGTGTTTGGAAACAAAAGAAAAGTCTTCCAAACCAGAAATGTTGTGAGGGATACTTTATTTAAAAAATCAACCAATTCACATCTATAAGAAACCCTACTTAAGATTATGGACCCCATTGTTTGTTAGTATTGAATGAATTGTATGGATATGGACATTTTTTTCTTGATGAATATACTTGTTAATAAGGAGACAAAAGATAACTTAATTGACATTGCAAGAAAAATAGTGCTTGTAACAACAAAAGGATCCTGATTAGAATGTAGTGTATATAACGTCTCATTATTTAGGTAATAACCCAAATCAAATTAGTAGGAAATGCAAATTAGGATGAATGACTCCTTTGGGTGATGGAACTAAAAACATTTCGATTTTCAATTGTGTGTCCACATGTTTGTTTAAATTAATATACTGTACAATGTAGTCCTAAATGTTAATCTCATGATGATTGTGTCAAAAACAATATTTGGTACCAAAAGACAAGTCTTCCCAACCAGAAATGTTTTGAGGGATTATTTATTTTAAAATTTAACTAATTAACCTCAATGAAAAACCCAAATCAAGATTATGGACCTCATTATTTGTTAGTATTGAATGAATTGTACAGATATGGACATTTTTTTCTTGATGAATATAGTTGTTAATAAGGAGACAAAAGATAATTTCATAGTCATTGCAAGAAAAATAGTGCTTGTAACAACAAAAGGATCCTGATTAGCATGTAGTGAATATAAAGTCTCATTATTTAGGTAATAACCCAACTCATATTAGTACAAAATGCAAATTAGGTTGAATGACTTTGTTGGGTGATGGAACTAAACACATTTACTTTTTGCACTGTGCGTCGACAATTTCTTTTAATTAATATACTTTGTAATTTAGTCATAATTGTTAATCTCACGATGATTGTGTGAAAAAGAGTCTTTGGAAACAACAGACAAGTACTCCAAACCAGAAATGTTGTGAGGGATTCTTTTTTTACAAAATCAACCAATTCACATCAATAAGAAACGCAAATCAAGATTATGGACCCCATTGTTTGTTAGTATTGACTGAATTGTATAGATACGGACATTTTTTTCTTGATGAATATAGTTGTTAATACGGAGACAAAAGATAATTTCATAGACATTGCAAGAAAAATAGTGCATGTAACAACAAAAGGAGCCTGATTAGCATGCAGTGAATATAAAGTGTCATTATTTAGGTAATAACACAATTTAGATTAGTACAAAATGCAAATTAGGTTGAATCACTCCATTGGGTGATGGAATTAAACACATTTACTTTTTCAATTGTGCGTCAACACATTTTGTTTTAATTAATATTCTGTGTAGTTTAGTGATAAAATTTAATCTCACGATGATTGTGTGAAAAAGCGTGTTTGGAAATAAAAGACAAGTCTTCCAAACCTGAAATGTTATGAGGGATTCTTTATTTGAAATATCAAGCAATTCACATCAATAAGAAACCCAAATCAAGATTATGGACCCCATTGTTTGTTAGTATTAAATGAATTGTATAGATATGGACATTTTTTTCATGATGAATATAGTTGTTAATGTGGAGACAAAAGATAATTTCGTAGTCATTCCAAGAAAAATAGTGCTTGTAAAAACAAAAGGAGCCTGATTAGCATGTAGTGAATATAAAGTCTCATTATTTAGGAAATAACCCAACTCACATTAGTACGAAATGCAAATTAGATTGAATGATTCCATTGGGTGATGGAACTAAACATATTTACATTTTCAATTGTGCGTCGTCACGATTATTTTAATTAATATACTGTGTAATTTAGTCATAACTTTTAATCTCATGATGATTGTGTGAAAAAGAGTATTTGGAAACAAAAGACAAGTATTCCAAACCAGAAATGTTCTGAGCGATTCTTTATTTAAAAAATAAACCAATTCACATCAACAAGAAACCCTAATCAAGATTATGGACCCCATTGTTTGTTAGTATTGAATGAATTGTATAGATATGGACATTTTTTTCTTGATGAATATAGTTGTTAATGTGGAGACAAAAGATAATTTTGTAGTCATTCCAAGAAAAATAGTGCTTGTAACAAGAAAAGGAGCCTGATTAGCATGTAGTGAATATAAAGTCTCATTATTTAGGTAATAACCCAATTCACATTAGTACGAAATGCAAATTAGTTTGAATGACTCCGTTCGGTGATGGAACTAAACAAATTTACATTTTTAATTTTGCGTCTGACACATTTTGTTTTTATTAATATACTGTGTAATTTAGTCATAAAATTTAATCTCACGATGATTGTGTGGAAAAGAGTGTTTGGAAACAAAAGACAAGTCTTCCAAACCAGAAATGTTATGAGGGATTCTTTATTTGAAATATCAAGCAATTCACATCAATAAGAAACACAAATCAAGATTATGGACCCCATTGTTTGTTAGTATTGAATGAATTGTATAGATATGGACATTTTTTTCTTGATGAATATAGTTGTTAATGTGGAGACAAAAGATAATTTCGCAGTCATTCCTAGAAAAATAGTGCTTCTAACAACAAAAGGAGCCTGATTAGCATGTAGTGAATATAAAGTCTCATTATTTAGGTAATAACCCAGCTCACATTAGTACGACATGCAAATTAGGTTGAATGACTCCGTTGGGTGATGGAAATAAACACATTTACTTTTTCAATTGTGCATCGACAATTTCTTTTAATTAATATACTGTGTAATTTAGTGATAATTTTTAATCTCACGATGATTGTGTGAAAAAGAGTATTTGGAAACAAAGGACAATTATTCCAAACCAGAAATGTTGTGAGGGATTCTTTATTTTAAAAATCAACCAATTCACATCAATAAGAAACCCAAGTCAAGATTATGGACCCCATTGTTTGTTAGTATTGAATGAATTGTATAGATATGGACATTTTTTTCTTGATGAATATAGTTGTTAATATGGAGACAAAAGATAATTTCGTAGTCATTGCAAGAAAAATAGTGCATGTAACAACAAAAGGAGCCTGATTAGCCTGTAGTGAATATAAAGTCTCATTATTTAGGTAATAACCCAATTCACATTAGTACAAAATGCAAATTAGGTTGAATGACTCCGTTGGGGGATGGAACTAAACACATTTACATTTTCAATTGTGCGTCGACACATTTGTTTTGATTAATATACTGTGTAATTTAGTCATAAAATTTAATCTCACGATGATTGTGTGAAAAAGGGTTTTTGGAAACAAAAGACAAGTCTTCCAAACCAGTAATGTTGTGGGGGATACTTTATTTAAAAAATCAACCAATTCACATCAACAAGAAACCCTACTGAAGATTATGGACCCCATTGTTTGTTAGTATTTAATGCATTGTATGGATATAGACATTTGTTTCTTGATGAATATACTTGTTAATATGGAGACAAAAGATAATTTCGTAGTCATTGCATGAAAAATAGTGCATGTAACAACAAAAGGAGCCTAATTAGCATGTAGTGAATATAAAGTCTCATTATTTAGGTAATAACCCAATTCACATTAGTACAAAATGCAAATTAGGTTGAATGATTCCGTTGGGTGATGGAACTAAACACATTTACTTTTTCAATTGTGCGTCGACAATTTCTTTTATTTAATATACTGTGTAATTTAGTGATAATTTTTAATCTCATGATGATTGTGTGAAAGAGAGTATTTGGAAACAAAAGACAATTATTCCAAACCAGAAATGTTGTGAGGGATTCTTTATTTAAAAAATCAACCAATTCACATCAATAAGAAACCCAAATCAAGATTATGGACCCCATTGTTTGTTAGTATTGAATGAATTGTATAGATATGGACATTTTTTTCTCGATGAATATAGTTGTTAATACGGAGACAGAAGATAATTTCATCGTCATTGCAAGAAAAATAGTGCATGTAACAAAAAAAAAAGCCTGATTAGCATGTAGTGAATATAAAGTCTCATTATTTAGGTAATAACCCAATTCACATTAGTACAAAATGCAAATTAGGTTGAATGACTCCGTTGGGTGATGGAACTAAACACATTTACTTTTTGAATTGTGCGTCGACATTTTGTTTTATTTAATATATTGTGTAATTTAGTCATAAATTTTAATCTCACGATGATTGTGTGAAAAAGAGTATTTGGAGACAAAAGACAAATATTCCAAACCAGAAATGTTATGAGGGATTCTTTATTTAAAATCTCAACCACTTCACACCAATAAGAAACCCAAATCATGATTACGGACCCCATTGTTTATTAGTATTGCATGAATTGTATAGAAATGGACATTTTTTTCCTGAGGAATATCATTGTTAATACGGAGACAAAAGATAATTTCATAGTCAGTGCAAGAATAATAGTGCTTGTAACAACAAAAGGAGCCTGATTAGCATGTAGTGAATATAAAGTCTCATTATTTAGGAAATAACCCAACTCACATTAGTACGAAATGCAAATTAGGTTGAATGACTCGATTGGGTGATGGAACTAAACATATTTACATTTTCAATTGTGCGTCATCACGATTATTTTAATTAATATACTGTGTAATTTAGTCATAACTTTTAATCTCACGATGATTGTGTGAAAAAGAGTATTTGGAAACAAAAGACAAGTATTCCAAACCAGAAATGTTGTGAGGGATTCTTTATTAAAAAATCAACCAATTCACATCAATAAGAAACCCTAATCAAGATTATGGTCCCAATTATTTGTTAGTATTGAATGAATTGTATAGATATGGACATTTTTTTCTTGATGAATATAGTTGTTAATTCGGAGACAAAAGATAATTTCGTAGTCATTGCAAGAAAAATAGTGCATGTAACAACAAAAGGAGCCTGATTAGCCTGTAGTGAATATAAAGTCTCATTATTTAGGTAATAACCCAATTCACATTAGTACAAAATGCAAATTAGGTTGAATGACTCCGTTGGGGTATGGAACTAAACACATTTACATTTTCAATTGTGCGTCAACACATTTGTTTTAATTAATATACTGTGTAATTTAGTCATAAAATTTAATCTCACGATGATTGTGTGAAAAAGAGTTTTTGGAAACAAAAGACAAGTCTTCCAAACTAGAAATGTTGCGGGGGATACTTTATTGAAAAAATCAACCAATTCACATCAACAAGAAACCCTAATTAAGATTATGGACCCCATTGTTTGTTAGTATTTAATGCATTGTATGGATATGGACATTTTTTTCTTGCTGAATATACTTCTTAAGAAGGAGACAAAAGATAATTTTGTTGTTATTGCTAGAAAAATAGTGCTTGTAACAACAAAAGGAGCCTGATTAGCATGTAGTGAATATAAAGTCTCATTATTTAGGTAATAACCCAATTCACATTACTACAAAATGAAAATTAGGTTCAATGACTCTGTTGGGTGATCGAACTAAACACATTTACTTTTTCCATTGTGCGTCGACAATTTCTTTTAATTAATATACTGCGTAACTTAGTCATAATTTTTAATCTCACTATGATTGTGTGAAAAAGAGTATTTGGAAACAAAAGACATGTATTCCAAACCATAAATGTTGTGAGAGATTCTTTATTTAAAAAATTAACCAATTCACCTCAATAAGAAACCCAAATCAAGATTATGGACCCCATTGTTTGTTAGCATTAAATGAATTGTATAGATACAGACATTTTTTTCTTGATGAATATAGTTGTTAATACGGAGACAAAAGATAATTTCGTAGTCATTGCAAGAAAAATAGTGCATGTAAGAACAAAAGGAGCCTGATTAGCATGTAGTGAATATAAAGTCTCATTATTTAGGTAATAATCCAATGCACATTATTATGAAATGCAAATTAGGTTGAATGACTCCGTTGGGGGATGGAACTAAACACATTTACATTTTCAATTGTGCGTCAACACGTTTGTTTGAATTAATATGCTGTGTAATTTAGTCATAAAATTTAATCGCACGATGATTGTGTGAAAAAGAGTGTTTGGAAACAAAAGACAAGTCTTCCAAACAAGAAATGTTATGAGGGATTCTTTATTTAAGAAATCAACCAATTCACATCAATAAGAAACCCTAATCAAGATTATCGACCCCATTGTTTGTTAGTATTTAATGCATTGTATGGATATGGACATTTTTTTCTTGATGAATATACTTGTTAATAAGGAGACAAAAGATAATTTCGTTGTCATGGCAAGAAAAATAGTGCTTGTAACAACAAAAGGAGCCTGATGACCATGTAGTGAATATAAAGTCTCATTATTTAGGTAATAACCCAACTCACATTAGTACGAAATGAAAATTAGGTTGAATGACTACGTTTGATGATGGAACTAAACACATTTACTTTTTCACTTGTGCGTCGACAATTTCTTTTAATTAATATACTGTGTAATTTAGTGATAATTTTTAATGTCACGATGATTGTGTGAAAAAGAGTATTTGGAAACAAAAGACAAGTATTCCAAACAAGAAATGTTGTGAGGGATTCTTTATTTAAAAAATCAACCAATTCACATCAATAAGAAACCCTAATCAAGATTATGGACCCCATTGTTTTTAGTATTGAATGCATTGTATGGATATGGACATTTTTTTCTGGATGAATATACTTGTTAATAAGGAGACAAAAGATAATTTCGTAGTCATGGCAAGAAAAATAGTGCTTGTAACAACAAAAGGAGCCTAATTAGCATGTAGTGAATATAAAGTATCATTATTTAGGTAATAACCCAATTCACATTAGTACAAAATGCAAATTACGTTGAATGACTCCGTTGGGGGATGGAACTAAACATATTTACCTTTTCAATTGTGCGTCGACACATTTTGTTTTTATTAATATACTGTGTAATTGAGTCATAAAATTTAATCGCACGATGATTGTGTGAAAAAGAGTGTTTGGAAACAAAAGACAAGTCTTCCGAACAAGAAATGTTATAAGGGATTCTTTATTTAAGAAATCAACCAATTCACATCAATAAGAAACCCTAATCAAGATTATCGACCCCATTGTTTGTTAGTATTGAATGCATTGTATGGATATGGACATTTTTTTCTTGATGAATATACTTGTTAATAAGGAGACAAAAGATAATTTCGTTGTCATGGCAAGAAAAATAGTGCTTGTAACAACAAAAGGAGCCTGATTAGCATGTAGTGAATATAAAGTCTCATTATTTAGGTAATAACCCAACTCACATTAGTACGAAATGAAAATTAGGTTGAATGACTCCGTTTGGTGATGGAACTAAACACATTTACATTTTCAATTGTGCGACGACAATTTCTTTTAATTAATATACTATGTAATTTAGTGATAATTTTTAATGTCACGATGATTGTGTGAAAAAGAGTATTTGGAAACAAAAGACAAGTATTCCAAACCAGAAATGTTGTGAGGGATTCTTTATTTAAAAAATCATCCAATTCACATCAATAAGAAACCCAAACCATGATTATGGACACCATTGTTTGTTAGTATTGAATGAATTTTTTAGATACAGACATATTTTTCTTGTTGAATATAGTTGTTAATACGGAGACAAAAGATAATTTCGTAGTCATTGCATGAAAAATAGTGCATGTAACAACAAAAGGAGCATGATTATCATGTAGTGAATATAATGTCTCATTATTTAGGTAATAACCCAATTCACATTAGTACAAATTGCAAATTAGGTTGAATGACTCCGTTGGGGGATGGAACTAAACACATTTACATTTTCAATTGTGCGTCGACACGTTTGTTTGAATTAATATGCTGTGTAATTTAGTCATAAAATTTAATCGCACGATGATTGTGTGAAAAAGAGTGTTTGGAAACAAAAGACAAGTCTTCCAAACAAGAAATGTTATGAGGGATTCTTTATTTAAGAAATCAACCAATTCACATCAATAAGAAACCCTAATCAAGATTATCAACCCCATTGTTTGTTAGTATTTAATGCATTGTATGGATATGGACATTTTTTTCTGGATGAATATACTTGTTAATAAGGAGACAAAAGATAATTTCGTAGTCATGGCAAGAAAAATAGTGCTTGTAACAACAAAAGGAGCCTAATTAGCATGTAGTGAATATAAAGTATCATTATTTAGGTAATAACCCAATTCACATTAGTACAAAATGCAAATTACGTTGAATGACTCCGTTGGGGGATGGAACTAAACATATTTACCTTTTCAATTGTGCGTCGACACATTTTGTTTTTATTAATATACTGTGTAATTTAGTCATAAAATTTAATCGCACGATGATTGTGTGAAAAAGAGTGTTTGGAAACAAAAGACAAGTCTTCAGAACAAGAAATGTTATGAGGGATTCTTTATTTAAGAAATCAACCAATTCACATCAATAAGAAACCCTAATCAAGATTATCGACCCCATTGTTTGTTAGTATTGAATGCATTGTATGGATATGGACATTTTTTTCTTGATGAATATACTTGTTAATAAGGAGACGAAAGATAATTTCGTTGTCATGGCAAGAAAAATAGTGCTTGTAACAACAAAAGGAGCCTGATTAGCATGTAGTGAATATAAAGTCTCATTATTTAGGTAATAACCCAACTCACATTAGTACGAAATGAAAATTAGGTTGAATGACTCCGTTTGGTGATGGAACTAAACACATTTACTTTTTCAATTGTGCGACGACAATTTCTTTTAATTAATATACTATGTAATTTAGTGATAATTTTTAATGTCACGATGATTGTGTGAAAAAGAGTATTTGGAAACAAAAGACAAGTATTCCAAACCAGAAATGTTGTGAGGGATTCTTTATTTAAAAAATCATCCAATTCACATCAATAAGAAACCCAAACCATGATTATGGACACCATTGTTTGTTAGTATTGAATGAATTTTTTAGATACAGACATATTTTTCTTGTTGAATATAGTTGTTAATACGGAGACAAAAGATAATTTCGTAGTCATTGCATGAAAAATAGTGCATGTAACAACAAAAGGAGCATGATTAGCATGTAGTGAATATAATGTCTCATTATTTAGGTAATAACCCAATTCACATTAGTACAAATTGCAAATTAGGTTGAATGACTCCGTTGGGGGATGGAACTAAACACATTTACATTTTCAATTGTGCGTCGACACGTTTGTTTTAATTAATATACTATGTAATTTAGTCATAAAATTTAATCTCACGATTATTGTGTGAAAAAGAGAGTTTGGAAACAAAAGACATGTCTTCCACACCGAAAATGTTGTGGGGGATACTTTATTTAAAAAATCAACCAATTCATATCAGTAAGAAACCCTATTCAAGATTATGGACCCCATTATTTGTTAGTATTTAATGCATTGTATGGATATGGACATTTTTTTCTTGATGAATATACTTGTTAATAAGGAGACAAAAGATAATTTCGTTGTCATGGCAAGAAAAATAGTGTTTGTAACAACAAAAGGAGCCTGATTAGCATGTAGTGAATATAAAGTCTCATTAATTAGGTAATAACCCAACTCACCTTAGTACCAAATGAAAATTAGGTTGAATGACTCCGTTTGGTGATGGAACTAAACACATTTACTTTTTCAATTGTGCGACGAGAATTTCTTTTAATTAATATGCTATGTAATTTAGTGATAATTTATAATGTCACGATGATTGTGTGAAAAAGAGTATTTGGAAACAAAAGACAAGTATTCCAAACCAGAAATGTTGTGAGGGATTCTTTATTTAAAAAATCAACCAATTCACATCAATAAGAAACCCTATTCAAGTTTATGGACCCCATTGTTTGTTAGTATTTAATGCATTGTATGGATGTGGACATTTTTTTCTTGATGAATATACTTGTTAATAAGGAGACAAAACATAATTTCGTAGTTATTGTTAGAAAAATAGTACTTGTAAGAACAAAAGGAGCCTGATTAGCATGTAGTGAATATAAAGACTCATTATTTAGGTAATAACCCAAATCACATTAGTACAAAATGCAAATTAGGTTGAATGACTCCGTTGGGTGATGGAACTAAACAAATTTACATTTTCAATTGTGCATCGACACATTTTGTTTTTATTAATATACTGTGTAATTTAGTCATAAAATTTAATCTCACTATTATTGTGTGAAAAAGAGAGTTTGGAAACAAAAGACAAGTCTTCCACACCAGAAATGTTGTGGGGGATACTTTATTTAAAAAATCAACCAATTCACATCAATAAGAAACCCTATTCAAGATTATCGACCCCATTGTTTGTTAGTATTGAATGAATTGTATAGATATGGACATTTTTTTCTTGATGAATATACTTGTTAATAATGAGACAAAAGATAATTTCGTAGTCATTGCAAGAAAAATAGTGCATGTAACAACAAAAGGAGCCTGATTAGCCTGTAGTGAATATAAAGTCTCATTATTTAGGTAATAACCCAATTCACATTAGTACAAAATGCAAATTAGGTTGAATGACTCCGTTGGGGGATGGAACTAAACACATTTACATTTTCAATTGTGCGTTGACACGTTTGTTTTGATTAATATACTGTGTAATTTAGTCATAAAATTTAATCTCACGATGATTGTGTGAAAAAGGGTTTTTGGAAACAAAAGACAAGTCTTCCAAACCAGAAATGTTGTGGGGGATACTTTATTTAAAAAATCAACCAATTCACATCAATAAGAAACCCTATTCAAGTTTATGGACCCCATTGTTTGTTAGTATTTAATGCATTGTATGGATATAGACATTTTTTTCTTGATGAATATACTTGTTAATAAGGAGACAAAACATAATTTCGTAGTTATTGCTAGAAAAATAGTACTTGTAAGAACAAAAGGAGCCTGATTAGCATGTAGTGAATATAAAGACTCATTATTTAGGTAATAACCCAACTCACATTAGTACAAAATGCAAATTAGGTTGAATGACTCCGTTGGGTGATGGAACTAAACAAATTTACATTTTCAATTGTGCATCGACACATTTTGTTTTTATTAATATACTGTGTAATTTAGTCATAAAATTTGATCTCACGATTATTGTGTGAAAAAGAGAGTTTGGAAACAAAAGACAAGTCTTCCACACCGGAAATGTTGTGGGGGATATTTTATTTAAAAAATCAACCAATTCACATCAATAAGAAACCCTATTCAAGTTTATGGACCCCATTGTTTGTTAGTATTTAATGCATTGTATGGATATGGACATTTTTTTCTTGATGAATATACTTGTTAATAAGGAGTCAAAACATAATTTCGTAGTTATTGCTAGAAAAATAGTATTTGTAAGAACAAAAGGAGCCTGATTAGCATGTAGTGAATATAAAGACTCATTATTTAGGTAATAACCCAACTCACATTAGTACGAAATGAAAATTAGGTTGAATGACTCCGTTTGGTGATGGAACTAAACACATTTACTTTTTCAATTGTGCGACGACAATTTCTTTTAACTAATATACTGTGTAATTTAGTGATAATTTTTAATGTCACGATGATTGTGTGAAAAAGAGTATTTGGAAACAAAAGACAAGTATTCCAAACCAGAAATGTTGTGAGGGATTCTTTATTTAAAAAATCATCCAATTCACATCAATAAGAAATCCAAACCATGATTATGGACCCCATTGTTTATTAGTATTGAATGAATTGTATAGATACAGACATTTTTTCTTGCTGAATATAGTTGTTAATACGGAGACAAAAGATAATTTCGTAGTCATTGCATGAAAAATAGTGCATGTAACAACAAAAGGAGCCTGATTAGCATGTAGTGAATATAAAGTCTCATTATTTAGTTAATAACCCAATTCACATTGGTACAAATTGCAAATTAGGTTGAATGACTCAGTTGGGGGATGGAACTAAACACATTTACATTTTCAATTGTGCGTCGACACGTTTGTTTTAATTAATATACTGTGTAATTTAGTCATAAAATTTAACCTCACGATTACTGTGTGAAAAAGAGAGTTTGGAAACAAAAGACAAGTCTTCCACACCGAAAATGTTGTGGGGGATACTTTATTTAAAAAATCAACCAATTCACATCAAGAAGAAACCCTATTCAAGATTATGGGCCCCATTGTTTGTTAGTATTTAATGCATTGTATGGATATGGACATTTTTTTCTTGATGAATATACTTGTTAAGAAGGAGACAAAAGATAATTTCGTTGTTATTGCAAGAAAAATAGTGCTTGTAACAACAAAAGGAGCCTGATTAGCATGTAGTGAATATAAAGTCTCATTATTTAGGTAATAACCCAACTTACATTAGTACAAAATGCAAATTAGGTTGAATGACTCTGTTGGGTGATGGAACTAAACACATTTACTTTTTCCATTGTGCGTCGACAATTTCTTTTAATTAATATACTATGTAATTTAGTCATAATTTTTAATCTCACTATGATTGTGTGAAAAATAGTATTTGGAAACAAAAGACGAGTATTCCATACCAGAAATGTGGTGAGGGATTCTTTATTTAAAAAATCAACCAATTCACATCAATAAGACACCCAAATCAAGATTATGGACCCCATTGTTTGTTAGTATTGAATGAATTGTATAGACATGGACATTTGTTTCTTGATGAATATAGGTGTTAATGTGGAGACAAAAGATAATTTCGTAGTCATTGCAAGAAAAATAGTGCATGTAACAACAAAAGGAGCCTGATTAGCATGTAGTGAATATAAAGTCTCATTATTTAGGTAATAACCCCAATTCACATTAGTACAAAATGCAAATTAGGTTGAATGACTCCGTTGGGGGATGGAACTAAACACATTTACATTTTCAATTGTGCGTCGACAAGTTTGTTTTAATTAATATGCTGTGTAATTTAGTCATAAAATTTAATCTCACGATGATTGTGTGTGAAAAAAGAATGTTTGGAAACAAACTACAAGTCTTCCAAACCAGAAATGTTGTGGGGGGGATACTTTATTTAAAAAAATTCTACCAATTCACATCAATAAGAAACCCTACTCAAGATGATGCACCCCATTGTTTGTTAGTATTGAATGAATTGTAGAGACACAAACATTTTTTTCTTGAATAATATAGTTGTTAATACGGAGACAAAAGATAATTTCGTTGTCCTTCCAAGAAAAATAGTGCATGTAACAACAAAAGGAGCCTGATTAGCATGTAGTGAATATAAAATCTCATTATTTAGGTAATAACCCAACTCATATTAGTACAAAATGCAAATTAGGTTGAATGACTCCGTTGGGTGATGGAACTAAACACATTTACTTTTTCCATTGTGCGTCGACAATTTCTTTTCATTAATATACTGTGTAATTTAGTCATAATTTTTAATCTTACTGATTGTGTGAAAAAGAGTATTTGGAAACAAAAGACAAGTATTCCAAAACAGAAATGTTGTGAGGGATTCTTTATTTAAAAAATCAACCAATTCACATCAATAAGAAACCCAAATCAAGATTATGGACCCCATTCTTTATTAGTATTGAATGAATTGTATTGATACAGACATTTTTTTCTTAATGAATATATTTGTTAATACGGAGACAAAAGAAAATTTCGTAGTCAAAGAAAAATAGTGCATGTAACAACAAAAGGAGCCCGATTAGCATGTAGTGAATATAAAGTCTCATTATTTAGGTAATAACCTAATTCACATTAGTACAAAATGCAAATTAGGTTGAATGACTCCGTTGGGGGATAGAACTAAACACATTTACATTTTCAATTGTGCGTCGACACGTTTGTTTTAATTAATATACTCTGTAATTTGGTCATAAAGTTTAATCTCACAATTATTGTGTGAAAAAGAGTGTTTGGAAACAAAAGACAAGTCTTCCACACCGAAAATGTTGTGGGGGATACTTTATTTAAAAAATTAACCAATTCACAACAATAAGAAACCCTATTCAAGATTATGGACCCCATTGTTTGTTAGTATTTAATGCATTGTATGGATATGGACATTTTTTTCTTGATGAATATACATGTTAATAAGGAGACAAAAGATAATTTCGTAGTCATGGCAAGAAAAATAGTGCTTGTAACAACAAAAGGAGCCTAATTAGCATGTAGTGAATATAAATTATCATTATTTAGGTAATATCCCAATTCACATTAGTACAAAATGCAAATTACGTTGAATGACTCCGTTGGGGGATGGAACTAAACATATTTACATTTTCAATTGTGCGTCGACACGTTTGTTTTAATTAATATACTGTGTAATTTAGTCATAAAATTTAATCTCACGATTATTGTGTGAAAAAGAGAGTTTGGAAACAAAAGACAAGTCTTCCACACGGGAAATGTTGTGGGGGATACTTTATTTAAAAAATCAACCAATTCACATCAATAAGAAACCCTATTCAAGTTTATGGACCCCATTGTTTGTTAGTATTTAATGCATTGTATGGATATGGACATTTTTTTCTTGATGAATATACTTGTTAATAAGGAGACAAAACATAATTTCGTAGTTATTGCTAGAAAAATAGTATTTGTAAGAACAAAAGGAGCCTGATTAGCATGTAGTGAATATAAAGACTCATTATTTAGGTAATAACCCAACTCACATTAGTACGAAATGAAAATTAGGTTGAATGACTCCGTTTGGTGATGGAACTAAACACATTTACTTTTTCAATTGTGCGACGACAATTTCTTTTAAGTAATATACTGTGTAATTTAGTGATAATTTTTAATGTCACGATGATTGTGTGAAAAAGAGTATTTGGAAACAAAAGACAAGTATTCCAAACCAGAAATGTTGTGAGGGATTCTTTATTTAAAAAATCATCCAATTCACATCAATAAGAAATCCAAACCATGATTATGGACCCCATTGTTTATTAGTATTGAATGAATTGTATAGATACAGACATTTTTTCTTGCTGAATATAGTTGTTAATACGGAGACAAAAGAAAATTTCGTAGTCATTGCATGAAAAATAGTGTATGTAACAACAAAAGGAGCCTGATTAGCATGTAGTGAATATAAAGTCTCATTATTTAGTTAATAACCCAATTCACATTGGTACAAATTGCAAATTAGGTTGAATGACTCCGTTGGGGGATGGAACTAAACACATTTACATTTTCAATTGTGCGACACGTTTGTTTTAATTAATATACTGTGTAATTTAGTCATAAAATTTAACCTCACGATTATTGTGTGAAAAAGAGAGTTTGGAAACAAAAGACAAGTCTTCCACATCGAAAATGTTGTGGGGGATACTTTATTTAAAAAATCATCCAATTCACATCAAGAAGAAACCCTATTCAAGATTATGGACCCCATTGTTTGTTAGTATTTAATGCATTGTATGGATATGGACATTTTTTTCTTGATGAATATACTTGTTAAGAAGGAGACAAAAGATAATTTCGTTGTTATTGCAAGAAAAATAGTGCTTGTAACAACAAAAGGAGCCTGATTAGCATGTAGTGAATATAAAGTCTCATTATTTAGGTAATAACCCAACTTACATTAGTACAAAATGCAAATTAAGTTGAATGACTCTGTTGGGTGATGGAACTAAACACATTTACTTTTTCCATTGTGCGTCGACAATTTCTTTTAATTAATATACTGTGTAATTTAGTCATAATTTTTAATCTCACTATGATTGTGTGTGAAAAATAGTATTTGGAAACAAAAGACGAGTATTCCATACCAGAAATGTTGTGAGGGATTCTTTATTTAAAAAATCAACCAATTCACATCAATAAGACACCCAAATCAAGATTATGGACCCCATTGTTTGTTAGTATTGAATGAATTGTATAGATATGGACATTTTTTTCTTGATGAATATAGGTGTTAATGTGGAGACAAAAGATAATTTCGTAGTCATTGCAAGAAAAATAGTGCATGTAACAACAAAAGGAGCCTGATTAGCATGTAGTGAATATAAAGTCTCATTATTTAGGTAATAACCCAATTCACATTAGTACAAAATGCAAATTAGGTTGAATGACTCCGTTGGGTGATGGAACTAAACACATTTACTTTTTCCATTGTGCGTCGACAATTTCTTTTAATTAATATACTGTGTAATTTAGTCATAATTTTTAATCTTACTGATTGTGTGAAAAAGAGTATTTGGAAACAAAAGACAAGTATTCCAAACCAGAAATGTTATGAGGGATTCTTTATTTAAAAAATCAACCAATTCACATCAATAAGAAACCCAAATCAAGATTATGGACCCCATTCTTTATTAGTATTGAATGAAATGTATTGATACAGACATTTTTTTCTTAATGAATATAGTTGTTAATACGGAGACAAAAGAAAATTTCGTAGTCAAAGAAAAATAGTGCATGTAACAACAAAAGGAGCCTGATTAGCATGTAGTGAATATAAAGTCTCATTATTTAGGTAATAACCCAATTCACATTAGTACAAAATGCAAATTAGGTTGAATGACTCCGTTGGGGGATAGAAATAAACACATTTACATTTTCAATTGTGCGTCGACACGTTTGTTTTAATTAATATACTCTGTAATTTGGTCATAAGGTTTAATCTCACAATTATTGTGTGAAAAAGAGTGTTTGGAAACAAAAGACAAGTCTTCCACACCGAAAATGTTGTGGGGGATACTTTATTTAAAAAATCAACCAATTCACATCAATAAGAAATCCTATTCAAGATTATGGACCCCATTGTTTGTTAGTATTTAATGCATTGTATGGATATGGACATTTTTTTCTTGATGAATATACTTGTTAAGAAGGAGACAAAAGATAATTTCGTTGTTATTGCTAGAAAAATAGTGCTTGTAACAACAAAAGGAGCCTGATTAGCATGTAGTGAATATAAAATCTGATTATTTAGGTAATAACCCAACTCATATTAGTACAAAATGCAAATTAGGTTGAATGACTCCGTTGGGTGATGGAACTAAACACATTTACTTTTTCCATTGTGCGTCGACAATTTCTTTTAATTAATATACTGTGTAATTTAGTCATAATTTTTAATCTTACTGATTGTGTGAAAAAGAGTATTTGGAAACAAAAGACAAGTATTCCAAACCAGAAATGTTGTGAGGGATTCTTTATTTAAAAAATCAACCAATTCACATCAATAAGAAACCCAAATCAAGATTATGGACCCCATTCTTTATTAGTATTGAATGAATTGTATTGATACAGACATTTTTTTCTTAATAAATATAGTTGTTAATACGGAGACAAAAGAAAATTTCGTAGTAGTCAAAGAAAAATAGTGCATGTAACAACAAAAGGAGCCTGATTAGCATGTAGTGAATATAAAGTCTCATTATTTAGGTAATAACCCAATTCACATTAGTACAAAATGCAAATTAGGTTGAATGACTCCGTTGGGGGACAGAAATAAAACACATTTACATTTTCAATTGTGCGTCGACACGTTTGTTTTAATTAATATACTCTGTAATTTGGTCATAAAGTTTAATCTCACAATTATTGTGTGAAAAAGAGTGTTTGGAAACAAAAGACAAGTCTTCCACACCGAAAATGTTGTGGGGGATACTTTTTATTTAAAAAATCAACCAATTCACATCAATAAGAAACCCTATTCAAGATTACGGACCCCATTGTTTGTTAGTATTTAATGCATTGTATGGATATGGACATTTTTTTTTCTTGATGAATATACTTGTTAAGAAGGAGACAAAAGATAATTTCGTTGTTATTGCTAGAAAAAAATAGTGCTTGTAACAACAAAAGGAGCCTGATTAGCATGTAGTGAATATAAAGTCTCATTATTTAGGTAATAACCCAACTCACATTAGTACAAAATGCAAATTAGGTTGAATGACTCTGTTGGGTGATGGAACTAAACACATTTACTTTTTCCATTGTGCGTCGACAATTTCTTTTAATTAATATACTATGTAATTTAGTCATAATTTTTAATCTCACTATGATTGTGTGAAAAAGAGTATTTGGAAACAAAAGAAGAGTATTCCATACCAGAAATGTTGTGAGGGATTCTTTATTTAAAAAATCAACCAATTCACATCAATAAGACACCCAAATCAAGATTATGGACCCCATTGTTTGGTAGTATTGAATGAATTGTATAGATATGGACATTTTTTTCTTGATGAATATAGGTGTTAATGTGGAGACAAAAGATAATTTCGTAGTCATTGCAAGAAAAATAGTGCATGTAACAACAAAAGGAGCCTGATTAGCATGTAGTGAATATAAAGTCTCATTATTTAGGTAATAACCCAATTCACATTAGTACAAAATGCAAATTAGGTTGAATGACTCCGTTGGGGGATGGAACTAAACACATTTACATTTTCAATTGTGCGTCGACACGTTTGTTTTAATTAATATGCTGTGTAATTTAGTCATAAAATTTAATCTCACGATGATTGTGTGAAAAAGAATGTTTGGAAACAAATTACAAGTCTTCCAAACCAGAAATGTTGTGGGGGATACATTATTTAAAAAATCTACCAATTCACATTAATAAGAAACCCTACTCAAGATTATGGACCCCATTGTTTGTGAGTTTTGAATGAATTGTATAGACACAAACATTTTTTTCATGATAAATATAGTTGTTAATACGGAGACAAAAGATAATTCCGTTGTCATTCCAAGAAAAATAGTGCATGTAACAACAAAAGGAGCCTGATTAGCATGTAGTGAATATAATATCTCATTATTTAGGTCATACCCAACTCATATTAGTACAAAATGCAAATTAGGTTGAATGACTCAGTTGGGTGATGGAACTAAACACATTTACTTTTTCCATTGTGCGTCGACAATTTCTTTTAATTAATATACTGTGTAATTTAGTCATAATTTTTAATCTTACTGATTGTGTGAAAAAGAGTATTTGGAAACAAAAGACAAGTATTCCAAACCAGAAATGTTGTGAGGGATTCTTTATTTAAAAAATCAACCAATTCACATCAATAAGAAACCCAAATCAAGATTATGGACCGCATTGTTTATTAGTATTGAATGAATTGTATTGATACAGACATTTTTTACTTGATGAATATAGTTGTTAATACGGAGACAAAAGATAATTTCGTAGTCATTGCAAGAAAAATAGTGCATGTAACAACAAAAGGAGCCTGATTAGCATGTAGTGAATATAAAGTCTCATTATTTAGGTAATAACCCAATTCACATTAGTACAAAATGCAAATTAGGTTGAATGACTCCGTTGGGGGATGGAATTAAACACATTTACATTTTCAATTGTGCGTCGACACGTTTTTTTAATTAATATACTGTGTAATTTGGTCATAAAGTTTAATCTCACGATTATTGTGTGAAAAAGAGTGTTTGGAAACAAAAGACTAGTCTTCCAAACCAGAAATGTTGTGGGGGATACTTTATTTAAAAAATTAACCAATTCACAACAATAAGAAACCCTATTCAAGATTATGGACCCCATTGTTTGTTAGTATTTAATGCATTGTATGGATATGGACATTTTTTTCTTGATGAATATACATGTTAATAAGGAGACAAAAGATAATTTCGTAGTCATGGCAAGAAAAATAGTGCTTGTAACAACAAAAGGAGCCTAATTAGCATGTAGTGAATATAAATTATCATTATTTAGGTAATATCCCAATTCACATTAGTACAAAATGCAAATTACGTTGAATGACTCCGTTGGGGGATGGAACTAAACATATTTACATTTTCAATTGTGCGTCGACACGTTTGTTTTAATTAATATACTGTGTAATTTAGTCATAAAATTTAATCTCACGATTATTGTGTGAAAAAGAGAGTTTGGAAACAAAAGACAAGTCTTCCACACGGGAAATGTTGTGGGGGATACTTTATTTAAAAAATCAACCAATTCACATCAATAAGAAACCCTATTCAAGTTTATGGACCCCATTGTTTGTTAGTATTTAATGCATTGTATGGATATGGACATTTTTTTCTTGATGAATATACTTGTTAATAAGGAGACAAAACATAATTTCGTAGTTATTGCTAGAAAAATAGTATTTGTAAGAACAAAAGGAGCCTGATTAGCATGTAGTGAATATAAAGACTCATTATTTAGGTAATAACCCAACTCACATTAGTACGAAATGAAAATTAGGTTGAATGACTCCGTTTGGTGATGGAACTAAACACATTTACTTTTTCAATTGTGCGACGACAATTTCTTTTAATTAATATACTGTGTAATTTAGTGATAATTTTTAATGTCACGATGATTGTGTGAAAAAGAGTATTTGGAAACAAAAGACAAGTATTCCAAACCAGAAATGTTGTGAGGGATTCTTTATTTAAAAAATCATCCAATTCACATCAATAAGAAATCCAAACCATGATTATGGACCCCATTGTTTATTAGTATTGAATGAATTGTATAGATACAGACATTTTTTCTTGCTGAATATAGTTGTTAATACGGAGACAAAAGTAAATTTCGTAGTCATTGCATGAAAAATAGTGTATGTAACAACAAAAGGAGCCTGATTAGCATGTAGTGAATATAAAGTGTCATTATTTAGTTAATAACCCAATTCACATTGGTACAAATTGCAAATTAGGTTGAATGACTCCGTTGGGGGATGGAACTAAACACATTTACATTTTAAATTGTGCGTCGACACGTTTGTTTTAATTAATATACTGTGTAATTTAGTCATAAAATTTAACCTCACGATTATTGTGTGAAAAAGAGAGTTTGGAAACAAAAGACAAGTCTTCCACATCGAAAATGTTGTGGGGGATACTTTATTTAAAAAATCAACCAATTCACATCACGAAGAAACCCTATTCAAGATTATGGACCTCATTGTTTGTTAGTATTTAATGCATTGTATGGATATGGACATTTTTTTCTTGATGAATATACTTGTTAAGAAGGAGACAAAAGATAATTTCGTTGTTATTGCAAGAAAAATAGTGCTTGTAACAACAAAAGGAGCCTGATTAGCATGTAGTGAATATAAAGTCTCATTATTTAGGTAATAACCCAACTTACATTAGTACAAAATGCAAATTAAGTTGAATGACTCTGTTGGGTGATGGAACTAAACACATTTACTTTTTCCATTGTGCGTCGACAATTTCTTTTAATTAATATACTGTGTAATTTAGTCATAATTTTTAATCTCACTATGATTGTGTGAAAAATAGTATTTGGAAACAAAAGACGAGTATTCCATACCAGAAATGTTGTGAGGGATTCTTTATTTAAAAAATCAACCAATTCACATCAATAAGACACCCAAATCAAGATTATGGACCCCATTGTTTGTTAGTATTGAATGAATTGTATAGATATGGACATTTTTTTCTTGATGAATATAGGTGTTAATGTGGAGACAAAAGATAATTTCGTAGTCATTGCAAGAAAAATAGTGCATGTAACAACAAAAGGAGCCTGATTAGCATGTAGTGAATATAAAGTCTCATTATTTAGGTAATAACCCAATTCACATTAGTACAAAATGCAAATTAGGTTGAATGACTCCGTTGGGGGATGGAACTAAACACATTTACATTTTCAATTGTGCGTCGACAAGTTTGTTTTGATGAATATGCTGTGTAATTTAGTCATAAAATTTAATCTCACGATGATTGTGTGAAAAAGAATGTTTGGAAACAAACTACAAGTCTTCCAAACCAGAAATGTTGTGGGGGATACTTTATTTAAAAAATCTACCAATTCACATCAATAAGAAACCCTACTCAAGATTATGCACCCCATTGTTTTTTAGTATTGAATGAATTGTAGAGACACAAATATTTTTTTCTTGATTAATATAGTTGTTAATACGGAGACAAAAGATAATTTCGTTGTCCTTCCAAGAAAAATAGTGCATGTAACAACAAAAGGAGCCTGATTAGCATGTAGTGAATATAAAATCTGATTATTTAGGTAATAACCCAACTCATATTAGTACAAAATGCAAATTAGGTTGAATGACTCCGTTGGGTGATGGAACTAAACACATTTACTTTTTCCATTGTGCGTCGACAATTTCTTTTAATTAATATACTGTGTAATTTAGTCATAATTTTTAATCTTACTGATTGTGTGAAAAAGAGTATTTGGAAACAAAAGACAAGTATTCCAAACCAGAAATGTTATGAGGGATTCTTTATTTAAAAAATCAACCAATTCACATCAATAAGAAACCCAAATCAAGATTATGGACCCCATTCTTTATTAGTATTAAATGAATTGTATTGATACAGACATTTTTTTCTTAATGAATATAGTTGTTAATACAGAGACAAAAGAAAATTTCGTAGTCAAAGAAAAATAGTGCATGTAACAACAAAAGGAGCCTGATTAGCATGTAGTGAATATAAAGTCTCATTATTTAGGTAATAACCCAATTCACATTAGTACAAAATGCAAATTAGGTTGAATGACTCCGTTGGGGGATAGAAATAAACACATTTACATTTTCAATTGTGCGTCGACACGTTTGTTTTAATTAATATACTCTGTAATTTGGTCATAAAGTTTAATCACACAATTATTGTGTGAAAAAGAGTGTTTGGAAACAAAAGACAAGTCTTCCACACTGAAAATGTTGTGGGGGATATTTTATTTAAAAAATCAACCAATTCACATCAATAAGAAACCCTATTCAAGATTATGGACCCAATTGTTTGTTAGTATTTAATGCATTGTATGGATATGGACATTTTTTTCTTGATGAATATACTTGTTAAGAAGGAGACAAAAGATAATTTCGTTGTTATTGCTAGAAAAATAGTGCTTGTAATAACAAAAGGAGCCTGATTAGCATGTAGTGAATATAAAATCTGATTATTTAGGTAATAACCCAACTCATATTAGTACAAAATGCAAATTAGGTTGAATGACTCCGTTGGGTGATGGAACTAAACACATTTACTTTTTCCATTGTGCGTCGACAATTTCTTTTAATTAATATACTGTGTAATTTAGTCATAATTTTTAATCTTACTGATTGTGTGAAAAAGAGTATTTGGAAACAAAAGACAAGTATTCCAAACCAAAAATGTTGTGAGGGATTCTTTATTTAAAAAATCAACCAATTCACATCAATAAGAAACCCAAATCAAGATTATGGACCCCATTCTTTATTAGTATTGAATGAATTGTATTGATACAGACATTTTTTTCTTAATGAATATAGTTGTTAATACGGAGACAAAAGAAAATTTCGTAGTCAAAGAAAAATAGTGCATGTAACAACAAAAGGAGCCTGATTAGCATGTAGTGAATATAAAGTCTCATTATTTAGGTAATAACCCAATTCACATTAGTACAAAATGCAAATTAGGTTGAATGACTCCGTTGGGGGATAGAAATAAACACATTTACATTTTCAATTGTGCGTCGACACGTTTGTTTTAATTAATATACTCTGTAATTTGGTCATAAAGTTTAATCTTACAATTATTGTGTGAAAAAGAGTGTTTGGAAACAAAAGACAAGTCTTCCACACCGAAAATGTTGTGGGGGATACTTTATTTAAAAAATCAACCAATTCACATCAATAAGAAACCCTAGTCAAGATTATGGACCCCATTGTTTGTTAGTATTTAATGCATTGTATGGATATGGACATTTTTTTCTTGATGAATATACTTGTTAAGAAGGAGACAAAAGATAATTTCGTTGTTATTGCTAGAAAAATAGTGCTTGTAACAACAAAAGGAGCCTGATTAGCATGTAGTGAATATAAAGTCTCATTATTTAGGTAATAACCCAACTCACATTAGTACAAAATGCAAATTAGGTTGAATGACTCTGTTGGGTGATGGAACTAAACACATTTACTTTTTCCATTGTGCGTCGACAATTTCGTTTAATTAATATACTATGTAATTTAGTCATAATTTTTAATCTCACTATGATTGTGTGAAAAAGAGTATTTGGAAACAAAAGAAGAGTATTCCATACCAGAAATGTTGTGAGGGATTCTTTATTTAAAAAATCAACCAATTCACATCAATAAGACACCCAAATCAAGATTATGGACCCCATTGTTTGGTAGTATTGAATGAATTGTATAGATATGGACATTTTTTTCTTGATGAATATAGGTGTTAATGTGGAGACAAAAGATAATTTCGTAGTCATTGCAAGAAAAATAGTGCATGTAACAACAAAAGGAGCCTGATTAGCATGTAGTGAATATAAAGTCTCATTATTTAGGTAATAACCCAATTCACATTAGTACAAAATGCAAATTAGGTTGAATGACTCCGTTGGGGGGATAGAAATAAAAACACATTTACATTTTTCAATTGTGCGTCGACACGTTTGTTTTAATTAATATACTCTGTAATTTGGTCATAAAGTTTAATCTCACAATTATTGTGTGAAAAAGAGTGTTTGGAAACAAAAGACAAGTCTTCCACACCGAAAATGTTGTGGGGGATACTTTATTTAAAAAATCAACCAATTCACATCAATAAGAAACCCTATTCAAGATTACGGACCCCATTGTTTGTTAGTATTTAATGCATTGTATGGATATGGACATTTTTTTCTTGATGAATATACTTGTTAAGAAGGAGACAAAAGATAATTTCGTTGTTATTGCTAGAAAAATAGTGCTTGTAACAACAAAAGGAGCCTGATTAGCATGTAGTGAATATAAAGTCTCATTATTTAGGTAATAACCCAACTCACATTAGTACAAAATGCAAATTAGGTTGAATGACTCTGTTGGGTGATGGAACTAAACACATTTACTTTTTCCATTGTGCGTCGACAATTTCTTTTAATTAATATACTGTGTAATTTAGTCATAATTTTTAATCTTACTGATTGTGTGAAAAAGAGTATTTGGAAACAAAAGACAAGTATTTCAAACCAGAAATGTTGTGAGGGATTCTTTATTTAAAAAATCAACCAATTCACATCAATAAGAAACCCAAATCAAGATTATGGACCCCATTCTTTATTAGTATTGAATGAATTGTATTGATACAGACATTTTTTTCTTAATGAATATAGTTGTTAATACGGAGACAAAAGAAAATTTCGTAGTCAAAGAAAAATAGTGCATGTAACAACAAAAGGAGCCTGATTAGCATGTAGTGAATATAAAGTCTCATTATTTAGGTAATAACCCAATTCACATTAGTACAAAATGCAAATTAGGTTGAATGACTCCGTTGGGGGATAGAACTAAACACATTTACATTTTCAATTGTGCGTCGATACGTTTGTTTTAATTAATATACTCTGTAATTTGGTCATAAAGTTTAATCTCACAATTATTGTGTGAAAAAGAGTGTTTGGAAACAAAAGACAAGTCTTCCACACCGAAAATGTTGTGGGGGATACTTTATTTAAAAAATCAACCAATTCACATCAATAAGAAACCCTATTCAAGATTATGGACCCCATTGTTTGTTAGTATTTAATGCATTGTATGGATATGGACATTTTTTTCTTGATGAATATACATGTTAATAAGGAGACAAAAGATAATTTCGTAGTCATGGCAAGAAAAATAGTGCTTGTAACAACAAAAGGAGCCTAATTAGCATGTAGTGAATATAAATTATCATTATTTAGGTAATATCCCAATTCACATTAGTACAAAATGCAAATTACGTTGAATGACTCCGTTGGGGGATGGAACTAAACATATTTACATTTTCAATTGTGCGTTGACACGTTTGTTTTAATTAATATACTGTGTAATTTAGTCATAAAATTTAATCTCACGATTATTGTGTGAAAAAGAGAGTTTGGAAACAAAAGACAAGTCTTCCACACCGGAAATGTTGTGGGGGATACTTTATTTAAAAAATCAACCAATTCACATCAATAAGAAACCCTATTCAAGTGTATGGACCCCATTGTTTGTTAGTATTTAATCCATTGTATGGATATAGACATTTTTTTCTTGATGAATATACTTGTTAATAAGGAGACAAAACATAATTTCGTAGTTATTGCTAGAAAAATAGTACTTGTAAGAACAAAAGGAGCCTGATTAGCATGTAGTGAATATAAAGACTCATTATTTAGGTAATAACCCAACTCACATTAGTACAAAATGCAAATTAGGTTGAATGACTCCGTTGGGTGATGGAACTAAACAAATTTACATTTTCAATTGTGCATCGACACATTTTGTTTTTATTAATATACTGTGTAATTTAGTCATAAAATTTGATCTCACGATTATTGTGTGAAAAAGAGAGTTTGGAAACAAAAGACAAGTCTTCCACACCGGAAATGTTATGGGGGATACTTTATTTAAAAAATCAACCAATTCACATCAATAAGAAACCCTATTCAAGTTTATGGACCCCATTGTTTGTTAGTATTTAATGCATTGTATGGATATGGACATTTTTTTCTTGATGAATATACTTGTTAATAAGGAGACAAAACATAATTTCGTAGTTATTACTAGAAAAATAGTATTTGTAAGAACAAAAGGAGCCTGACTAGCATGTAGTGAATATAAAGACTCATTATTTAGGTAATAACCCAACTCACATTAGTACGAAATGAAAATTAGGTTGAATGACTCCGTTTGGTGATGGAACTAAACACATTTACTTTTTCAATTGTGCGACGACAATTTGTTTTAATTAATATACTGTGTAATTTAGTGATAATTTTTAATGTCACGATGATTGTGTGAAAAAGAGTATTTGGAAACAAAAGACAAGTATTCCAAACCAGAAATGTTGTGAGGGATTCTTTATTTAAAAAATCATCCAATTCACATCAATAAGAAATCCAAACCATGATTATGGACCCCATTGTTTATTAGTATTGAATGAATTGTATAGATACAGACATTTTTTTCTTGCTGAATATAGTTGTTAATACGGAGACAAAAGAAAATTTCGTAGTCATTGCATGAAAAATAGTGTATGTAACAACAAAAGGAGCCTGATTAGCATGTAGTGAATATAAAGTCTCATTATTTAGTTAATAACCCAATTCACATTGGTACAAATTGCAAATTAGGTTGAATGACTCCGTTGGGGGATGGAACTAAACACATTTACATTTTCAATTGTGCGACACGTTTGTTTTAATTAATATACTGTGTAATTTAGTCATACAATTTAACCTCACGATTATTGTGTGAAAAAAGAGAGTTTGGAAACAAAAAAAGACAAGTCTTCCACATCGAAAATGTTGTGGGGGATACTTTATTTAAAAAATCATCCAATTCACATCAAGAAGAAACCCTATTCAAGATTATGGACCCCATTGTTTGTTAGTATTTAATGCATTGTATGGATATGGACATTTTTTTCTTGATGAATATACTTGTTAAGAAGGAGACAAAAGATAATTTCGTTGTTATTGCAAGAAAAATAGTGCTTGTAACAACAAAAGGAGCCTGATTAGCATGTAGTGAATATAAAGTCTCATTATTTAGGTAATAACCCAACTTACATTAGTACAAAATGCAAATTAAGTTGAATGACTCTGTTGGGTGATGGAACTAAACACATTTACTTTTTCCCATTGTGCGTCGACAATTTCTTTTTAATTAATATACTGTGTAATTTAGTCATAATTTTTAATCTCACTATGATTGTGTGAAAAATAGTATTTGGAAACAAAAGACGAGTATTCCATACCAGAAATGTTGTGAGGGATTCTTTATTTAAAAAAATCAACCAATTCACATCAATAAGACACCCAAATCAAGATTATGGACCCCATTGTTTGTTAGTATTGAATGAATTGTATAGATATGGACATTTTTTTTTGATGAATATAGGTGTTAATGTGGAGACAAAAGATAATTTTCGTAGTCATTGCAAGAAAAAATAGTGCATGTAACAACAAAAGGAGCCTGATTAGCATGTAGTGAATATAAAGTCTCATTATTTAGGTAATAACCCAATTCACATTAGTACAAAATGCAAATTAGGTTGAATGACTCCGTTGGGTGATGGAACTAAACACATTTACTTTTTCCATTGTGCGTCGACAATTTCTTTTAATTAATATACTGTGTAATTTAGTCATAATTTTTAATCTTACTGATTGTGTGAAAAAGAGTATTTGGAAACAAAAGACAAGTATTCCAAACCAGAAATGTTATGAGGGATTCTTTATTTAAAAAATCAACCAATTCACATCAATAAGAAACCCAAATCAAGATTATGGACCCCATTCTTTATTAGTATTGAATGAAATGTATTGATACAGACATTTTTTTCTTAATGAATATAGTTGTTAATACGGAGACAAAAGAAAATTTCGTAGTCAAAGAAAAATAGTGCATGTAACAACAAAAGGAGCCTGATTAGCATGTAGTGAATATAAAGTCTCATTATTTAGGTAATAACCCAATTCACATTAGTACAAAATGCAAATTAGGTTGAATGACTCCGTTGGGGGATAGAAATAAACACATTTACATTTTCAATTGTGCGTCGACACGTTTGTTTTAATTAATATACTCTGTAATTTGGTCATAAAGTTTAATCTCACAATTATTGTGTGAAAAAGAGTGTTTGGAAACAAAAGACAAGTCTTCCACACCGAAAATGTTGTGGGGGATACTTTATTTAAAAAATCAACCAATTCACATCAATAAGAAATCCTATTCAAGATTATGGACCCCATTGTTTGTTAGTATTTAATGCATTGTATGGATATGGACATTTTTTTCTTGATGAATATACTTGTTAAGAAGGAGACAAAAGATAATTTCGTTGTTATTGCTAGAAAAATAGTGCTTGTAACAACAAAAGGAGCCTGATTAGCATGTAGTGAATATAAAATCTGATTATTTAGGTAATAACCCAACTCATATTAGTACAAAATGCAAATTAGGTTGAATGACTCTGTTGGGTGATGGAAGTAAACACATTTACTTTTTCCATTGTGCGTCGACAATTTCTTTTAATTAATATACTGTGTAATTTAGTCATAATTTTTAATCTTACTGATTGTGTGAAAAAGAGTATTTGGAAACAAAAGACAAGTATTCCAAACCAGAAATGTTGTGAGGGATTCTTTATTTAAAAAATCAACCAATTCACATCAATAAGAAACCCAAATCAAGATTATGGACCCCATTCTTTATTAGTATTGAATGAATTGTATTGATACAGACATTTTTTTCTTAATAAATATAGTTGTTAATACGGAGACAAAAGAAAATTTCGTAGTCAAAGAAAAATAGTGCATGTAACAACAAAAGGAGCCTGATTAGCATGTAGTGAATATAAAGTCTCATTATTTAGGTAATAACCCAATTCACATTAGTACAAAATGCAAATTAGGTTGAATGACTCCGTTGGGGGACAGAAATAAACACATTTACATTTTCAATTGTGCGTCGACACGTTTGTTTTAATTAATATACTCTGTAATTTGGTCATAAAGTTTAATCTCACAATTATTGTGTGAAAAAGAGTGTTTGGAAACAAAAGACAAGTCTTCCACACCGAAAATGTTGTGGGGGATACTTTATTTAAAAAATCAACCAATTCACATCAATAAGAAACCCTATTCAAGATTACGGACCCCATTGTTTGTTAGTATTTAATGCATTGTATGGATATGGACATTTTTTTCTTGATGAATATACTTGTTAAGAAGGAGACAAAAGATAATTTCGTTGTTATTGCTAGAAAAATAGTGCTTGTAACAACAAAAGGAGCCTGATTAGCATGTAGTGAATATAAAGTCTCATTATTTAGGTAATAACCCAACTTACATTAGTACAAAATGCAAATTAAGTTGAATGACTCTGTTGGGTGATGGAACTAAACACATTTACTTTTTCCATTGTGCGTCGACAATTTCTTTTAATTAATATACTGTGTAATTTAGTCATAATTTTTAATCTCACTATGATTGTGTGAAAAATAGTATTTGGAAACAAAAGACGAGTATTCCATACCAGAAATGTTGTGAGGGATTCTTTATTTAAAAAAATCAACCAATTCACATCAATAAGACACCCAAATCAAGATTATGGACCCCATTGTTTGTTAGTATTGAATGAATTGTATAGATATGGACATTTTTTTTTCTTGATGAATATAGGTGTTAATGTGGAGACAAAAGATAATTTCGTAGTCATTGCAAGAAAAATAGTGCATGTAACAACAAAAGGAGCCTGATTAGCATGTAGTGTGAATATAAAGTCTCATTATTTAGGTAATAACCCAATTCACATTAGTACAAAATGCAAATTAGGTTGAATGACTCCGTTGGGTGATGGAACTAAACACATTTACTTTTTCCATTGTGCGTCGACAATTTCTTTTAATTAATATACTGTGTAATTTAGTCATAATTTTTTAATCTTACTGATTGTGTGAAAAAGAGTATTTGGAAACAAAAGACAAGTATTCCAAACCAGAAATGTTATGAGGGATTCTTTATTTAAAAAAATCAACCAATTCACATCAATAAGAAACCCCAAATCAAGATTATGGACCCCATTCTTTATTAGTATTGAATGAAATGTATTGATACAGACATTTTTTTCTTAATGAATATAGTTGTTAATACGGAGACAAAAGAAAAATTTCGTAGTCAAAGAAAAATAGTGCATGTAACAACAAAAGGAGCCTGATTAGCATGTAGTGAATATAAAAGTCTCATTATTTAGGTAATAACCCAATTCACATTAGTACAAAATGCAAATTAGGTTGAATGACTCCGTTGGGGGATAGAAATAAACACATTTACATTTTCAATTGTGCGTCGACACGTTTGTTTTAATTAATATACTCTGTAATTTGGTCATAAAGTTTAATCTCACAATTATTGTGTGAAAAAGAGTGTTTGGAAACAAAAGACAAGTCTTCCACACCGAAAATGTTGTGGGGGGATACTTTATTTAAAAAAATCAAACCAATTCACATCAATAAGAAATCCTATTCAAGATTATGGACCCCATTGTTTGTTAGTATTTAATGCATTGTATGGATATGGACATTTTTTTTTCCTGATGATGAATATACTTGTTAAGAAGGAGACAAAAGATAATTTCGTTGTTATTGCTAGAAAAATAGTGCTTGTAACAACAAAAGGAGCCTGATTAGCATGTAGTGAATATAAAATCTGATTATTTAGGTAATAACCCAACTCATATTAGTACAAAATGCAAATTAGGTTGAATGACTCCGTTGGGTGATGGAACTAAACACATTTACTTTTTCCATTGTGCGTGTCGACAATTTCTTTTAATTAATATACTGTGTAATTTAGTCATAATTTTTTTTTAATCTTACTGATTGTGTGAAAAAAGAGTATTTGGAAACAAAAGACAAGTATTCCAAACCAGAAATGTTGTGAGGGATTCTTTATTTAAAAAATCAACCAATTCACATCAATAAGAAACCCAAATCAAGATTATGGACCCCATTCTTTATTAGTATTGAATGAATTGTATTGATACAGACATTTTTTTCTTAATAAATATAGTTGTTAATACGGAGACAAAAGAAAATTTCGTAGTCAAAGAAAAATAGTGCATGTAACAACAAAAGGAGCCTGATTAGCATGTAGTGAATATAAAGTCTCATTATTTAGGTAATAACCCAATTCACATTAGTACAAAATGCAAATTAGGTTGAATGACTCCGTTGGGGGACAGAAATAAACACATTTACATTTTCAATTGTGCGTCGACACGTTTGTTTTAATTAATATACTCTGTAATTTGGTCATAAAGTTTAATCTCACAATTATTGTGTGAAAAAGAGTGTTTGGAAACAAAAGACAAGTCTTCCACACCGAAAATGTTGTGGGGGATACTTTATTTAAAAAATCAACCAATTCACATCAATAAGAAACCCTATTCAAGATTACGGACCCCATTGTTTGTTAGTATTTAATGCATTGTATGGATATGGACATTTTTTTCTTGATGAATATACTTGTTAAGAAGGAGACAAAAGATAATTTCGTTGTTATTGCTAGAAAAATAGTGCTTGTAACAACAAAAGGAGCCTGATTAGCATGTAGTGAATATAAAGTCTCATTATTTAGGTAATAACCCAACTCACATTAGTACAAAAATGCAAATTAGGTTGAATGACTCTGTTGGGTGGGGTGATGGAACTAAACACATTTACTTTTTCCATTGTGCGTCGACAATTTCTTTTAATTAATATACTATGTAATTTAGTCATAATTTTTAATCTCACTATGATTGTGTGAAAAAGAGTATTTGGAAACAAAAGAAGAGTATTCCATACCAGAAATGTTGTGAGGGATTCCTTATTTAAAAAATCAACCAATTCACATCAATAAGACACCCAAATCAAGATTATGGACCCCATTGTTTGGTAGTATTGAATGAATTGTATAGATATGGACATTTTTTTTTCTTGATGAATATATAGGTGTTAATGGAGGAGACAAAAGATAATTTCGTAGTCATTGCAAGAAAAATAGTGCATGTAACAACAAAAGGAGCCTGATTAGCATGTAGTGAATATAAAGTCTCATTATTTAGGTAATAACCCAATTCACATTAGTACAAAATGCAAATTAGGTTGAATGACTCCGTTGGGGGATGGAACTAAACACATTTACATTTTCAATTGTGCGTCGACACGTTTGTTTTAATTAATATGCTGTGTAATTTAGTCATAAAATTTAATCTCACGATGATTGTGTGAAAAAGAATGTTTGGAAACAAACTACAAGTCTTCCAAACCAGAAATGTTGTGGGGGATACTTTATTTAAAAAATCTACCAATTCACATCAATAAGAAACCCTACTCAAGATTATGGACCCCATTGTTTGTGAGTTTTGAATGAATTGTATAGACACAAACATTTTTTTCATGATAAATATAGTTGTTAATACGGAGACAAAAGATAATTCCGTTGTCATTCCAAGAAAAATAGTGCATGTAACAACAAAAGGAGCCTGATTAGCATGTAGTGAATATAATATCTCATTATTTAGGTCATACCCAACTCATATTAGTACAAAATGCAAATTAGGTTGAATGACTCAGTTGGGTGATGGAACTAAACACATTTACTTTTTCCATTGTGCGTCGACAATTTCTTTTAATTAATATACTGTGTAATTTAGTCATAATTTTTAATCTTACTGATTGTGTGAAAAAGAGTATTTGGAAACAAAAGACAAGTATTCCAAACCAGAAATGTTGTGAGGGATTCTTTATTTAAAAAATCATCAACCAATTCACATCAATAAGAAACCCAAATCAAGATTATGGACCGCATTGTTTATTAGTATTGAATGAATTGTATTGATACAGACATTTTTTACTTGATGAATATAGTTGTTAATACGGAGACAAAAGATAATTTCGTAGTCATTGCAAGAAAAATAGTGCATGTAACAACAAAAGGAGCCTGATTAGCATGTAGTGAATATAAAGTCTCATTATTTAGGTAATAACCCAATTCACATTAGTACAAAATGCAAATTAGGTTGAATGACTCCGTTGGGGGATGGAATTAAACACATTTACATTTTCAATTGTGCGTCGACACGTTTTTTTAATTAATATACTGTGTAATTTGGTCATAAAGTTTAATCTCACGATTATTGTGTGAAAAAGAGTGTTTGGAAACAAAAGACTAGTCTTCCAAACCAGAAATGTTGTGGGGGATACTTTATTTAAAAAATCAACCAATTCACATCAATAAGAAACCCTAGTCAAGATTATGGACCCCATTGTTTGTTAGTATTTAATGCATTGTATGGATATGGACATTTTTTTCTTGATGAATATAGTTGTTAATACGGAGACAAAAGATAATTTCGTAGTCATTGCAAGAAAAAAAGTGCATGTAACAACGAAAGGAGCCTGATTAGCATGTAGTGAATATAAAGTCTCATTATTTAGGTAATAATCCAATTCACATTAGTACAAAATGCAAATTACGTTGAATGACTCCGTTTAATTAATATACTATGTAATTTAGTCATAAAATTTTATCTCACGATTATTGTGTGAAAAAGAGAGTTTGGAAACAAAAGACAAGTCTTCCACACCGGAAATGTTGTGGGGGATACTTTATTTAAAAAATCAACCAATTCACATCAATAAGAAACCCAATTCAAGATTATGGACCCCATTGTTTGTTAATATTTAATGCATTGTATGGATATCGACTTTTTTTCTTGATGAATATACTTGTTAAGAAGGAGACAAAAGATAATTTCGTTGTTATTGCTAGAAAAATAGTGCTTGTAAAAACAAAAGGAGCCTTATTAGCATGTAGTGAATATAAAGTCTCATTATTTAGGTAATAACCAAACTCACCTTAGTACCGAATGAAAATTAGGTTGAATGACTCTGTTTGGTGATGGAACTAAACACATTTACTTTTTCAATTGTGCGTCGACAATTTCATTTAATTAATATACTTTGTAATTTAGTGATAATTTTTAATGTCACGATGATTGTGTGAAAAAGAGTATTTGGAAACAAAAGACAAGTATTCCAAACCAGAAATGTTGTGAGGGATTGTTTATTTAAAAAATCAACCAATTCACATCAATAAGAAACCCTAATCAAGATTATGGACCCCATTGTTTGTTAGTATTGAATGCATTGTATGGATATGGACATTTTTTTCTCGATGAATATACTTGTTAATAAGGAGACAAAACATAATTTCGTAGTTATTGCTAGAAAAATAGTGCTTGTAAGAACAAAAGGAGACTGATTAGCAAGTAGTGAATATAAAGTCTCATTATTTAAGGTAATAACCCAACTGACATTAGTACAAAATGCAAATTAGGTTGAATGACTCCGTTGGGTGATGGAACTAAACAAATTTACATTTTCAATTGTGCATCGACACATTTTGTTTTTATTAATATACTGTGTAATTTAGTCATAAAATTTAATCTCACGATGATTGTGTGAAAAAGAGTATTTGGAAACAAAAGACAAGTATTCCAAACCAGAAATGTTGTGAGGGATTCTTTATTTAAAAAATCATCCAATTCACATCAATAAGAAACCCAAATCATGATTATGGATCCCATTGTTTGTTAGTATTGAATGCATTGTATGGATATGGACATTTTTTTCTTGATGAATATATTTGTTAATAAGGAGACAAAAGATAATTTCGTTGTCATGGCAAGAAAAATAGTGCTTGTAACAACAAAAGGAGCCTTATTAGCATGTAGTGAATATAAAGTCTCATTATTTAGGTAATAACCCAACTCACATTAGTACGAAATGAAAATTAGGTTGAATGACTCCGTTTGGTGATGGAACTAAACACATTTACTTTTTCAATTGTGCGTCCACAATTTCTTTTAATTAATATACTGTGTAATTTAGTGATAATTTTTAATGTCACGATGATTGTGTGAAAAAGAGTATTTGGAAACAAAAGACAAGTATTCCAAACCAGAAATGTTGTGAGGGATTCTTTTTTTAAAAAATCAACCAATTCACATCAATAAGAAACCTTAATCAAGATTATGGACCCCATTGTTTGTTAGTATTGAATGCATTGTATGGATATGGACATTTTTTTCTCGATGAATATACTTGTTAATAAGGAGACAAAACATAATTTCGTAGTTATTGCTAGAAAAATAGTGCTTGTATGAACAAAAGGAGACTGATTAGCAAGTAGTGAATATAAAGTCTCATTATTTAAGGTAATAACCCAACTGACATTAGTACAAAATGCAAATTAGGTTGAATGACTCCGTTGGGTGATGGAACTAAACAAATTTACATTTTCAATTGTGCATCGACACATTTTGTTTTTATTAATATACTGTGTAATTTAGTCATAAAATTTAATCTCACGATGATTGTGTGAAAAAGAGTATTTGGAAACAAAAGACAAGTATTCCAAACCAGAAATGTTGTGAGGGATTCTTTATTTAAAAAATCATCCAATTCACATCAATAAGAAACCCAAATCATGATTATGGATCCCATTGTTTGTTAGTATTGAATGCATTGTATGGATATGGACATTTTTTTCTTGATGAATATATTTGTTAATAAGGAGACAAAAGATAATTTCGTTGTCATGGCAAGAAAAATAGTGCTTGTAACAACAAAAGGAGCCTGATTAGCATGTAGTGAATATAAAGTCTCATTATTTAGGTAATAACCCAACACACATTAGTACGAAATGAAAATTAGGTTGAATGACTCCGTTTGGTGATGGAACTAAACACATTTACTATTTCAATTGTGCGTCCACAATTTCTTTTAATTAATATACTGTGTAATTTAGTGATAATTTTTAATGTCACGATGATTGTGTGAAAAAGAGTATTTGGAAACAAAAGACAAGTATTCCAAACCAGAAATGTTGTGAGGGATTCTTTTGTTAAAAAATCAACCAATTCACATCAATAAGAAACCCTAATCAAGATTATGGACCCCATTGTTTGTTAGTATTGAATGCATTGTATGGATATGGACATTTTTTTCTCGATGAATATACTTGTTAATAAGGAGACAAAACATAATTTCGTAGTTATTGCTAGAAAAATAGTGCTTGTAAGAACAAAAGGAGACTGATTAGGAAGTAGTGAATATAAAGTCTCATTATTTAAGGTAATAACCCAACTGACATTAGTACAAAATGCAAATTAGGTTGAATGACTCCGTTGGGTGATGGAACTAAACAAATTTACATTTTCAATTGTGCATCGACACATTTTGTTTTTATTAATATACTGTGTAATTTAGTCATAAAATTTAATCTCACAATGATTGTGTGAAAAAGTGTATTTGGAAACAAAAGACAAGTATTCCAAACCAGAAATGTTGTGAGGGATTCTTTATTTAAAAAATCATCCAATTCACATCAATAAGAAACCCAAATCATGATTATGGATCCCATTGTTTGTTAGTATTGAATGCATTGTATGGATATGGACATTTTTTTCTTGATGAATATATTTGTTAATAAGGAGACAAAAGATAATTTCGTTGTCATGGCAAGAAAAATAGTGCTTGTAACAACAAAAGGAGCCTGATTAGCATGTAGTGAATATAAAGTCTCATTATTTAGGTAATAACCCAACTCACATTAGTACGAAATGAAAATTTGGTTGAATGACTCCGTTTGGTGATGGAACTAAACACATTTACTTTTTCAATTGTGCGTCCACAATTTCTTTTAATTAATATACTGTGTAATTTAGTGATAATTTTTAATGTCACGATGATTGTGTGAAAAAGAGTATTTGGAAACAAAAGACAAGTATTCCAAACCAGAAATGTTGTGAGGGATTCTTTTTTTAAAAAATCAACCAATTCACATCAATAAGAAACCCTAATCAAGATTATGGACCCCATTGTTTGTTAGTATTGAATGCATTGTATGGATATGGACATTTTTTTCTCGATGAATATACTTGTTAATAAGGAGACAAAACATAATTTCGTAGTTATTGCTAGAAAAATAGTGCTTGTAAGAACAAAAGGAGACTGATTAGCAAGTAGTGAATATAAAGTCTCATTATTTAAGGTAATAACCCAACTGACATTAGTACAAAATGCAAATTAGGTTGAATGACTCCGTTGGGTGATGGAACTAAACAAATTTACATTTTCAATTGTGCATCGACACATTTTGTTTTTATTAATATACTGTGTAATTTAGTCATAAAATTTAATCTCACGATGATTGTGTGAAAAAGAGTATTTGGAAACAAAAGACAAGTATTCCAAACCAGAAATGTTGTGAGGGATTCTTTATTTAAAAAATCATCCAATTCACATCAATAAGAAACCCAAATCATGATTATGGATCCCATTGTTTGTTAGTATTGAATGCATTGTATGGATATGGACATTTTTTTCTTGATGAATATATTTGTTAATAAGGAGACAAAAGATAATTTCGTTGTCATGGCAAGAAAAATAGTGCTTGTAACAACAAAAGGAGCCTGATTAGCATGTAGTGAATATAAAGTCTCATTATTTAGGTAATAACCCAACTCACATTAGTACGAAATGAAAATTAGGTTGAATGACTCCGTTTGGTGATGGAACTAAACACATTTACTTTTTCAATTGTGCGTCCACAATTTCTTTTAATTAATATACTGTGTAATTTAGTGATAATTTTTAATGTCACGATGATTGTGTGAAAAAGAGTATTTGGAAACAAAAGACAAGTATTCCAAACCAGAAATGTTGTGAGGGATTATTTTTTTAAAAAATCAACCAATTCACATCAATAAGAAACCCTAATCAAGATTATGGACCCCATTGTTTGTTAGTATTGAATGCATTGTATGGATATGGACATTTTTTTCTTGATGAATATACTTGTTAATAAGGAGATAAAAGATAATGTCGTAGTCAGTGCAAGAAAAATAGTGCTTGTAACAACAAAAGGAGCCTGATTAGCATGTAGTGAATATAAAGTCTCATTATTTAGGTAATAACCCAACTCACCTTAGTACCAAATGAAAATTAGGTTGAATGACTCCGTTTGGTGATGGAACTAAACACATTTACTTTTTCAATTGTGCGTCGACAATTTCTTTTAATGAATATACTTTGTAATTTAGTGATAATTTTTAATGTCACGATGATTGTGTGAAAAAGAGTATTTGGAAACAAAAGACAAGTATTCCAAACCAGAAATGTTGTGAGGGATTGTTTATTTAAAAAATCAACCAATTCACATCAATAAGAAACCCTAATCAAGATTATGGACCCCATTGTTTGTTAGTATTGAATGCATTGTATGGATATGGACATTTTTTTCTCGATGAATATAGTTGTTAATAAGGAGACAAAACATAATTTCGTAGTTATTGCTAGAAAAATAGTGCTTGTAAGAACAAAAGGAGACTGATTAGCAAGTAGTGAATATAAAGTCTCATTATTTAAGGTAATAACCCAACTGACATTAGTACAAAATGCAAATTAGGTTGAATGACTCCGTTGGGTGATGGAACTAAACAAATTTACATTTTCAATTGTGCATCGACACATTTTGTTTTTATTAATATACTGTGTAATTTAGTCATAAAATTTAATCTCACGATGATTGTGTGAAAAAGAGTATTTGGAAACAAAAGACAAGTATTCCAAACCAGAAATTTTGTGAGGGATTCTTTATTTAAAAAATCATCCAATACACATCAATAAGAAACCCAAATCATGATTATGGATCCCATTGTTTGTTAGTATTGAATGCATTGTATGGATATGGACATTTTTTTCTTGATGAATATATTTGTTAATAAGGAGACAAAAGATAATTTCGTTGTCATGGCAAGAAAAATAGTGCTTGTAACAACAAAAGGAGCCTTATTAGCATGTAGTGAATATAAAGTCAAATTATTTAGGTAATAACCCAACTCACATTAGTACGAAATGAAAATTAGGTTGAATGACTCCGTTTGGTGATGGAACTAAACACATTTACTTTTTCAATTGTGCGTCCACAATTTCTTTTAATTTATATACTGTGTAATTTAGTGATAATTTTTAATGTCACGATATTGTGTGAAAAAGAGTATTTGGAAACAAAAGACAAGTATTCCAAACCAGAAATGTTGTGAGGGATTCTTTTTTTAAAAAATCAACCAATTCACATCAATAAGAAACCCTAATCAAGATTATGGACCCCATTGTTTGTTAGTATTGAATGCATTGTATGGATATGGACATTTTTTTCCTGATGAATATACTTGTCAATAAGAAGACAAAAGATAATTTCGTAGTCAGTGCAAGAAAAATAGTGCTTGTAACAACAAAAGGAGCCTGATTAGCATGTAGTGAATATAAAGTCTCATTATTTAGGTAATAACCCAACTCACCTTAGTACCAAATGAAAATTAGGTTGAATGACTCCGTTTGGTGATGGAACTAAACACATTTACTTTTTCAATTGTGCGTCGACAATTTCATTTAATTAATATACTTTGTAATTTAGTGATAATTTTTAATGTCACGATGATTGTGTGAACAAGAGTATTTGGAAACAAAAGACAAGTATTCCAAACCAGAAATGTTGTGAGGGATTGTTTATTTAAAAAATCAACCAATTCACATCAATAAGAAACCCTAATCAAGATTATGGACCCCATTGTTTGTTAGTATTGAATGCATTGTATGGATATGGACATATTTTTCTCGATGAATATAGTTGTTAATAAGGAGACAAAACATAATTTCGTAGTTATTGCTAGAAAAATAGTGCTTGTAAGAACAAAAGGAGACTGATTAGCAAGTAGTGAATATAAAGTCTCATTATTTAAGGTAATAACCCAACTGACATTAGTACAAAATGCAAATTAGGTTGAATGACTCCGTTGGGTGATGGAACTAAACAAATTTACATTTTCAATTGTGCATCGACACATTTTGTTTTTATTAATATACTGTGTAATTTAGTCATAAAATTTAATCTCACGATGATTGTGTGAAAAAGAGTATTTGGAAACAAAAGACAAGTATTCCAAACCAGAAATTTTGTGAGGGATTCTTTATTTAAAAAATCATCCAATACACATCAATAAGAAACCCAAATCATGATTATGGATCCCATTGTTTGTTAGTATTGAATGCATTGTATGGATATGGACATTTTTTTCTTGATGAATATATTTGTTAATAAGGAGACAAAAGATAATTTCGTTGTCATGGCAAGAAAAATAGTGCTTGTAACAACAAAAGGAGCCTGATTAGCATCTAGTGAATATAAAGTCTCATTATTTAGGTAATAACCCAACTCACATTAGTACGAAATGAAAATTAGGTTGAATGACTCCGTTTGGTGATGGAACTAAACACATTTACTTTTTCAATTGTGCGTCCACAATTTCTTTTAATTTATATACTGTGTAATTTAGTGATAATTTTTAATGTCACGATATTGTGTGAAAAAGAGTATTTGGAAACAAAAGACAAGTATTCCAAACCAGAAATGTTGTGAGGGATTCTTTTTTTAAAAAATCAACCAATTCACATCAATAAGAAACCCTAATCAAGATTATGGACCCCATTGCTTGTTAGTATTGAATGCATTGTATGGATATGGACATTTTTTTCTTGATGAATATACTTGTTAATAAGGAGACAAAAGATAATGTCGTAGTCAGTGCAAGAAAAATAGTGCTTGTAACAACAAAAGGAGCCTGATTAGCATGTAGTGAATATAAAGTCTCATTATTTAGGTAATAACCCAACTCACATTAGTACAAAATGCAAATTAGGTTGAATGACTCCGTTTGGTGATGGAACCAAACACATTTACTTTTCAATTGTGATTCGACACGTTTGTTTTAATTAATATACTGTGTAATTTAGTCATAAAATTTAATCTCACGATTATTGTGTGAAAAAGAGAGTTTGGAAAATAAAGACAAGTCTTCCACATCGGAAATGTTGTGGGGGATACTTTATTTAAAAAATCAACCAATTCACATCAATAAGAAACCCTATTCAAGATTATGGACCCCATTGTTTGTTAGTATTTAATGCATTGTATGGATATGGACTTTTTTTTCTTGATGAATATACTTGTTAATAAGGAGACAAAACATAATTTCATAGTTATTGCTAGAAAAAATAGTGCTTGTAAGAACAAAAGGAGACTGATTAGCATGTAGTGAATATAAAGTCTCATTATTTAAAGTAATAACCCAACTCACATTAGTACAAAATGCAAATTAGGTTGAATGATTCCGTTGGGTGATGGAACTAAACAAATTTATATTTTCAATTGTGCATCGACACATTTTGTTTTTATTAATATACTGTGTAATTTAGTCATAAAATTTTAATCTCACGATGATTGTGTGAAAAAGAGTATTTGGAAAACAAAAGACAAGTATTCCAAACCAGAAATGTTGTGAGGGATTCTTTTATTTAAAAAATCATCCAATTCACATCAATAAGAAACCCAAATCATGATTATGGATCCCATTTTTTGTTAGTATTGAATGCATTGTATGGATATGGACATTTTTTTCTTGTTGAATATACTTGTTAATAAGGAGACAAAGGATAATTTCGTTGTCATGGCAAGAAAAATAGTGCTTGTAACAACAAAAGGAGCCTGATTAGCATGTAGTGAATATAAAGTCTCATTATTTAGCTAATAAGCCAACTCACATTAGTACGACATGAAAAATAGGTTGAATGACTCCGTTTGGTGATGGAACTAAACACATTTACTTTCTCAATTGTGTGTCGACAATTTCTTTTAATTAATATACTGTGTAATTTAGTGATAATTTTTAATGTCACGATGATTGTGTGAAAAAGAGTATTTGGAAACAAAAGACAAGTATTCCAAACCAGAAATGTTGTGAGGGATTCTTTATTTAAAAAATCAACCACTTCACATCAATAAGAAACCCTAATCAAGATTATCGACCCCATTGTTTGTTAGTATGAAATGCAAATTAGGTTGAGTGACTCCGTTGGGTGATGGAACTAAACACATTTACTTTTTCAATTGTGCGTCGACAATTTCTTTTAATTAATATACTGTGTAATTTAGTGATAATATTTAATGTCACAATGATCATCTGAAAAAGAGTATTTGGAAACAAAAGACAAGTATTCCAAACCAGAAATGTTGTGAGGGATTCTTTATTTAAAAAATCAACCACTTCACATCAATAAGAAACCCTAATCAAGATTATGGACCCCATTGTTTGTTAGTATTGAATGCATTGTATGGATATGGACATTTTTTTCTTGATGAATATACTTGTTAATAAGGAGACAAAAGATAATTTCGTAGTCATGGCAAGAAAAATAGTGCTTGTAACAACAAAAGGAGCCTGATTAGCATGTAGTGAATATAAAGTCTCATTATTTAGGTTATAACCCAACTCACATTAGTACAAAATGAAAATTAGGTTGAATGACTCCGTTTGGTGATGGAACTAAACACATTTACTTTTTCAATTGTGCGTCGACAATTTCTTTTAATTAATATACTGTGTAATTTAGTGATAATTTTTAATGTCACAATGAGTGTGTGAAAAAGAGTATTTGGAAACAAAAGAGAAGTATTCCAAACCAGAAATGTTGTGAGGGATTCTTTATTTAAAAAATCAACCAATTCACATCAATAAGAAACCCTAATCAAGATTATGGACCCCATTGTTTGTTAGTATTGAATGCATTGTATGGATATGGACATTTTTTTCTTGATGAATATACTTGTTAATAAGGAGACAAAAGATAATTTTGTAGTCATTGCAAGAAAAATAGTGCATGTAACAACAAAAGGAGCCTGATTAGCATGTAGTGAATATAAAGTCTCATTATTTAGGTAATAACCCAATTCACATTAGTACAAAATGCAAATTACGTTGAATGACTCCGTTGGGGGATGGAACTAAACATATTTACATTTTCAATTGTGATTCGACACGTTTGTTTTAATTAATATACTGTGTAATTTAGTCATAAAATTTAATCTCACGATTATTGTGTGAAAAAGAGAGTTTGGAAAATAAAGACAAGTCTTCCACACCGGAAATGTTGTGGGGGATACTTTATTTAAAAAATCAACCAATTCACATCAATAAGAAACCCTATTCAAGATTATGGACCCCATTGTTTGTTAGTATTTAATGCATTGTATGGATATGGACTTTTTTTTCTTGATGAATATACTTGTTAATAAGGAGACAAAACATAATTTCATAGTTATTGATAGAAAAATAGTGCTTGTAAGAACAAAAGGAGACTGATTAGCATGTAGTGAATATAAAGTCTCATTATTTAAAGTAATAACCCAACTCACATTAGTACAAAATGCAAATTAGGTTGAATGACTCCGTTGGGTGATGGAACTAAACAAATTTATATTTTCAATTGTGCATCGACACATTTTGTTTTTATTAATATACTGTGTAATTTAGTCATAAAATTTAATCTCACGATGATTGTGTGAAAAAGAGTATTTGGAAACAAAAGACAAGTATTCCAAACCAGAAATGTTGTGAGGGATTCTTTATTTAAAAAATCATCCAATTCACATCAATAAGAAACCCAAATCATGATTATGGATCCCATTGTTTGTTAGTATTGAATGCATTGTATGGATATAGACATTTTTTTCTTGTTGAATATACTTGTTAATAAGGAGACAAAAGATAATTTTGTTGTCATGGCAAGAAAAATAGTGCTTGTAACAACAAAAGGAGCCTGATTAGCATGTAGTGAATATAAAGTCTCATTATTTAGGTAATAAGCCAACTCACATTAGTACGACATGAAAATTAGGTTGAATGACTCCGTTTGGTGATGGAACTAAACACATTTACTTTCTCAATTGTGTGTCGACAATTTCTTTTAATTAATATACTGTGTAATTTAGTGATAATTTTTAATGTCACGATGATTGTGTGAAAAAGAGTATTTGGAAACAAAAGACAAGTATTCCAAACCAGAAATGTTGTGAGGGATTCTTTATTTAAAAAATCAACCACTTCACATCAATAAGAAACCCTAATCAAGATTATCGACCCCATTGTTTGTTAGTATGAAATGCAAATTAGGTTTAGTGACTCCGTTGGGTGATGGAACTAAACACATTTACTTTTTCAATTGTGCGTCGACAATTTCTTTTAATTAATATACTGTGTAATTTAGTGATAATATTTAATGTCACAATGATCATCTGAAAAAGAGTATTTGGAAACAAAAGACAAGTATTCCAAACCAGAAATGTTGTGAGGGATTCTTTATTTAAAAAATCAACCACTTCACATCAATAAGAAACCCTAATCAAGATTATGGACCCCATTGTTTGTTAGTATTGAATGCATTGTATGGATATGGACATTTTTTTCTTGATGAATATACTTGTTAATAAGGAGACAAAAGATAATTTCGTAGTCATGGCAAGAAAAATAGTGCTTGTAACAACAAAAGGAGCCTGATTAGCATGTAGTGAATATAAAGTCTCATTATTTAGGTAATAACCCAACTCACATTAGTACAAAATGAAAATTAGGTTGAATGACTCCGTTTGGTGATGGAACTAAACACATTTACTTTTTCAATTGTGCGTCGACAATTTCTTTTAATTAATATACTGTGTAATTTAGTGATAATTTTTAATGTCACAATGAGTGTGTGAAAAAGAGTATTTGGAAACAAAAGAGAAGTATTCCAAACCAGAAATGTTGTGAGGGATTCTTTATTTAAAAAATCAACCAATTCACATCAATAAGAAACCCTAATCAAGATTATGGACCCCATTGTTTGTTAGTATTGAATGCATTGTATGGATATGGACATTTTTTTCTTGATGAATATACTTGTTAATAAGGAGACAAAAGATAATTTCGTAGTCATTGCAAGAAAAATAGTGCTTGTAACAACAAAAGGAGCCTGATTAGCATGTAGTGAATATAAAGACTCATTATTTAGGTAATAACCCAACTCACAATAGTACAAAATGAAAATTAGGTTGAATGACTCCGTTTGGTAATGGAACTAAACACATTTACTTTTTCAATTGTGCGTCGACAATTTCTTTTAATTAATATACTGTGTAATTTAGTGATAATTTTTAATGTCACGATGATTGTGTGAAAAAGAGTATTTGGAAACAAAAGATAAGTATTCCAAACCAGAAATGTTGTGAGGGATTGTTTATTTAAAAAATCAACCAATTCACATCAATAAGAAACCCTAATCAAGATTATGGACCCCATTGTTTGTTAGTATTGAATGCATTGTATGGATATGGACATTTTTTTCTTGATGAATATATTTGTTAATAAGGAGAGAAAAGATAATTTCGTAGTCATTGCTAGAAAAATAGTGCTTGTAACAAGAAAAGGAGCCTGATTAGAATATAGTGAATATAAAGTCTCATTATTTAGGTAATAACCCAATTCACATTAGTACAAAATGCAAATTAGGTTCAATGACTCCGTTGGGTGATGGAACTAAACAAATTTACATTTTCAATTGTGCGTCGACACATTTTGTTTTCATTAATATACTGTGTAATTCAGTGATAAAATTTAATCTCACGATGATTGTGTGAAAAAGAGTGTTTGGAAACAAAAGACAAGTCTTCCAAAGCAGAAATGTTATGAGGGATTCTTTATTTAAAATATCAACCAATTCACATCAATAAGAAACACAAATGAAGATTTTGGACCCCATTGTTTGTTAGCATTGAATGAATAGTATAGATATGGACTTTTTTTCTTGATGAATATAGTTGTTAATGTGGAGACAAAAGATAATTTTGTAGTCATTCCAAGAAAAATAGTGCTTTTAACAACAAAAGGAGCCTAATTAGCATGTAGTGAATATAAAGTCTCATTATTTAGGTAATAACCCAACTCACATTAGCAGGAAATGCAGATTAGGTTGAATGACTCCGTTGGGTGATGGAACTAAGCAACTTTACATTTTCAATTGTGCATCGACACATTTTGTTTTTATTTAATATACTGTGTAATGTAGTCATAAAATTTAATCTCACGATGATTGTGTGAAAAAGAGTGTTTGGAAACAAAAGACAAGTATTCCAAACCAGAAATGTTCTGCGGGATTCTTTATTTAAAATAAGAAACCCTACTCAAGATTATGGACCCCATTGTTTGTTAGTATTGAATGCATTGTATGTATATGGACATTTTTTTCCTGATGAATATACTTGTTAATAAGGAGAGAAAAGATAATTTCGTAGTCATTGCTAGAAAAATAGTGCTTGTAACAAGAAAAGGAGACTGATTAGAATGTAGTGAATATAAAGTCTCATTATTTAGGTAATAACCCAATTCACATAAGTACAAAATGCAAATTAGGTTCAATGACTCCGTTGGGTGATGGAACTAAACAAATTTACATTTTCAATTGTGCGTTGACACATCTTGTTTTAATTAATATACTGTGTAATTCAGTGATAAAATTTAATCTCACGATGATTGTGTCAAAAAGAGTGTTTGCAAACAAAAGACAAGTCTTCCAACGCAGAAATGTTATGAGGGATTCTTTATTTAAAATATCAACCAATTCACATCAATAAGAAAACCAAATCAAGATTATGGACTCCATTGTTTGTTAGTATTGAATGAATTGTATAGATATGGACATTTTTTTCTTGATGAATATAGTTGTTAATGTGGAGACAAAAGATAATTTCGTAGTCATTCCGAGAGAAATAGTGCTTGTAACAACAAAAGGAGCCTGATTAGCATGTAGTGAATATAAAGTCTCATTATTTAGGTAATAACCCAATTCACATTAGTACGAAATGCAAATTAGGTTAAATGACTTCGTTGGGTGATGCAACTAAACGAATTTACATTTTCAATTGTGCGTCGACAAATTTTGTTTTTATTAATATACTGTGTAATGTAGTCATAAAATTTAATCTCACGATGATTGTGTGAAAAAGAGTGTTTGGAAACAAAAGACAAGTATTCCAAACCAGAAATGTTGTGAGGGATTCTTTATTTAAAAAATCAACCAATTCACTTCAATAAGAAACCCTAATCAAGATTATGGAGCCCATTGTCTGTTAGTATTTAATGCATTGTATGGATATGGACATTTTTTTCTTGAGGAATATACTTGTTAATAAGGAGGCAAAAGATAATTTCATAGTCATTGCAAGAAAAATACTGCTTGTAACAATAAAGGAGCCTGATTAGCATGTAGTGAATATAAAATCTCATTATTTAGGTAATAACCCAACTCATATTAGTACAAAATGCAAATTAGGTTGAATGACTCCGTTGGGTGATGGAACTAAACACATTTACTTTTTCCATTGTGCGTCGACAATTTCTTTTAATTAATATACTGTGTAATTTAGTCATAATTTTTAATCTTACTGTAATTCAAACCAGAAATTTTGTGAGGGATTCTTTATTTAAAAAATCAACCAATTCACATCAATAAGAAACCCAAATCAAGATTATGGACCCCATTGTTTATTAGTATTTAATGCATTGTATGGATATGGACATTTTTTTCCTGATGAATATACTTGTGAATAAGGAGGGAAAAGATAATTTCGTAGTCATTGCTAGAAAAAGAGTGCTTGTAACAAGAAAAGGAGCCTAATTAGAATATAGTGAATATAAAGTCTCATTATTTAGGTAATAACCCAATTCACATTAGTACAAAATGCAAATTAGGACTCCGTTGGGTGATGGATCTAAACAAATTTACATTTTCAATTGTGCGTCGACACATTTTGTTTTAATTAATATACTGTGTAATTCAGTGATAAAATTTAATCTCATGATCATTGTGTGAAAAAGAGTGTTTGGAAACAAAAGACACGTCTTCCAAAGCAGAAATGTTATGAGGGATTCTTTATTTAAAATATCAACCAATTCACATCAATAAGAAACACAAATCAAGATTATGGACCCCATTGTTTGTTAGTATTGAATGAATAGTATAGATATGGACTTTTTTTCTTGATGAATATAGTTGTTAATGTGGAGACAAAAGATAATTTTGTAGTCATTCCAAGAAAAATAGTGCTTTTAATAACAAAAGGAGCCTAATTAGCATGTAGTGAATATAAAGTCTCATTATTTAGGTAATAACCCAACTCACATTAGCACAAAATGCAAATTACGTTGAATGACTCAGTTGGGGGATGGAACTAAACACATTTACATTTTCAATTGTGCGTCGACACGTTTGTTTTAATTAATATACTGTGTAATTTAGTCATAAAATTTAATCGCACAATGATTGTGTGAAAAAGAGTATTTGGAAACAAAAGACAAGTATTCCAAACCAGAAATGTTGTGAGGGATTCTTTATTTAAAAAATCAACCAATTCACATCAATAAGAAACCCTAATCAAGATTATGGACCCATTGTTTGTTAGTATTGAATGCATTGTATGGATATGGATATTTTTTTCTTGATGAATATACTTGTTATTAAGGAGACAAAAGATCATTTCGTAGTCATGGCAAGAAAAATAGTGCTTGTAACAACAAAAGGAGCCTGATAAGCATGTAGTGAATATAAAGTCTCATTATTTAGGTAATAACCCAACTCACATTAGTATGAAATGAAAATTAGGTTGAATGACTCCGTTTGGTGATGGAACAAAACACATTTACTTTTTCAATTGTGCGTCGACAATTTCTTTTAACTAATATACTGTGTAATTTAGTCATAACTTTTAATGTCACGATGATTGTGTGAAAAAGAGTATTTGGAAACAAAAGACAAGTATTCCAAACCGAAAATGTTGTGAGGGATTCTTTATTTAAAAAATCAACCAATTCACATCAATAAGAAACCCTAATCAAGATTATGGACCCCATTGTTTGTAAGTATTGAATGCATTGTATGGATATGGAGATTTTTTTCTTGATGAATATACTCTTTAATAAGGAGACAAAAGGTAATTTCGTAGTCATTGCAAGAAAAATAGTGCTTGTAACAACAAAAGGAGCCTGATTAGCATGTAGTGAATATAAAATCTCATTATTTATGTAATAACCCAACTCATATTAGTACGAAATGCAAATTAGGTTGAATGACTCCGTTGGGTGATGCAACTAAACACACTTACTTTTTCTATTGTGCGTCGACAATTTCCTTTAATTAATATATTGTGTAATTTAGTGATAATTTTTAATCTCACAGATTGTGTGAAAAAGAGTATTTGGAAACAAAAGACAAGTATTGCAAACCAGAAATGTTGTGAGGGATTCTTTATTTAAAAAATCAACCAATTCACATCAACAAGAAACCCAAATCAAGATTATGGACCGCATTGTTTATTAGTATTGAATGAATTGTATAGATACAGACATTTTTTTCTTGATGAATATAGTTGTTAATACGGAGACAAAAGATAATTTCGTTGTCATTGCAAGAAAAATAGTGCATGTAACAACAAAAGGAGCCTGATTAGCATGTAGTGAATATAAAGTCTCATTATTTAGGAAATAACACAATTCACATTAGTACCAAATGCAAATTACGTTGAATGACTCCGTTGGGGGATGGAACTAAACATATTTACATTTTCAATTGTGTGTCGACACGTTTGTTTTAATTAATATACTGTGCAATTTAGTCATAAAATTTAATCTCACAATTATTGTGTGAAAAAGAGAGTTTGGAAAATAAAGACAAGTCTTCCACACCGGAAATGTTGTGAGGGATACTTTATTTAAAAAATCAACCAATTCACATCAATAAGAAACCCTATTCAAGATTATGGACCCCATTGTTTGTTAGTATTTAATGCATTGTTTGGATATGGACATTTTTTCGTGAAGAATATACTTGTTAATAAGGAGACAAAACATAATTTCGTAGTTATTGCTAGAAAAATAGTGCTTGTAAGAACAAAAGGAGACTGATTAGCATGTAGTGAATATAAAGTCTCATTATTTAAGGTAATAACCCAACTCACATTAGTACAAAATGCAAATTAGGTTGAATGACTCCGTTGGGTGATGGAACTAAACAAATTTACATTTTCAATTGTGCATCGACACATTTTGTTTTTATTAATATACTGTGTAATTTAGTCATAAAATTTAATCTCACGATGATTGTGTGAAAAAGAGTATTTGGAAACAAAAGACAAGAATTCCAAACCAGAAATGTTGTGAGGGATTCTTTATTTAAAAAATCATCCAATTCACATCAATAAGAAACGCAAATCATGATTATGGACCCCATTGTTTGTTAGTATTGAATGAATTGTATAGATACAGACATTTTTTTCTTGTTGAAAATAGTTGTTAATACGGAGACAAAAGATAATTTCATAGTCATTGCATGAAAAATAGTGCATGTGACAACAAAAGGAGCCTGATTAGAATGTAGTGAATATAAAGTCTCATTATTTAGGTAATAACCCAATTCACATTAGTACAAAATGCAAATTAGGTTGAAAGACTCCGTTGGGTGATGGAACTAAACAAATTTACATTTTCAATTGTGCGTTGACACATTTTGTTTTAATTAATAGACTGTGTAATTCAGTGATAAAATTTCATCTCACGATGATTGTGTGAAAAAGAGTGTTTGGAAACAAAAGACAAGTCTTCCAAAGCAGAAATGTTATGAGGGATTCGTTATTTAAAATATCAACCAATTCACATCAATAAAAAACACAAATCAAGATTATGGACCCCATTCTTTGTTAGTATTGAATGAATTGTATAGATATCGACTTTTTTTCTTGATGAATATAGTTGTTAATGTGGAGACAAAAGATAATTTTGTAGTCATTCGAAGAAAAATAGTACTTTTAACAACAAAAGGAGCCTAATTAGCATGTAGTGAATATAAAGTCTCATTATTTAGGTAATAACCCAACTCACATTAGCACGAAATGCAAATTAGGTTGAATGACTCCGTTGGGTGTTGGAACTAAACACATTTATTTTTGAATTGTGCGTAGACAATTTCTTTTAATTAATATACTGTGTAATTTAGTGATAATTTTTAATGTCATGATGATTGTGTGAAAAAGATTATTTGGAAACAAAAGACAAGTATTCCAAACCAGAGATGTTGCGAGGGATTCTTTATTTGAAAAATCAACCAATTCACATCAACAAGAAACCCAAATCAAGATTATGGACCCCATTATTTGTTAGTATTGAAAGAATTGTATAGATATGGACATTTTTTTCTTGATGAATATAGTTTTTAATACGGAGACAAATGATAATTTCGTAGTCATTGCAAGAAAAATAGTGCATGTAACAACAAAAGGAGCCTGATTGGCATGTAGTGAATATAAAGTCTCATTATTTAGGTAATAACCCAATTCACATTAGTACAAAATGCAAATTAGGTTGAATGACTTTGTTGGGGGATGAAACTAAACACATTTACATTTTCAATTGTGCGTCGACACGTTTGTTTTAATTAAGATAGTGTGTAATTTAGTCATAAAATTTAATCTCACGATTATTGTGTGAAAAAGAGAGTTTGGAAAATAAAGACAAGTCTTCCACACCGGAAATGTTGTGGGGGATACTTTATTTAAAAAATCAACCAATTCACATCAATAAGAAACCCTATTCAAGATTATGGACCCCATTGTTTGTTAGTATTTAATGCATTGTATGGATATGGACTTTTTTTTCTTGATGAATATACTTGTTAATAAGGAGACAAAACATAATTTCATAGTTATTGCTAGAAAAATAGTGCTTGTAAGAACAAAAGGAGACTGATTAGCATGTAGTGAATATAAAGTCTCATTATTTAAAGTAATAACCCAACTCACATTAGTACAAAATGCAAATTAGGTTGAATGACTCCGTTGGGGGATGAAACTAAACACATTTACATTTTCAATTGTGCGTCGACACGTTTGTTTTAATTAAGATAGTGTGTAATTTAGTCATAAAATTTAATCTCACGTTGATTGTGTGAAAAAGAGTGTTTGGAAACAAAAGACAAGTCTTCCAAACCAGAAATGTTGTGGGGGATACTTTATTTAAAAAATCGACCAATTCACATCAATAAGAAACCCAAATCAAGATTATGGACCCCATTGTTTGTTAGTATTGAATGCATTGTATGGATATGGACATTTTTTTCCTAATGAATATACTTGTTAATAAGGAGAGAAAAGATAATTTCGTAGTCATTGCTAGAAAAATAGTGCTTGTAACAAGAAAAGGAACCTGATTAGAATGTAGTGAATATAAAGTCTCATTATTTAGGTAATAACCCAAATCACATTAGTACAAAACGCAAATTAGGTTCAATGACTCCTTTGGGTGATGGAACTATACAAATTTACATTTTCAATTGTGCGTCGGCACATTTTGTTTTAATTAATATACTGTGTAATTCAATGATAAAATTTAATCTCACGATGATTGTGTGAAAAAGAGTGTTTGGAAACAAAAGACAAGTCTTCCAAAGCAGAAATGTTATGAGGGATTCTTTATTTAAAATATCAACCAATGCACATCAATAAGAAACCCAAATCAAGATTATGGACCCCATTGTTTGTTAGTATTGAATGAATTGTATAGATATGGACATTTTGGTCTTGATGAATATAGTTGTTAATGTGGAGACAAAAGATAATTTTATAGTCATTCCAAGAAAAATAGTGCTTTTAACAAGAAAAGGAGCCTAATTAGCATGTAGTGAATATAAAGTCTCATTATTTAGGTAATAACCCAATTCACATTAGTACAAAATGCAAATTAGGTTAAATGACTCCGTCGGGTGATGGAACTAAACAAATTTACATTTTCAATTGTGCGTCGACACGTTTGTTTTAATTAACATACTGTGTAATTTAGTCATAAAATTTAAGCTCACGATAATTGTGTGAAAAAGAGTGTTTGGAAACAAAAGTCAATTCTTCCAAACCAGCAATGTTGTGGGGGATACTTTATTTAAAAAATCAACCAATTCACATCAACAAGAAACCCTACTCAAGATTATGTACCCCATTGTTTGTTAGTATTGAATGCATTGTATGGATATGGACATTTTTTTCTTGATGAATATACTTGTTAATAAGGAGAGAAAAGATAATTTCGTAGTCATTGCTAGAAAAATAGTGCTTGTAACAACAAAAGGAGCCTGATTAGCATGTAGTGAATATAAAGTCTCATTATTTAGGTAATAACCCAATTCACATTAGTACAAAATGCAAATTAGGTTCAATGACTCTTTTGGGGGATGGAACTAAACACATTTACATTTTCAATTGTGCGTCAACACGTTTATTTTAATTAATATACTGTGTAATTTAGTCATAAAATTTCATCTCATGATGATTCTGTGAAAAAGAGTGTTTGAAAACACAGTACAAGTCTTCGAAACCAGAAATGTTGTGGGGGATACTTTATTTAAAAAATCAACCAATTCACATCAATAAGAAACCCTACTCAAGATTATGGACCCCATTGTTTGTTAGTATTTAATGCATTGTATGGATATGGACATTTTTTGTTGATTAATATAGTTGTTAATAAGGAGACAAAAGATAATTTCGTAGTTATTGCAAGAAAAATATTGCTTGTAACAACAAAAGGAGCCTGATTAGCATGTAGTGAATATAAAGTCTCATTATTTAGGTAATAACCCAACTCACATTAGTACAAAATGCAAATTAGGTTGAATGACTCTGTTGGGTGATGGAACTAAACACATTTACTTTGTCCATTGTGCGTCGACAATTTCTTTTAATTAATATACTGTGTAATTTAGTCATAATTTTTAATCTCACTATGATTGTGTGAAAAAGAGTATTTGGAAACGAAAGACAAGTATTCCACACCAGAAATGTTCTGAGGTATTCTTTATTTAAAAAATCAACAAATTCACATCAATAAGAAACCCAAATCAACATTATGGACCCCATTGTTTGTTAGTATTGAATGAATTGTATAGATACAGACATTTTTTTCTTGATGAATACAGTTGTTAATACGAAGACAAATGATAATTTCGTAGTCATTGCAAGAAAAATAGTGCATGTAACAACAAAATAAGCCTGATTAGCATGTAGTGAATATAAAGTTTCATTATTTAGGTAATAACCCAATTCACATGAGCACAAAATGCAATTTAGGTTGAATGACTCCGTTAGGGGTTGGAACTAAACACATTTACATTTTCAATTGGGCGTCGACACGTTTGTTTTAATTAATATACTGTGTAATTTAGTCATAAAATTTAATTTCACGATGATCGTGTGAAAAAGAGTGTTTGAAAACAAAAGACAAGTCTTCCAAACTAGAAATGTTGTGGGGGATACTTTATTTAAAAAATCAACCAAGTCACATCAATAAGAAACCCTACTCAAGATTATGGACCCTATTGTTTGTTAGTATTGAATGAATTGTATAGATATGGACATTTTTTTCTTGATGAATATACTTGTTAATAAGGACACAAAAGATAACTTAATTGACATTGCAAGAAAAATAGTGCTTGTAACAACAAAAGGAGCTTGATTAGAATGTAGTGTATATAACGTCTCATTATTTAGGTAATAACCTAACTCACAATAGTACAAAATGCAAATTAAGTTGAATGACTGCGTTGGGTGATGGAACTAAACCCATGTACTTTTTCCATTGTGCGTCGACATTTTGTTTTATTTAATATATTGTGAAATTTAGTCATAAGATTTAATCTCACGATGATTGTGTGAAAAAGAGTGTTTGGAAACAAAAGTCAAGTCTTCCAAACCAGAAATGTTATGAGGGATTCTTTATTTAAAATATCAACCAATTCACATCAATAAGAAACCCAAATCAAGATTATGGACCCCATTGTTTGTTAGTATTGAATGAATTGTATAGATACAGACATTTTTTTCTTGATGAATACAATCGTTAATACGGAGACAAAAGATAATTTCGTAGTCATTGCAAGAAAAGTAGTGCATGTAACAACAACAAGAGCCTGATTTGCATCTAGTGAATATAAAGTCTCATTATTTAGGTAATAACCCAATTCACATTAGTACAAAATGCAAATTAGGTTGAATGACTCCGTTGGGGGATGGAACTAAACACATTTACATTTTCAATTGTGCGTCGACACGTTTGTTTTAATTAATATACTGTGTAATTTAGTCATAAAATTTAATTTCACGATGATCGTGTGAAAAAGAGTGTTTGAAAACAAAAGACAAGTCTTCCAAACCAGAAATGTTGTGGGGGATACTGTATTTAAAAAATCAACCAAGTCACATCAATAAGAAACCCTACTCAAGATTATGGAACCCATTGTTTGTTAGTATTGAATGAATTGTATAGATATGGACTTTTTTTTCTTGATGAATATACTTGTTAATAAGGACACAAAAGATAACTTAATTGACATTGCAAGAAAAATAGTGCTTGTAACATCAAAAGGAGCCTGATTAGAATGTAGTGTATATAACCTCTCATTATTTAGGTAATAACCTAACTCACAATAGTACAAAATGCAAATTAAGTTGAATGACTGCGTTGTGTGATGGAACTAAACCCATGTACTTTTTCCATTGTGCGTCGAAATTTTGTTTTATTTAATATATTGTGAAATTTAGTCATAAAATTTAATCTCACGATGATTGTGTGAAAAAGAGTGTTTGGAAACAAAAGTCAAGTCTTCCAAACCAGAAATGTTATGAGGGATTCTTTATTTAAAATATCAACCAATTCACATCAATAAGAAACCCAAATCAAGATTATGGACCCCATTGTTTGTTAGTATTGAATGAATTGTATAGATACAGACATTTTTTTCTTGATGAATACAATTGTTAATACGGAGACAAAAGATAATTTCGTAGTCATTGCAAGAAAAATAGTGCATGTAACAACAACAGGAGCCTGATTAGCATCTAATGAATATAAAGTCTCATTTTTTAGGTAATAACCCAATTCACATTAGTACAAAATGCAAATTAGGTTGAATGACTCCGTTGGGGGATGGAACTAAACACATTTACATTTTCAATTGTGCGTCGACACGTTTGTTTTAATTAATATACTGTGTAATTTAGTCATAAAATTTAATCTCACGATGATTGTGTGAAAAAGAGTGTTTGGAAACAAAAGACAAGTCTTCCAAACCAGAAATGTTGTGGGGGATACTTTATTTACAAAATCAACCAATTCACATCAATAAGAAAACCTACACAAGATTATGGACCCCATTGTTTGTTAGTATTTAATGCCTTGTATGGATATGGACATTTTTTTCTTGATGAATATACTTGTTAATAATGAGACAAAAGATAATTTCGTAGTTATTGCAAGAAAAATAGTGCATGTAACAACAAAAGGAGCCTGATTAGCATGTAGTGAATATAAAGTCTCATTATTTAGGTAATAACCCAATTCACATTAGTACAAAATGCAAATTAGGGTGAATGACTCTGTTGGGTGATGGAACTAAACACATTTACTTTTTCAATTGTGCGTCGACATTTTGTTTTATTTAATATATTTTGTAATTTAGTCATAAATTTTAATCTCACGATGATTGCTTGAAAAAGAGTATTTGGAAACAAAAGACAAGTATTCCAAACCAGAAATGTTCTGAGGGATTCTTTATTTAAAATAAGAAACCCTACTCAAGGTTATGGACCCCATTGTTTGTTAGTATTGAATGCATTGTATGTATATGGACATTTTTTTCCTGATGAATATACTTCTTAATAAGGAGAAAAAAGATAATTTCGTAGTCATTGCTAGAAAAATAGTGCTTGTAACAAGAAAAGGAGACTGATTAGAATGTAGTGAATATAAAGTCTCATTATTTAGGTAATAACCCAATTCACATTAGTACAAAATGCAAATTAGGTTCAATGACTCCGTTGGGTGATGGAACTAAACAAATTTACATTTTCAATTGTGCGTCGACACATTTTGTTTTAATTAATATACTGTGTACTTCAGTGATAAAATTTAATCTCACGATGATTGTGTGAAAAAGAGTGTTTGTAAACAAAAGACAAGTCTTCCAAAGCAAAAATGTTATGAGGGATTCTTTATTTAAAATATCAACCAATGCACATCAATAAGAAACCCAAATCAAGATTATGGACCCAATTGTTTGTTAGTATTGAATGAATTGTATAGACATGGACATTTTTTTCTTGATGAATATAGTTGTTAATGTGGAGACAAAAGATAATTTTGTAGTCATTCCAAGAAAAATAGTGCTTTTCACAACAAAAGGAACCTAATTAGCATGTAGTGAATATAAAGTCTCATTATTTAGGTAATAACCCAATTCACATTAGTGCAAAATGAAAATTAGGTTGCATGACTCCGTCGGGTGATGGAACTAAACAAATTTACATTTTCAATTGTGCGTCGACACGTTTGTTTTAATTTACATAATGTGTAATTTAGTCATAAAATTTAAGCTCACGATAATTGTGTGAAAAAGAGTGTTTGGAAACAAATGTCAAGTCTTCCAAACCAGAAATGTTGTGAGGGATTCTTTATTTAAAAAATAAACCAATTCACATCAATAAGAAACCCTAATCAAGATTATGGACCCCATTGTTTGTTAGTATTGAATGCATTGTATGGATATGGACCTTTTTTTCATGATCAATATACTTGTTAATAAGGAGACAAAAGATAATTTCGTAGTCATTGCTAGAAAAATAGTGCTTGTAACAACAAAAGGAGCCTGATTAGCATGTAGTAAATATAAAGTCTCATTATTTAGGTAATAACCCAACTCACATTAGCACAAAATGCAAATTAGGTTGAATGACTCCGTTGGGTGTTGGAACTAAACACATTTACTTTTCAATTGTGCGTAGACAATTTCTTTTAATTAATATACTGTGTAATTTAGTGATAATTTTTAATGTCATGATGATTGTGTGAAAAAGATTATTTGGAAACAAAAGATAGTTATTCCAAACCAGAGATGTTGTGAGTGATTCTTTATTTAAAAAATCAACCAATTCACATCAATAAGAAACCCAAATCAAGATTATGGACCCCATTGTTTGTTAGTATTGAATGAATTGTATAGATATGGACATTTTTTTCTTGATGAATATAGTTTTTAATATGGAGACAAATGATAATTTCGTAGTCATTGCTAGAAAAATAGTGCATGTAACAACAAAAGGAGCCTGATTAGCATGTAGTGAATATAAAGTCTCATTATTTAGGTAATAACCCAATTCACATTAGTACAAAATGCAAATTAGGTTGAATGACTCCGTTGGGGGATGAAACTAAACACATTTACGTTTTGAATTGTGCGTCGACACGTTTGTTTTAATTAATATACTGTGTAATTTAGTCATAAAATTTAATCTCACGTTGATTGTGTGAAAAAGAGTGTTTGGAAACAAAAGACAAGTCTTCCAAGCCAGAAATGTTGTGGGGGATACTTTATTTAAAAAATCAACCAATTCACATCAACAAGAAACCCTACTCAAGATTATGGAACCCATTGTTTGTTAGTATTGAATTCATTGTATGGATATGCACATTTTTTTCTTGATGAATATACTTGTTAAAAAGGAGAGAAAATATAATTTCGTAGTCATTGCTAGAAAAATAGTGCTTGTAACAACAAAAGGAGCCTGATTAGCATGTAGTGAATATAAAGTCTCATTATTTAGGTAATAACCCAATTCACATTAGTACAAAATGCAAATTAGGTTGAATGACTCCGTTGGGGGATGGAACTAAACACATTTACATTTTCAATTGTGCCTCGACACATTTATTTTAATTAATATACTGTGTAATTTAGTCATAAAATTTAATCTCACAATGATTGTGTGAAAAAGAGTGTTTGAAAACACAGTACAAGTCTTCCAAACCAGAAATGTTGTGGGGAATACTTTATTTCAAAAATCAACCAATTCACATCAATAAGAAACCCTACTCAAGATTATGGACCCCATTGTTTGTTAGTATTTAATGCATTGTATGGATATGGACATTTTTTCTTGATGAATATGGTTGTTAATAAGGAGACAAAAGATAATTTCGTTGTTATTGCAAGAAAAATATTGCTTGTAACAACAAAAGGAGCCTGATTAGCATGTAGTGAATATAAAGTCTCATTATTTAGGTAATAACCCAATTCACATTATTACAAAATGCAAATTAGGTTGAATGACTCCATTGGGGGATGGAACTAAACACATTTACATTTTCAATTGTGCGTCGACACGTTTATTTTAATTAATATACTGTGTAATTTAGTCATAAAATTTAATCTCACGATGATTGTGTGAAAAAGAGTGTTTGAAAACACAGTACAAGTCTTCCAAACCAGAAATGTTGTGGGGAATACTTTATTTAAAAAATCAACCAATTCACATCAATAAGAAACCCTACTCAAGATTATGGACCCCATTGTTTGTTAGTATTTAATGCATTGTATGGATATGGACATTTTTTCTTGATGAATATAGTTGTTAATTAGGAGACAAAAGATAATTTCGTAGTTATTGCAAGAAAAATATTGCTTGTAACAACAAAAGGAGCCTGATTAGCATGTAGTGAATATAAAGTCTCATTATTTAGGTAATAACCCAACTCACATTAGTACAAAATGCAAATTAGGTTGAATGACTCTGTTGGGTGATGGAACTAAACACATTTACTTTGTCCATTGTGCGTCGACAATTTCTTTTTATTAATATACTGTGTAATTTAGTCATAATTTTTAATCTCATTATGATTGTGTGAAAAAGAGTATTTGGAAACAAAAGACAAGTATTCCACACCAGAAATGTTCTGAGGAATTCTTTATGTAAAAAATCAACCAATTCACATCAATAAGAAACCCAAATCAAGATTATGGACCCCATTGTTTGTTAGTATTGAATGAATTGTATAAATACAGACATTTTTTTCTTGATGAATATACTTGTTAATAAGGACACAAAAGATAATTTCGTAGTCATTGCAAGAAAAATAGTGCATGTAACAACAAAAGGAGCCTGATTAGCATGTAGTGAATATAAAGTCTCATTATTTAGGTAATAACCCAATTCACATTAGCACAAAATGCAAATTAGGTTGAATGACTCCGTTAGGGGATGGAACTAAACACATTTACATTTTCAATTGGGCGTCGACACGTTTGTTTTAATTAATATACTGTGTAATTTAGTCATAAAATTTAATTTCACGATGATCGTGTGAAAAAGAGTGTTTGAAAACAAAAGACAAGTCTTCCAAACCAGAAATGTTGTGGGGGATACTGTATTTAAAAAATCAACCAAGTCACATCAATAAGAAACCCTACTCAAGATTATGGACCCCATTGTTTGTTAGTATTGAATGAATTGTATAGATATGGACTTTTTTTTCTTGATGAATATACTTGTTAATAAGGACACAAAAGATAACTTAATTGACATTGCAAGAAAAATAATGCTTGTAACATCAAAAGGAGCCTGATTAGAATGTAGTGTATATAACCTCTCATTATTTAGGTAATAACCTAACTCACAATAGTACAAAATGCAAATTAAGTTGAATGACTGCGTTGGGTGATGGAACTAAACCCATGTACTTTTTCCATTGTGCGTCAAAATTTTGTTTCATTTAATATATTGTGAAATTTAGTCATAAAATTTAATCTCACGATGATTGTGTGAAAAAGAGTGTTTGGAAACAAAAGTCAAGTCTTCCAAACCAGAAATGTTATGAGGGATTCTTTATTTAAAAATATCAACCAATTCACATCAATAAGAAACCCAAATCAAGATTATGGACCCCATTGTTTGTTAGTATTGAATGAATTGTATAGATACAGACATTTTTTTCTTGATGAATACAATTGTTGATACGGAGACAAAAGATAATTTCGTAGTCATTGCAAGAAAAATAGTGCATGTAACAACAACAGGAGCCTGATTAGCATCTAGTAAATATAAAGTCTCATTATTTAGGTAATAACCCAATTCACATTAGTACAAAATGCAAATTAGGTTGAATGACTCCGTTGGGGGATGGAACTAAACACATTTACATTTTCAATTGTGCGTCGACACGTTTGTTTTAATTAATATACTGTGTAATTTAGTCATAAAATTTAAGCTCACGATAATTGTGAGAAAAAGAGTCTTTGGAAACAAAAGACAAGTATTCCAAACCAGAAATGTTGTGAGGGATTCTTTATTTAAAAAATCAACCAATTCACATCAATAAGAAACCCTAATCAAGATTATGGACCCCATTGTTTGTTAGTATTGAATGCATTGTATTGACATGGACATTTTTTTCTTGATGAATATACTTGTTAATAAGGAGACAAAAGATAATTTCGTAGTCATTGCAAGAAAAATAGTGCTTGTAACAACAAAAGGAGCCTGATTAGCATGTAGTGAATATAAAGTCTCATTATTTAGGTAATAACCCAATTCACATTAGCACAAAATGCAAATTAGGTTGAATGACTCCGTTAGGGAATGGAACTAAACACATTTACATTTTCAATTGGGCGTCGACACATTTGTTTTAATTAATATACTGTGTAATTTAGTCATAAAATTTAATTTCACGATGATCATGTGAAAAAGAGTGTTTGAAAACAAAAGTCAAGTCTTCCAAACCAGAAATGTTGTGGGGGATACTTTATTTAAAAGATCAACCAAGTCACATCAATAAGAAACCCTACTCAAGATTATGGACCCCATTGTTTGTTAGTATTGAATGAATTGTATAGATATGGACTTTTTTTTCTTGATGAATATACTTGTTAATAAGGTCACAAAAGATAACTTAATTGACATTGGAAGAAAAATAGTGCTTGTAACATCAAAAGGAGCCTGATTAGAATGTAGTGTATATAACGTCTCATTATTTAGGTAATAACCTAACTCACAATAGTACAAAATGCAAATTAAGTTGAATGACTGCGTTGGGTGATGGAAACTAAACCCATGTACTTTTTTCCATTGTGCGTCGAAATTTTGTTTTATTTTAATATATTGTGTGAAATTTAGTCATAAAATTTAATCTCACGATGATTGTGTGAAAAAGAGTGTTTGGAAACAAAAGTCAAGTCTTCCAAACCAGAAATGTTATGAGGGATTCTTTATTTAAAATATCAACCAATTCACATCAATAAGAAACCCAAATCAAGATTATGGACCCCATTGTTTGTTAGTATTGAATGAATTGTATAGATACAGACATTTTTTTTCTTGATGAATACAATTGTTGATACGGAGACAAAAGATAATTTCGTAGTCATTGCAAGAAAAATAGTGCATGTAACAACAACAGGAGCCTGATTAGCATCTAGTAAATATAAAGTCTCATTATTTAGGTAATAACCCAATTCACATTAGTACAAAATGCAAATTAGGTTGAATGACTCCGTTGGGGGATGGATGGAACTAAAACACATTTACATTTTCAATTGTGCGTCGACACGTTTGTTTTAATTAATATACTGTGTAATTTTTCATCATAAAAATTTAAGCTCACGATAATTGTGAGAAAAAGAGTCTTTGGAAACAAAAGACAAGTATTCCAAACCAGAAATGTTGTGAGGGATTCTTTATTTAAAAAATCAACCAATTCACATCAATAAGAAACCCTAATCAAGATTATGGACCCCATTGTTTGTTGGTATTGAATGCATTGTATTGACATGGACATTTTTTTCTTGATGAATATACTTGTTAATAAGGAGACAAAAGATAATTTCGTAGTCATTGCAAGAAAAATAGTGCTTGTAACAACAAAAGGAGCCTGATTAGCATGTAGTGAATATAAAGTCTCATTATTTAGGTAATAACCCAACTCACATTAGTACGAAATGCAAATTAGGTTGAATGTCTCCGTTGGGTGATGCAACTAAACACATTTACTTTTTGAATTGTGCGTCGACAATTTCTTTTAATCCATATACTATGTAATTTATTGATAATTTTTAATGTCACCATGATTGTGTGAAAAAGAGTATTTGGAAACAAAAGACAAGTATTCCAAACCAGAAATGTTGTGAGGGATTCTTTATTTAAAAAATCAACAAATTCACATCAATAAGAAACCCAAATCAAGATTATGGACCCCATGGTTTGTTAGTATTGAATGAATTGTATAGATATGGAAATTTCTTTCTTGATGAATATAGTTTTTAATACGGAGACAAAAGATAATTTCGTAGTCATTGCGAGAAAAATAGTGCATGTAACAACAAAAGGAGCCTGATTAGCATGTAGTGAATATAAAGTCTCATTATTTAGGTAATAACCCAATTCACATTAGCACAAAATGCAAATTAGGTTGAATGACTGCGTTAGGGGATGGAACTAAACATATTTACATTTTCAATTGGGCGTCGACACCTTTGTTTTAATTAATATACTGTGTAATTTAGTCATAAAATTTAATTTCACGATGATCATGTGAAAAAGAGTTTTGAAAACAAAAGACAAGTCTTCCAAACCAGAAATGTTGTGGGGGATACTTTATTTAAAAAATCAACCAAGTCACATCAATAAGAAACCCTACTCAAGATTATGGACCCCATTGTTTGTTAGTATTGAATGAATTGTATAGATATGGACTTTTTTTTCTTGATGAATATACTTGTTAATAAGGACACAAAAGATAACTTAATTGACATTGCAAGAAAAATAGTGCTTGTAACATCAAAAGGAGCCTGATTAGAATGTAGTGTATATAACGTCTCATTATTTAGGTAATAACCTAACTCACAATAGTACAAAATGCAAATTAAGTTGAATGACTGCGTTGGGTGATGGAACTAAACCCATGTACTTTTTCCATTGTGCGTCGAAATTTTGTTTTATTTAATATATTGTGAAATTTAGTCATAAAATTTAATCTCACGATGATTGTGTGAAAAAGAGTGTTTGGAAACAAAAGTCAAGTCTTCCAAACCAGAAATGTTATGAGGGATTCTTTATTTAAAATATCAACCAATTCACATCAATAAGAAACCCAAATCAAGATTATGGACCCCATTGTTTGTTAGTATTGAATGAATTGTATAGATACAGACATTTTTTTCTTGATGAATACAATTGTTAATACGGAGACAAAAGATAATTTCGTAGTCATTGCAAGAAAAATAGTGCATGTAACAACAACAGGAGCCTGATTAGCATCTAGTAAATATAAAGTCTCATTATTTAGGTAATAACCCAATTCACTTTAGTACAAAATGCAAATTAGGTTGAATGACTCCGTTGGGGGATGGAACTAAACACATTTACATTTTCAATTGTGCGTCGACACGTTTGTTTTAATTAATATACTATGTAATTTAGTCATAAAATTTAATCTCACGATGATTGTGTGAAAAAGAGTGTTTGGAATCAAAAGACAAGTCTTCCAAACCAGAAATGTTGTGGGGGATACTTTATTTAAAAAATCAACAAATTCACAACAATTAGAAACCCTATTCAAGATTATGGATCCCATTGTTTGTTAGTATTTAATGCATTGTATGGATATGGACATTTTTTTCTTGATGAATATAGTTTTTAATACGGAGACAAAAGATAATTTCGTAGTCATTCCAAGAAAAATAGTGCATGTAACAACAAAAGGAGCCTGATTAGCATGTAGTGAATATAAAGTCTCATTATTTAGGTAATAACCCAATTTACATTAGTACAAAATGCAAATTCGGTTGAATGACTCCGTTGGTTGATGGAACTAAACAAATTTACATTTTCAATTGTGAGTCGACACGTTTGTTTTAATTAATATACTGTGTAATTTAGTCATAAAATTTAAGCTCACGATAATTGTGTGAAAAAGAGTCTTTGGAAACAAAAGACAAGTATTCCAAACCAGAAATGTTATGAGGGATTCTTTATTGAAAAAATCAACCAATTCACATCAATAAGAAACCCTAATCAATATGATGGACCCCATTTTTTGTTAGTATTGAATGCATTGTATGGACATGGACATCTTTTTCTTGATGAATATACTTGTTAATAAGGAGACAAAAGATAATTTCGTAGTCATTGCAAGAAAAATAGTGCTTGTAACAACAAAAGGAGCCTGATTAGCATGTAGTGAATATAAAGTCTCATTATTTAGGTAATAACCCAACTCACATTAGTACGAAATGCAAATTAGGTTGAATGTCTCCGTTGGGTGATGCAACTAAACACATTTACTTTTTGAATTGTGCGTCGACAATTTCTTTTAATTCATATACTATGTAATTTATTGATATTTTTTAATGTCACCATGATTGTGTGAAAAAGAGTATTTGGAAACAAAAGACAAGTATTCCAAACCAGAAATGTTGTGAGGGATTCTTTATTTAAAAAATCAACAAATTCACATCAATAAGAAACCCAAATCAAGATTATGGACCCCATGGTTTGTTAGTATTGAATGAATTGTATAGATATGAAATTTTCTTTCTTGATGAATATAGTTTTTAATACGGAGACAAAAGATAATTTCGTAGTCATTGCAAGAAAAATAGTGCATGTAACAACAAAAGGAGCCTGATTAGCATGTAGTGAATATAAAGTCTCATTATTTAGGTAATAACCCAATTCACATTAGTACAAAATGCAAATTAGGTTGAATGACTCCGTTGGGGGATGGAACAAAACACATTTGCATTTTCAATTGGGTGTCGACACGTTTGTTTTAATTAATATACTGTGTAATTTAGTCATAAAATTTAATCTCACGATGATTGTGTGAAAAAGAGTGTTTGGAAACAAAAGACAAGTCTTCCAAACCAGAAATGTTGTGGGGGATACTTTATTTAAAAAATCAACCAATTCACAACAATTAGAAACCCTATTCAAGATTATGGATCCCTTTGTTTGTTAGTATTTAATGCATTGTATGGATATGGACATTTTTTTCTTGATGAATATAGTTTTTAATACGGAGACAAAAGATAATTTCGTAGTCATTGTAAGAAAAATAGTGCATGTAACAACAAAAGGAGCCTGATTAGCATGTAGTGAATATAAAGTCTCATTATTTAGGTAATAACCCAATTCACATTAGTACAAAATGCAAATTAGGTTGAATGACTCCGTTGGGGGATGGAACAAAACACATTTTCATTTTCAATTGGGCGTCGACACGTTTGTTTTAATTAATATACTGTGTAATTTAGTCATAAAATTTAATCTCACGATGATTGTGTGAAAAAGAGTGTTTGGAAACAAAAGACAAGTCTTCCAAACTAGAAATGTTGTGGGGGATACTTTATTTAAAAAATCAACCAATTCACAACAATTAGAAACCCTATTCAAGATTATGGATCCCTTTGTTTGTTAGTATTTAATGCATTGTATGGATATGGTCATTTTTTTCTCGATGAATATAGTTTTTAATACGGAGACAAAAGATAATTTCGTAGTCATTGTAAGAAAAATAGTGCATGTAACAACAAAAGGAGCCTGATTAGCATGTAGTGAATATAAAGTCTCATTATTTAGGTAATAACCCAATTCACATTAGTACAAAATGCAAATGAGGTTGAATGCCTCCGTTGGGTGATGGAACTAAACAAATTTACATTTTCAATTGTGCGTCGACACGTTTGTTTAAATTAATATACTGTGTAATTTAGTCATAAAATTTAACCTCACAATAATTGTGTGAAAAAGAGTGTTTGGAAACAAAAGACAAGTCTTCCAAACCAGAAATTTTATGAGGGATTCTTTATTGAAAAAATCAACCAATTCACATCAATAAGAAACCCTAATCAATATGATGGACCCCATTGTTTGTTAGTATTGAATGCATTGTATAGATATGGACATTTTTTTCATGATGAATATACTTGTTAATAAGGAGACAAAAGATAATTTCTTAGTCATTGCAAGAAAAATAGTGCTTTTAACAACAAAAGGAGCCTGATTAGCATGTAGTGAATATAAAGTCTCATTATTTAGGTAATAACCCAATTCACATTAGTACAAAATGCAAATGAGGTTGAATGCCTCCGTTGGGTGATGGAACTAAACAAATTTACATTTTCAATTGTGCGTCGACACGTTTGTTTAACTTAATATACTGTGTAATTTAGTCATAAAATTTAACCTCACAATAATTGTGTGAAAAAGAGTGTTTGGAAACAAAAGACAAGTCTTCCAAACCAGAAATTTTATGAGGGATTCTTTATTGAAAAAATCAACCAATTCACATCAATAAGAAACCCTAATCAATATGATGGACCCCATTGTTTTGTTAGTATTGAATGCATTGTATAGATATGGACATTTTTTTCTTGATGAATATACTTGTTAATAAGGAGACAAAAGATAATTTCATAGTCATTGCAAGAAAAATAGTGCATGTAACAACAAAAGGAGCCTGATTAGCATGTAGTGAATATAAAGTCTCATTATTTAGGTAATAACCCAATTCACATTAGTACCAAATGCAAATTAGGTTGAATGACTCCATTGGGGGATGGAACAAAACACATTTACATTTTCAATTGGGCGTCGACATGTTTGTTTTAATTAATATACTGTGTAATTTAGTCATAGAATTTAATCTCACGATGATTGTGTGAAAAAGAGTGTTTGGAAACAAAAGACAAGTCTTCCAAACCAGAAATGTTGTGGGGGATAATTTATTTAAAAAATCAACCAATTCACAACAATTAGAAACCCTATTCAAGATTATGGATCCTTTTGTTTGTTAGTATTTAATGCATTGTATGGATATGGACATTTTTTTCTTGATGAATATAGTTTTTAATACGGAGACAAAAGATAATTTCGTAGTCATTGTAAGAAAAATAGTGCATGTAACAACAAAAGATTAGCATGTAGTGAATATAATGTCTCATTATTTAGGTAATAACCCAATTCACATTAGTACAAAAGTATTGAATGCATTGTATAGATATGGACATTTTTTTCTTGATGAATATACTTGTTAATAAGGAGACAAAAGATAATTTCGTAGTCATTGCAAGAAAAATAGTGCTTAACAACAAAAGGAGCCTGATTAGCATGTAGTGAATATAAAGTCTCATTATTTAGGTAATAACCCAACTCACATTAGTACAAATGCAAATTAGGTTGAATGACTCCGTTGGGTGGATGGAACAAACACATTTACTTTTCAATTGTGCGTCGACACGTTTGTTTTAATTAATATACTGTGTAATTTAGTCATAAAATTTAATCTCACGATGATTGTGAAAAAGAGTTTGGAAACAAAAGACAATTCCAAACCAGAAATGTTGTGGGGATACTTTATTTAAAAAATCAACCAATTCACATCAATAAGAAACCCAACAAGATTATGGACCCATTGTTTGTTAGTATTGAATGCATTGTATAGATATGGACATTTTTTTCTTGATGAATATAGTTGTT
>JBAPLH010000921.1:0-33221 GCA_037897445.1 Ceriops zippeliana | reverse complement strand
AAGCGCATTGAATGTCTCCATTATTTTGTGAAATGATTAATGAATTCTTCAATTGGTGGAAGTAAAACACATTTAGAGTGTTTTAATAGTATTTAGAATGGTTTGTTTTTAATGAAAATACTAAGTAGTTTAGGCACAAGTGTTAATTTCATGATCTTTGTATCAAAAAGTGTGTTTGTAGACAAAAAAAGGATACTTGCTAAGTTGAAATGATGGGACGAACTCTTTATTTTGTATTTCAACCAATTAATATCATTAACAAAAGCAAATCAAGATCAGCGACTCCATTGTTTCTTGGAATTGAAAGAATTCATGGTATAGATGGTTCATGGATATTGATTTCACAATTAATATAGTCGTTAAGTATGACACATACGATAATTTCATGGTCATTGAATGAAAAATAGTCTTTGGAACAGAAAGAGAGTAATTAGCCAGAGGCGCATTGAATGTCTCACTATTTTTGAATGAAACTACTTAACAATAGTACGAAATGCAAACCAAGATTAACGAATTCATCGATTGGTGGAAGTAAACACATTTAGAGTGTTAATAGGGTTTAGAATGGTTTGTTTCAATGAATATAGTTAGTAGTTTAGGCACAAGTGTTAATTTCATGATCTTTGTATCAAAAAATGTGTTGTAAACAAGAAAGGATACTTGCTAAGATGAAATGATGGCACAGACTCTTTATTTTGCATTTCAACCAATTAATATCAATAAGAAAAGCAAATCAAGATCAGGGACTCCATTGTTTGTTGGAATTGAAAGAAACCATGGTATAGATGGTTCATGGATATTGATTTCACAATTAATATAGTAGTTAAATATGACACAAACGATAATTTCATGGTCATTGAATGAAAAATAGTCTTTGGAACAGAAAGAGAGTAATTAGCTGGAGGCGCATTGAATGTCTCACTATTTTTGAATGAAACTACTTAACAATAGTACGAAATGCAAATAAAGATGAATGAATTCTTTTATTGGTGGAAAGTAAACACATTTAGAGTGTTTAATAGGGTTTAGAATGGTTTGTTTTAATGAATATAGTTAGTAGTTTAGGTACAAGTGTTAATTTCATGATCTTTGTATCAAAAAGTGTGTTTGTAGACAAAAAAGGATACTTGCTAAGAAGAAATGATGGGACAGACTCTTTATTTTGTATTTCAACCAATTAATATCAATAAGAACAACAAATCAAGATCAGGGACTCCATTGTTTGTTGGAATTGAAAGAATTCATGGTATAGATGGTTCATGGATATTGATTTTCACAATTAATATAGTCATTAAGTATGACACAAACGATAATTTCATGGTCATTGAATGAAAAATAGTCTTTGGAACAGAAAGAGAGTAATTAGCTAGAGGCGCATTGAATGTCTTACTATTTTTGAATGAAACGACTTAACAATAGTACGAAATGCAAATCAAGATGAATGAATTCTTCTATTGGTGGAAGTAAACACATTTAGAGTGTTAATAGGGTTTAGAATGGTTTGTTTTCATGAATATAGTTAGTAGTTTAGGCACAAGTGTTAGTTTCATGATCTTTGTATCAAAAAGTGTGTTTGTAGACAAAAAAGGATACTTGCTAAGTAGAAATGATGGGGCGGACTCTTTATTTTGTATTTCAACGAATTAATATCATTAACAAAAGCAAATCAAGATCAGCGACTCCATTGTTTCTTGGAATTGAAAGAATTCATGGTATAGATGGTTCATGGATATTGATTTCACAATTAATATAGTCGTTAAGTATGACACATACGATAATTTCATGGTCATTGAATGAAAAATAGTCTTTGGAACAGAAAGAGAGTAATTAGCCAGAGGCGCATTGAATGTCTCACTATTTTTGAATGAAACTACTTAACAATAGTACGAAATGCAAACCAAGATTAACGAATTCATCGATTGGTGGAAGTAAACACATTTAGAGTGTTAATAGGGTTTAGAATGGTTTGTTTCAATGAATATAGTTAGTAGTTTAGGCACAAGTGTTAATTTCATGATCTTTGTATCAAAAAATGTGTTGTAAACAAGAAAGGATACTTGCTAAGATGAAATGATGGGACAGACTCTTTATTTTGCATTTCAACCAATTAATATCAATAAGAAAAGCAAATCAAGATCAGGGACTCCATTGTTTGTTGGAATTGAAAGAAATCATGGTATAGATGGTTCATGGATATTGATTTCACAATTAATATAGTAGTTAAATATGACACAAACGATAATTTCATGGTCATTGAATGAAAAATAGTCTTTGGAACAGAAAGAGAAGTGTACTTAGCTGCAAGTGCATTGAATGTCTCATTATTTTTTAATGAAACTACTTAACAGTAGTACGAAATGCAAACCAAGATGAATGAAATCTTCGATTGGTGGAAGTAAACACATTTAGAGTGTTAATATGGTTTATAATGGTTTGTTTTAATGAATATAGTTAGTAGCTTAGGCACAAGTGCTAATTTCATGATCTTTGTATGAAAAAGTGTGTTTGTAGACAAAAAGGGATACTTGCTAAGAAGAAATGATGGGACAGACTCTTTATTTTGTATTTCAACCAATTAATATCAATAAGAACAGCAAATCAAGATCAGCGACTCCATTGTTTGTTGGAATTGGAAGAATTCATGGTATAGATGGTTCATGGATATTGATTTCACAATTAATATAGTCGTTAAGTATGACACAAACGATAATTTCATGGTCATTGAGTGAAAAATAGTCTTTGGAACAGAAAGAGAGTAATTAGCTGGAGGCGCATTAAATGTCTCACTATTTTTGAATGAAACTACTTAACAATAGTACGAAATGCAAATCAAGATGAATGAATTTTTCTATTGGTGGAAGTAAACACATTTAGAGTGTTAATAGGGTTTAGAATGTTTTGTTTTAATGAATATAGTTAGTAGTTTAGGCACAAGTGTTAATTTCATGATCTTTATATCAAAATGTGTGTTTGTAGACAAAAAAGTATACTTGCTAAGAAGAAATGATGAGACAGACTCTTTATTTTGTATTTCAACCAATTAATATCAATAAGAACAGCAAATCAGGATCAGGGACTCCATTGTTTGTTGGAATTGAAAGAATTCATGGTATAGATGGTTCATGGATATTGATTTCACAATTAATATAGTCATTAAGTATGACACAAACGATAATTTCATGGTCATTGAATGAAAAATAGTCTTTGGAACAGAAAGAGAGTAATTAGCTGGAGGCGCATTGAATGTCTCACTATTTTTGAATGAAACTACTTAACAATAGTACAAAATGCAAATCAAGATGAATGAATTCTTCTATTGGTGGAAGTAAACACATTTAGAGTGTTAATAGGGTTTAGAATGGTTTGTTTTAATGAATATAGTTAGTAGTTTAGGCACAAGTGTTAATTTCATGATCTTTGTATCAAAAAGTGTGTTTGTAGACAAAAAAGGATACTTGCTAAGAAGAAATGATGGGACAGACTCTTTATTTTGTATTTCAACCAATTAATATCAATAAGAACAGCAAATCAAGATCAGGGACTCCATTGTTTGTTGGAATTGAAAGAATTCATGGTATAGATGGTTCATGGATATTGATTTCACATTTAATATATTCAATAAGTATGATACAAACGATAATTTCATGGCCATTGAATGAAAAATAGTCTTTGGAACAGAAAGAGAGTAATTAGCTGGAGGCGCATTGAATGTCTCACTATTTTTGATTGAAACCACTTAACAATAGTACGAAATGCAAACCAAGATGAATGAAATCTTCGATTGGTGGAAGTAAACACATTGAGAGTGTTAATATGGTTTATAATGGTTTGTTTTAATGAATATAGTTAGTAGCTTAGGCACAAGTGCTAATTTCATGATCTTTGTATGAAAAAGTGTGTTTGTAGACAAAAAGGAATACTTGCTAAGAAGAAATGATGGGACAGACTCTTTATTTTGTATTTCAACCAATTAATATCAATAAGAACAGCAAATCAAGATCAGGGACTCCATTGTTTGTTGGAATTGAAAGAATTCATGGTATAGATGGTTCATGGATATTGATTTCACAATTAATATAGTCGTTAAGTATGACACAAACGATAATTTCATGGTCATTGAATGAAAAATAGTGTTTGGAACAGAAAGAGAGTAATTAGCTGGAGACGTATTGAATGTCTCAATATTTTTGAATGAAACTACTTAACAATAGTACGAAATGCAAATCAAGATGAATGAATTCTTCTATTGGTGGAAGTAAACACATTTAGAGTGTTAATAGGGTTTAGAATGTTTTGTTTTAATGAATATTGTTAGTAGTTTAGGCACAAGTGTTAATTTCATGATCTTTGTATCAAAAAGTGTGTTTGTAGACAAAAAAGGATACTTGCTAAGAAGAAATGATAGGACAGACTCTTTATTTTGTATTTCAACCAATTAATATCAATAAGAAAAGTAAATCAAGAACAGCAACTCCATTGTTTGTTGGAATTGAAAGAATTCATGGTATAGATGGTTCATGAATATTGATTTCACATTTAATATATTCAATAAGTATGATACAAACGATAATTTCATGGTCATTGAATGAAAAATAGTCTTTGGAACAGAAAGAGAGTAATTAGCTGGAGGCGCATTGAATGTCTCACTATTTTTGAATGAAACCACTTAACGATAGTACGAAATGCAAACCAAGATGAATGAATTCTTCGATTGGTGGAAGTAAACACATTTAGAGTGTTAATAGGGTTTATAATGGTTTGTTTTAATGAATATAGTTAGTAGCTTAGGCACAAGTGTTAATTTCACGATCTTTGTATCAAAAAGTGTGTTTGTAGACAAAAAAGGATACTTGCTAAGTTGAAATGATGGGACAAACTCGTTATTTTGTATTTCAACCAATTAATATTAATAAGTAAAGCAAATCAAGATCATGGACTCCATTGTTTGTCGAAATTGAAAGAATTCATGGTATATATTGTTTATGGATATTGATTTCACAATTAATATAGTCGTTAAGTATTACACAAACCATAATTTCATGGTCATTGAATGAAACATTGCTTTTGGAATAGTAAGAGGAGTGTAATTAGCTGGAGGCGCTTTGAATGTCTCATTATTTTTGAATGAAACTACTTAACAATAGTACGAAATGCAAACAAAGATGAATGAATTCTTCGATTGGTGGATGTAAACACATTTAGAGTGTTAATAGTGTTTAGAATGGTTTGTTTTAATGAATATACTTAGTAGTTTAGGCACAAGTGTTAATTTCATGATCTTTGTATCAAAAAGTGTGTTTGTAGACAAAAAAGGATACTTGCTAAGTAGAAATGATGGGACAGACTCTTTATTTTGTATTTCAACCAATTAATATCATTAACAAAATCAAATCAAGATCAGCGACTCCATTGTTTGTTGGAATTGAAAGAGTTCATGGTATAGATGGTTCATGGATATTGATTTCACATTTAATATATTCAATAAGTATGATACAAACGATAATTTCATGGTCATTGAATGAAAAATAGTCTTTGGAATAGAAAGAGAGTAATTAGCTAGAGGCGCATTGAATGTCTCACTATTTTTGAATGAAACCACTTAACAATAGTACAAAATGAGAACCAAGATGAATGAATTCTTCGATTAGTGGAAGTAAACACATTTAGAGTGTTAATAGGGTTTATAATAGTTTGTTTTAATGAATATAGTTAGTAGCTTAGGCACAAGTGTTAATTTCATGATCTTTGTATCAAAAAGTGTGTTTGTAGACAAAAAATGATACTTGCTAAGTTGAAATGATGGGACAAACTCTTTATTTTGTATTTCAACCAATTAATATCAATAAGTAAAGCAAATCAAGATCAGGGACTCCATTGTTTGTCGAAATTGAAAGAATTCATGGTATATATTGTTTATGGATATTGATTTCACAATTAATATAGTCGTTAAGTATTACACAAACCATAATTTCATGGTCATTGAATGAAACATAGCTTTTGGAACAGTAAGAGGAGTGTAATTAGCTGGAGGCGCATTGAATGTCTCATTATTTTTGAATGAAACTACTTAACAATAGTATGAAATGCAAACCAAGATGAATGAATTCTTCGATTGGTGGATGTAAACACATTTAGAGTGTTAATAGTGTTTAGAATGGTTTGTTTTAATGAATATACTTAGTAGTTTAGGCACAAGTGTTAATTTCATGATCTTTGTATCAAAAAGTGTGTTTGTAGACAAAAAAGGATACTTACTAAGTAGAAATGATGGGACGGACTGTTTATTTTGTATTTCAACCAATTAATATCATTAACAAAAGCAAATCAAGATCAGCGACTCCATTGTTTGTTGGAATTGAAAGAATTCATGGTATAGATGGTTAATGGATATTGATTTCACAATTAATATAGTAGTTAAATATGACACAAACAATAATTTCATGGTCATTGAATGAAAAATAGTCTTTGGAACAGAAAGAGAAGTGTACTTAGCTGCAAGCACATTGAATGTCTCATTATTTCTGAATGAAACTACTTAACAATAGTACGAAATGCAAACCAAGATGAATGAATTCTTCGATTGGTGGAAGTAAACACATTTAGAGTGCTAATAGGGTTTAGAATGGTTTGTTTCAATGAATATAGTTAGTAGTTTAGGCACAAGTGTTAATTTCAAGATCTTTGTATCAAAAAGTGTGTTTGTAGACAAAAAAGGATACTTGCTACGTAGAAATGATGGGGCAGACTCTTTATTTTGTATTTCAACCAATTAATATCATTAACAAAAGCAAATCAAGATCAGCGACTCCATTGTTTGTTGGAATTGAAAGAGTTCATGGTATAGATGGTTCATGGATATTGATTTCACATTTAATATATTCAATAAGTATGATACAAACGATAATTTCATGGTCATTGAATGAAAAATAGTCTTTGGAACAGAAAGAGAGTAATTAGCTAGAGGCGCATTGAATGTCTCACTATTTTTGAATGAAACCACTTAACAATAGTACGAAATGCAAACCAAGATGAATGAATTCTTCGATTGGTGGAAGTAAACACATTTAGAGTGTTAATAGGGTTTATAATAATTTGTTTTAATGAATATAGTTAGTAGCTTAGGCACAAGTGTTAATTTCATGATCTTTGTATCAAAAAGTGTGTTTGTGGACAAAAAAGGATACTTGCTAAGTTGAAATGATGGGACAAACTCTTTATTTTGTATTTCAAACAATTAATATCAATAAGTAAAGCAAATCAAGATCAGGGACTCCATTGTTTGTTGGAATTGAAAGAAATCATGTTATAGATGGTTCATGGATATTGATTTCACAATTAATATAGTTGTTAAGTATGACACAAACAATAATTTCATGGTTATTGAATGAAAAATAGTCTTTGGAACAGAAAGAAGAGTGTAATTAGCTGGATGCGCATTGAATGTCTCATTATTTTTCAATGAAACTACTTAACAATTGTACAAAATGCAAACCAAGATGAATGAATTCTTCGATTGGTGGAAGTAAACACATTTAGAGTGTTAATAGGGTTTAGAATGGTTTGTTTTAATGAATATACTTAGTAGTCTAGGCACAAGTGTTAATTTCATGATCTTTGTATCAAAAAAGTGTGTTTGTAGACAAAAAAGGATACTTGCTAAGTAGAAATGATGGGACAGACTCTTTATTTTGTATTTCAACCAATTAATATCATTAACAAAAGCAAATCAAGATCAGCGACTCCATTGTTTTTTGGAATTGAAAGAATTCATGGTATAGATGGTTCATGGATATTGATTTCACAATTAATATAGTAGTTAAATATGACACAAATGATAATTTCATGGTCATTGAATGAAAAATAGTCTTTGGAACATAAAGAGAAGTGTACTTAGCTGCAAGCGCATTAAATGTCTCATTATTTCTGAATGAAACTACTTAACAATAGTACGAAATGCAAACCAAGATGAATGAATTCTTCGATTGGTGGAAGTAAACACATTGAGTGTGTTAATAGGGTTTAGAATGGTTTGTTTCAATGAATATAGTTAGTAGTTTAGGCACAAGTGTTAATTTCATGATCTTTGTATCAAAAAATGTGTTGTAAACAAGAAAGGATACTTGCTAAGATGAAATGATGGGACAGACTCTTTAATTTGTATTTCAACCAATTAATATCAATAAGTAAAGCAAATCAAGATCAGGGACTCCATTGTTTGTTGGAATTGAAAGAAATCATGTTATAGATGGTTCATGGATATTGATTTCACAATTAATATAGTTGTTAAGTATGACACAAACAATAATTTCATGGTTATTGAATGAAAAATAGTCTTTGGAACAGAAAGAAGAGTGTAATTAGCTGGATGCGCATTGAATGTCTCATTATTTTTCAATGAAACTACTTAACAATTGTACAAAATGCAAACCAAGATGAATGAATTCTTCGATTGGTGGAAGTAAACACATTTAGAGTGTTAATAGGGTTTAGAATGGTTTGTTTTAATGAATATACTTAGTAGTCTAGGCACAAGTGTTAATTTCATGATCTTTGTATCAAAAAGTGTGTTTGTAGACAAAAAAGGATACTTGCTAAGTAGAAATGATGGGACAGACTCTTTATTTTGTATTTCAACCAATTAATATCATTAACAAAAGCAAATCAAGATCAGCGACTCTATTGTTTTTTGGAATTGAAAGAATTCATGGTATAGATGGTTCATGGATATTGATTTCACAATTAATATAGTAGTTAAATATGACACAAACGATAATTTCATGGTCATTGAATGAAAAATAGTCTTTGGAACATAAAGAGAAGTGTACTTAGCTGCAAGCGCATTAAATGTCTCATTATTTCTGAATGAAACTACTTAACAATAGTACGAAATGCAAACCAAGATGAATGAATTCTTCGATCGGTGGAAGTAAACACATTGAGAGTGTTAATAGGGTTTAGAATGGTTTGTTTCAATGAATATAGTTAGTAGTTTAGGCACAAGTGTTAATTTCATGATCTTTGTATCAAAAAATGTGTTGTAAACAAGAAAGGATACTTGCTAAGATGAAATGATGGGACAGACTCTTTAATTTGTATTTCAACCAATTAATATCAATAAGTAAAGCAAATCAAGATCAGGGACTCCATTGTTGGTTGGAATTGAAAGAAATCATGTTATAGATGGTTCATGGATATTGATTTCACAATTAATATAGTTGTTAAGTATGACACAAACAATAATTTCATGGTTATTGAATGAATAATAGTCTTTGGAACAGAAAGAAGAGTGTAATTAGCTGGAGGCGCATTGAATGTCTCACTATTTTTGAATGAAACTACTTAACAATAGTACGAAATGCAAATCAAGATGAATGAATTCTTCGATTGGTGGAAGTAAACACATTTAGAGTGTTAATAGGGTTTAGAATGGTTTGTTTAAATGAATATAGTTAGTAGTTTAGGCACAAGTGTTAATTTCATGATCTTTGTATCAAAAAGTGTGTTTGTAGACAAAAAGGATACTTGCTAAGTTGAAATGATGGGACGAACTCTTTATTTTGTATTTCAACCAATTAATATCAATAAGAAAAGCAAATCAAGATCAGCGACTCCATTGTTTGATGGAATTGAAAGAATTCATGGTATAGATGGTTCATGGATATTGATTTCACATTTAATATATTCAATAAGTATGATACAAACGATAATTTCGTGGTCATTGAATGAAAAATAGTCTTTGGAACAGAAAGAAGAGTGTAATTAGCGGGAGGCGCATTGAATGTCTCATTATTTTTGAATGAAACTACTTAACAATTGTACGAAATGCAAACCAAGATGAATGAATTCTTCGATTGGTGGAAGTAAACACATTTAGAGTGTTAATAGGGTTTAGAATGGTTTGTTTTAATGAATATAGTTAGTAGGTTAGGCACAAGAGTTAATTTCATGATCTTTGTATCAAAAAGTGTGTTTGTAAACAAAAAAGGATACTTGCTAAGAATAAATGATGGGACAGACTCTTTATTTTGTATTTCAACCAATTAATATCAATAAGTAAAGCAAATCAAGATCAGGGACCCCATTGTTTGTTAGAATTGAAAGAATTCATGGTATAAATGGTTCATGGATATTGATTTCACAATTAGTATATTGAATAAGTATTACGCAAACGATAATTTCATGATCATTGAATGAAAAATAGTCTTTGGAACAAAAAGAAGAGTGTAATTAGCTGGAGGCGCATTGAATGTCTCACTATTTTTTAATGTAACTACTTAACAATAGTACGAAATGCAAATCAAGATAAATGAATTCTTCGATTGGTGGAAGTAAACACATTTACAGTGTTAATAGGGTTTAGAATGGTTCGTTTTAATGAATATAGTTAGTAGGTTAGGCACAAGTGTTAATTTCATGATCTTTGTATCAAAAAGTGTTTTTGTAAACAAAAAAGGATACTTGCTAAGAAGAAATGATGGGACGGACTCTTTATTTTGTATTTCAACCAATTCATATCAATAAGAAAAGCAAATCAAGATCAGGGACTCCATTGTTTGTTAGAATTGAAAGAATTCATGGTATAGATGGTTCATGGATATTGATTTCACAATTAGTATATTGAATAAGTATTACACAAACAATAATTTCATGATCATTGAATGAAAAATAGTCTTTGGAACAGAAAGAAGAGTGTAATTAGCTGGAGGCACATTGAGTGTCTCACTATTTTTGAATGAAACTACTTAACAATAGTACGAAATGCAAATCAAGATGAATAAATTCTTCGATTGGTGGAAGTAAACACATTTAGAGTGTTAATAGGATTTAGAATGGTTTGTTTTAATGAATATAGTTAGTAATTTAGGCACAAGTGTTAATTTCATGATCTTTGTATCAAAAAGTGTGTTTGTAGACAAAAAGGATACTAGCTAAGTTGAAATGATGGGACGAACTCTTTATTTTGTATTTCAACCAATTAATATCAATAAGAAAAGCAAATCAAGATCAGCGACTCCATTGTTTGATGGAATTGAAAGAATTCATGGTATAGATGGTTCATGGATATTGATTTCACATTTAATATATTCAATAAGTATGATACAAATGATAATTTCATGGTCATTGAATGAAAAATAGTCTTTGGAACAGAAAGAAGAGTGTAATTAGCGGGAGGCGCATTGAATGTCTCATTATTTTTGAATGAAACTACTTAACAATTGTACGAAATGCAAACCAAGATGAATGAATTCTTTGATTGGAGGAAGTAAACACATTTAGAGTGTTAATAGGGTTTAGAATGGTTTGTTTTAATGAATATAGTTAGTAGTTTAGGCACAAGGGTTAATTTCATGATCTTTGTACGAAAAAGTGTGTTTGTAATCAAAAAAGGATACTTGCTAAGAAGAAATGATGGGACGGACTCTTTATTTTGTATTTCAACCAATTAATATCAATAAGAAAAGCAAATCAAGATCAGGGACTCCATTTTTTGTTGGAATTGAAAGAATTCATGGTATAGATGGTTCATGGATATTGATTTCACATTTAATATATTCAATAAGTATGATACAAATGATAATTTCATGGTCATTGAATGAAAAATAGTCTTTGGAACAGAAAGAAGAGTGTAATTAGCTGGAGGCGCATTGAATGTCTCATTATTTTTGAATGAAACTACTTAACAATTGTACGAAATTCAAACCAAGATGAATGAATTCTTCGATTGGTGGAAGTAAACACATTTAGAGTGTTAATAGGGTTTAGAATGGTTCGTTTTAATGAATATAGTTAGTAGGTTAAACACAAGTGTTAATTTCATGATCTTTGTATCAAAAAGTGTGTTTGTAAACAAAAAAGGATACTTGCTAAGAAGAAATGATGGGACAGACTATTTATTTTGTATTTCAACCAATTAATATCAATAAGAAAAGCAAATCAAGATCAGGGACTCCATTGTTTGTTAGAATTGAAAGAATTCATGGTATCGATGGTTCATGGATATTGATTTCACAATTAGTATATTGAATAAGTATTGCACAAACGATAATTTCATGATCATTGAATGAAAAATAGTCTTTGGAACAGAAAGAAGAGTGTAATTAGCTGGAGGCGCATTGAATGTCTCACTATTTTTTAATGAAACTACATAACAATAGTACGAAATGCAAATCAAGATGAATGAATTCTTCGATTGGTGGAAGTAAACACATTTAGAGTGTTAATAGGGTTTAGAATGGTTTGTTTTAATGAATATAGTTAGTAGTTTAGGCACAAGTGTTAATTTCATGATCTTTGTATCAAAAATTGTGTTTGTAGACAAAAAGGATACTTGCTAAGTTGAAATGATGGGACGAACTCTTTATTTTGTATTTCAACCAATTAATATCAATAAGAAAAGCAAATCAAGATCAGCGACTCCATTGTTTGATGGAATTGAAAGAATTCATGGTATAGATGGTTCATGGATATTGATTTCACAATTAGTATATTGAATAAGTATTACACAAACGATAATTTCATGATCATTGAATGAAGAATAGTCTTTGGAACAAAAAGAAGAGTGTAATTAGCTGGAGGCGCATTGAATGTCTCACTATTTTTTAATGAAACTACTTAACAATAGTACGAAATGCAAATCAAGATGAATGAATTCTTCGATTGGTGGAAGTAAACACATTTAGAGTGTTAATAGGGTTTAGAATGGTTTGTTTTAATGAATATAGTTAGTAGGTTAGGCACAAGTGTTAATTTCATGATCGTTGTATCAAAAAGTGTGTTTGTAAACAAAAAACGATACTTGCTAAGAAGAAATGATGGGACGGACTCTTTGTTTTGTATTTCAACCAATTAATATCAATAAGAAAAGCAAATCAAGATCAGGGACTCCATTGTTTGTTAGAATTGAAAGAATTCATGGTATAGATGGTTCATGGATATTGATTTCACAATTAGTATATTGAATAAGTATTACACAAACAATAATTTCATGATCATTGAATGAAAAATAATCTTTGGAACAGAAAGAAGAGTGTAATTAGCTGGAGGCACATTGAGTGTCTCACTATTTTTGAATGAAACTACTTAACAATAGTACGAAATGCAAATCAAGATGAATAAATTCTTCGATTGGTGGAAGTAAACACATTTAGAGTGTTAATAGGATTTAGAATGGTTTGTTTTAATGAATATAGTTAGTAGTTTAGGCACAAGTGTTAATTTCATGATCTTTGTATCAAAAAGTGTGTTTGTAGACAAAAAGGATACTTGCTAAGTTGAAATGATGGGACGAACTCTTTATTTTGTATTTCAACCAATTAATATCAATAAGAAAAGCAAATCAAGATCAGCGACTCCATTGTTTGATGGAATTGAATGAATTCATGGTATAGATGGTTCATGGATATTGATTTGTCATTTAATATATTCCATAAGTATGATACAAACGATAATTTCATGGTCATTGAATGAAAAATATTCTTTGGAACACAAAGAAGAGTGTAATTAGCTGGAGGCACATTGAATGTCTCATTATTTTTGAATGAAACTACTTAACAATAGTACGAAATGCAAACCAAGATTAACGAATTCTTCGATTGGTGGAAGTAAACACATTTAGAGTGTCAATAGGGTTTAGAATGGTTTGTTTCAATGAATATAGTTAGTAGTTTAGGCACAAGTGTTAATTTCATGATCTTTGTATCAAAAAATGTGTTGTAAACAAGAAAGGATACTTGCTAAGATGAAATGATGGGACAGACTCTTTATTTTGCATTTCAACCAATTAATATCAATAAGAAAAGCAAATCAAGATCAGGGACTCCATTGTTTGTTGGAATTGAAAGAAATCATGGTATAGATGGTTCATGGATATTGATTTCACAATTAATATAGTAGTTAAATATGACACAAACGATAATTTCATGGTCATTGAATGAAAAATAGTCTTTGGAACAGAAAGAGAAGTGTACTTAGCTGCAAGTGCATTGAATGAAAAATAGTCTTTGGAACAGAAAGAGAAGTGTACTTAGCTGCAAGCGCATTGAATGTCTCATTATTTTTGAATGAAACTACTTAACAATAGTACGAAATGCAAACCAAGATGAATGAATTCTTCGATTGGTGGAAGTAAACACATTTAGAGTGTTAATAGGGTTTAGAATGGTTTGATTTAATGAATATACTTAGTATTTTAGGCACAAGTGTTAATTTCATGATCTTTGTATCAAAAAGTGTGTTTGTAGACAAAAAAGGATACTTGCTAAGTAGAAATGATGGGACAGACTCTTTATTTTGTATTTCAACCAATTAATATCATTAAAAAAAAGCAAATCAAGATCAGCGACTCCATTGTTTGTTGGAATTGAAAGAATTCATGGTATAGATGGTTCAAGGATATTGATTTCACAATTAATATAGTAGTTAAATATGACACAAATGATAATTTCATGGTCATTGAATGAAAAATAGTCTTTGGAACAGAAAGAGAAGTGTACTTAGCTGCAAGCGCATTGAATGTCTCATTATTTCTGAATGAAACTACTTAACAATAGTACGAAATGCAAACCAAGATGAATGAATTCTTCGATTGGTGGAACTAAACACATTTAGAGTGCTAATAGGGTTTAGAATGGTTTGTTTCAATGAATATAGTTAGTAGTTTAGGCACAAGTGTTAATTTCATGATCTTTGTATCAAAAAGTGTGTTTGTAGACAAAAAAGGATACTTGCTAAGTAGAAATGATGGGACAGACTCTTTATTTTGTATTTCAACCAATTAATATCATTAACAAAAGCAAATCAAGATCAGCGACTCCATTGTTTGTTGGAATTGAAAGAGTTCATGGTATAGATGGTTCATGGATATTGATTTCGCATTTAATATATTCAATAAGTATGATACAAACGATAATTTCAAGGTCATTGAATGAAAAATAGTCTTTGGAACAGAAAGAGAGTAATTAGCTAGAGGCGCATTGAATGTCTCACTATTTTTGAATGAAACCACTTAACAATAGTACGAAATGCAAACCAAGATGAATGAATTCTTCGATTGGTGGAAGTAAACACATTTAGAGTGTTAATAGGGTTTATAATAGTTTGTTTTAATGAATATAGTTAGTAGTTTGCTTAGGCACAAGTGTTAATTTCATGATCTTTGTATCAAAAAGTGTGTTTGTACCCAAAAAAGGTTACTTGCTAAGTTGAAATGATGGGACAAACTCTTTATTTTGTATTTCAACTAATTAATATCAATAAGTAAAGCAAATCAAGATCAGGGACTCCATTGTTTGTCGAAATTGCAAGAATTCATGGTATATATTGTTTATGGATATTGACTTCACAATTAATATAGTCGTTAAGTATTACACAAACCATAATTTCATGGTCATTGAATGAAAAATAGTTTTTGGAACAGTAAGAGGAGTGTAATTAGCTGGAGGCGCATTGAATGTCTCATTATTTTTGAATGAAACTACTTAACAATAGTACGAAATGCAAACCAAGATGATTGAATTCTTCGATTGGTGGATGTAAACACATTTAGAGTGTTAATGGTATTTAGAATGGTTTGTTTTAATGAATACACTTAGTAGTTTAGGCACAAGTGTTAATTTCATGATCTTTGTATCAAAAAGTGTGTTTGTAGACAAAAAAGGATACTTACTAAGTAGAAATGATGGGACGGGGTCTTTATTTTGTATTTCAACCAATTAATATCATTAAGAAAAGCAAATCAAGACCAGCGACTTCATTGTTTGTTGGAATTGAAAGAATTCATGGTATAGATGGTTAATGGATATTGATTTCACAATTAATATAGTAGTTAAATATGAAACAAACAATAATTTCATGGTCATTGAATGAAAAATAGTCTTTGGAACAGAAAGAGAAGTGTACTTAGCTGCAAGCGCATTGAATGTCTCATTATTTCTGAATGAAACTACTTAACAATAGTACGAAATGCAAACCAAGATGAATGAATTCTTCGATTGGTGGAAGTAAACACATTGAGAGTGTTAATAGGGTTTAGAATGGTTTGTTTCAATGAATATAGTTAGTAGTTTAGGCACAAGTGTTAATTTCATGATCTTTGTATCAAAAAGTGTGTTTGCAGACAAAAAAGGATACTTGCTAAGTAGAAATGATGGGACAGACTCTTTATTTTGTATTTCAACCAATTAATATCATTAACAAAAGCAAATCAAGATCAGCGACTCCATAGTTTTTTGGAATTGAAAGAATTCATGGTATAGATGGTTCATGGATATTGATTTCACAATTAATATAGTAGTTAAATATGACACAAACGATAATTTCATGGTCATTGAATGAAAAATAGTCTTTGGAACATAAAGAGAAGTGTACTTAGCTGGAAGCGCATTGAATGTCTTATTATTTCTGAATGAAACCACTTAACAATAGTACGAAATGCAAACCAAGATGAATGAATTCTTCGATTGGTGGAAGTAAACACATTGAGAGTGTTAATAGGGTTTAGAATGGTTTGTTTCAATGAATATAGTTAGTAGTTTAGGCACAAGTGTTAATTTCATGATCTTTGTATCAAAAAGTGTGTTTGCAGACAAAAAAGGATACTTGCTAAGTAGAAATGATGGGACAGACTCTTTATTTTGTATTTCAACCAATTAATATCATTAACAAAAGCAAATCAAGATCAGCGACTCCATAGTTTTTTGGAATTGAAAGAATTCATGGTATAGATGGTTCATGGATATTGATTTCACAATTAATATAGTAGTTAAATAATGACACAAAAACGATAATTTCATGGTCATTGAATGAAAAATAGTCTTTGGAACATAAAAGAGAAGTGTACTTAGCTGGAAGCGCATTGAATGTCTCATTATTTTCTGAATGAAACCACTTAACAATAGTACGAAATGCAAACCAAGATGAATGAATTCTTCGATTGGTGGAAGTAAACACATTTGAGAGTGTTAAATAGGGTTTAGAATGGTTTGTTTCAATGAATATAGTTAGTAGTTTAGGCACAAGTGTTAATTTCATGATATTTGTATCAAAAAGTGTGTTTTGCAGACAAAAAAGGATACTTGCTAAGTAGAAATGATGGGACAGACTCTTTATTTTGTATTTCAACCAATTAATATCATTAACAAAAGCAAATCAAGATCAGCGACTCCATAGTTTTTTGGAATTGAAAGAATTCATGGTATAGATGGTTCATGGATATTGATTTCACAATTAATATAGTAGTTAAATAAGACACAAACGATAATTTCATGGTCATTGAATGAAAAATAGTCTTTGGAACATAAAGAGAAGTGTACTTAGCTGGAAGCGCATTGAATGTCTCATTATTTCTGAATGAAACCACTTAACAATAGTACGAAATGCAAACCAAGATGAATGAATTCTTCGATTGGTGGAAGTAAACACATTGAGAGTGTTAATAGGGTTTAGAATGGTTTGTTTCAATGAATATAGTTAGTAGTTTAGGCACAAGTGTTAATTTCATGATCTTTGTATCAAAAAGTGTGTTTGCAGACAAAAAAGGATACTTGCTAAGTAGAAATGATGGGACAGACTCTTTATTTTGTATTTCAACCAATTAATATCATTAACTAAAGCAAATCAAGATCAGCGACTCCATAGTTTTTTGGAATTGAAAGAATTCATGGTATAGATGGTTCATGGATATTGATTTCACAATTAATATAGTAGTTAAATATGACACAAACGATAATTTCATGGTCATCGAATGAAAAATAGTCTTTGGAACATAAAGAGAAGTGTACTTAGCTGCAAGCGCATTGAATGTCTCATTATTTCTGAATGAAACCACGTAACAATAGTACGAAATGCAAACCAAGATGAATGAATTCTTCGATTGGTGGAAGTAAACAAATTGAGAGTGTTAATAGGGTTTAGAATGGTTTGTTTCAATGAATATAGTTAGTAGTTTAGGCACAAGTGTTAATTTCATGATCTTTGTATCAAAAAATGTGTTGTAAACAAGAAAGGATACTTGCTAAGATGAAATGATGGGACAGACTCTTTAATTTGTATTTCAACCAATTAATATCAATAAGTAAAGCAAATCAAGATCGGGGACTCCATTGTTTGTTGGAATTGAAAGAAATCATGTTATAGATGGTTCATGGATATTGATTTCACAATTAATATAGTTGTTAAGTATGACACAAACAATAATTTCATGGTTATTGAATGAAAAATAGTCTTTAGAACAGAAAAAAGAGTGTAATTAGCTGGATGCGCATTGAATGTCTCATTATTTTTGAATGAAACTACTTAACAATTGTACAAAATGCAAACCAAGATGAATGAATTCTTCGATTGGTGGAAGTAAACACATTTAGAGTGTTAATAGGGTTTAGAATGGTTTGTTTTAACGAATATACTTAGTAGTCTAGGCACAAGTGTTAATCTCATGATCTTTGTATCAAAAAGTGTGTTTGCAGACAAAAAAGGATACTTGCTAAGTAGAAATGATGGGACAGACTCTTTATTTTGTATTTCAACCAATTAATATCATTAACAAAAGCAAATCAAGATCAGCGACTCCATAGTTTTTTGGAATTGAAAGAATTCATGGTATATAGATGGTTCATGGATATTGATTTCACAATTAATATAGTAGTTAAATATGACACAAACGATAATTTCATGGTCATTGAATGAAAAATAGTCTTTGGAACAGAAAGAGAAGTGTACTTAGCTGCAAGCGCATTGAATGTCTCATTATTTCTGAATGAAACCACTTAACAATAGTACGAAATGCAAACCAAGATGAATGAATTCTTCGATTGGTGGAAGTAAACACATTGAGAGTGTTAATAGGGTTTAGAATGGTTTGTTTTAACGAATATACTTAGTAGTCTAGGCACAAGTGTTAATCTCATGATCTTTGTATCAAAAAGTGTGTTTGCAGACAAAAAAGGATACTTGCTAAGTAGAAATGATGGGACAGACTCTTTATTTTGTATTTCAACCAATTAATATCATTAACAAAAGCAAATCAAGATCAGCGACTCCATAGTTTTTTGGAATTGATAGAATTCATGGTATAGATGGTTCATGGATATTGATTTCACAATTAATATAGTAGTTAAATATGACACAAACGATAATTTCATGGTCATCGAATGAAAAATAGTCTTTGGAACATAAAGAGAAGTGTACTTAGCTGCAAGCGCATTGAATGTCTCATTATTTCTGAATGAAACCACGTAACAATAGTACGAAATGAAAACCAAGATGAATGAATTCTTCGATTGGTGGAAGTAAACAAATTGAGAGTGTTAATAGGGTTTAGAATGGTTTGTTTCAATGAATATAGTTAGTAGTTTAGGCACAAGTGTTAATTTCATGATCTTTGTATCAAAAAATGTGTTGTAAACAAGAAAGGATACTTGCTAAGATGAAATGATGGGACAGACTCTTTAATTTGTATTTCAACCAATTAATATCAATAAGTAAAGCAAATCAAGATCGGGGACTCCATTGTTTGTTGGAATTGAAAGAAATCATGTTATAGATGGTTCATGGATATTGATTTCACAATTAATATAGTTGTTAAGTATGACACAAACAATAATTTCATGGTTATTGAATGAAAAATAGTCTTTAGAACAGAAAAAAGAGTGTAATTAGCTGGATGCGCATTGAATGTCTCATTATTTTTGAATGAAACTACTTAACAATTGTACAAAATGCAAACCAAGATGAATGAATTCTTCGATTGGTGGAAGTAAACACATTTAGAGTGTTAATAGGGTTTAGAATGGTTTGTTTTAACGAATATACTTAGTAGTCTAGGCACAAGTGTTAATCTCATGATCTTTGTATCAAAAAGTGTGTTTGCAGACAAAAAAGGATACTTGCTAAGTAGAAATGATGGGACAGACTCTTTATTTTGTATTTCAACCAATTAATATCATTAACAAAAGCAAATCAAGATCAGCGACTCCATAGTTTTTTGGAATTGAAAGAATTCATGGTATAGATGGTTCATGGATATTGATTTCACAATTAATATAGTAGTTAAATATGACACAAATGATAATTTCATGGTCATTGAATGAAAAATAGTCTTTGGAACATAAAGAGAAGTGTACTTAGCTGGAAGCGCATTGAATGTCTCATTATTTCTGAATGAAACCACTTAACAATAGTACGAAATGCAAACCAAGATGAATGAATTCTTCGATTGGTGGAAGTAAACACATTGAGAGTGTTAATAGGGTTTAGAATGGTTTGTTTCAATGAATATAGTTAGTAGTTTAGGCACAAGTGTTAATTTCATGATCTTTGTATCAAAAAGTGTGTTTGCAGACAAAAAAGGATACTTGCTAAGTAGAAATGATGGGACAAAACTGTTATTTTTGTATTTCAACCAATTAATATCATTAAAAAAAGCAAATCAAGATCAGCGACTCCATAGTTTTTTGGAATTGAAAGAATTCATGGTATAGATGGTTCATGGATATTGATTTCACAATTAATATAGTAGTTAAATATGACACAAACGATAATTTCATGGTCATCGAATGAAAAATAGTCTTTGGAACATAAAGAGAAGTGTACTTAGCTGCAAGCGCATTGAATGTCTCATTATTTCTGAATGAAACCACGTAACAATAGTACGAAATGCAAACCAAGATGAATGAATTCTTCGATTGGTGGAAGTAAACAAATTGAGAGTGTTAATAGGGTTTAGAATGGTTTGTTTCAATGAATATAGTTAGTAGTTTAGGCACAAGTGTTAATTTCATGATCTTTGTATCAAAAAATGTGTTGTAAACAAGAAAGGATACTTGCTAAGATGAAATGATGGGACAGACTCTTTAATTTGTATTTCAACCAATTAATATCAATAAGTAAAGCAAATCAAGATCGGGGACTCCATTGTTTGTTGGAATTGAAAGAAATCATGTTATAGATGGTTCATGGATATTGATTTCACAATTAATATAGTTGTTAAGTATGACACAAACAATAATTTCATGGTTATTGAATGAAAAATAGTCTTTAGAACAGAAAAAAGAGTGTAATTAGCTGGATGCGCATTGAATGTCTCATTATTTTTGAATGAAACTACTTAACAATTATACAAAATGCAAACCAAGATGAATGAATTCTTCGATTGGTGGAAGTAAACACATTTAGAGTGTTAATAGGGTTTAGAATGGTTTTGTTTTAATGAATATACTTAGTAGTCTAGGCACAAGTGTTAATCTCATGATCTTTGTATCAAAAAGTGTGTTTGCAGACAAAAAAGGATACTTGCTAAGTAGAAATGATGGGACAGACTCTTTATTTTGTATTTCAACCAATTAATATCATTAACAAAAGCAAATCAAGATCAGCGACTCCATTGTTTTTTGGAATTGAAAGAATTCATGGTATAGATGGTTCATGGATATTGATTTCACAATTAATATAGTAGTTAAATATGACACAAACGATAATTTCATGGTCATTGAATGAAAAATAGTCTTTGGAACATAAAGAGAAGTGTACTTAGCTACAAGCGCATTGAATGTCTCATTATTTCTGAATGAAACCACTTAACAATAGTACGAAATGCAAACCAAGATGAATGAATTCTTCGATTGGTGGAAGTAAACACATTGAGTGTGTTAATAGGGTTTAGAATGGTTTGTTTTCAATGAATATAGTTAGTAGTTTAGGCACAAGTGTTAATTTCATGATCTTTGTATCAAAAAATGTGTTGTAAACAAGAAAGGATACTTGCTAAGATGAAATGATGGGACAGACTCTTTAATTTGTATTTCAACCAATTAATATCAATAAGTAAAGCAAATCAAGATCGGGGACTCCATTGTTTGTTGGAATTGAAAGAAATCATGTTATAGATGGTTCATGGATATTGATTTCACAATTAATATAGTTGTTAAGTATGACACAAACAATAATTTCATGGTTATTGAATGAAAAATAGTCTTTGGAAGAGAAAGAAGAGTGTAATTAGCTGGATGCGCATTGAATGTCTCATTATTTTTGAATGAAACTACTTAACAATTGTACAAAATGCAAACCAAGATGAATGAATTCTTCGATTGGTGGAAGTAAACACATTTAGAGTGTTAATAGGGTTTTAGAATGGTTTGTTTTAAACGAATATACTTAGTAGTCTAGGCACAAGTGTTAATCTCATGATCTTTGTATCAAAAAGTGTGTTTGCAGACAAAAAAGGATACTTGCTAAGTAGAAATGATGGGACAGACTCTTTATTTTGTATTTCAACCAATTAATATCATTAACAAAAGCAAATCAAGATCAGCGACTCCATAGTTTTTTGGAATTGAAAGAATTCATGGTATAGATGGTTCATGGATATTGATTTCACAATTAATATAGTAGTTAAATATGACACAAACGATAATTTCATGGTCATTGAATGAAAAATAGTCTTTGGAACATAAAGAGAAGTGTACTTAGCTGGAAGCGCATTGAATGTCTCATTATTTCTGAATGAAACCACTTAACAATAGTACGAAATGCAAACGAAGATGAATGAATTCTTCGATTGGTGGAAGTAAACACATTGAGAGTGTTAATAGGGTTTAGAATGGTTTGTTTCAATGAATATAGTTAGTAGTTTAGGCACAAGTGTTAATTTCATGATCTTTGTATCAAAAAGTGTGTTTGCAGACAAAAAAGGATACTTGCTAAGTAGAAATGATGGGACAAACTCTTTATTTTGTATTTCAACCAATTAATATCATTAAAAAAAGCAAATCAAGATCAGCGACTCCATAGTTTTTTGGAATTGAAAGAATTCATGGTATAGATGGTTCATGGATATTGATTTCACAATTAATATAGTAGTTAAATATGACACAAACGATAATTTCATGGTCATCGAATGAAAAATAGTCTTTGGAACATAAAGAGAAGTGTACTTAGCTGCAAGCGCATTGAATGTCTCATTATTTCTGAATGAAACCACGTAACAATAGTACGAAATGCAAACCAAGATGAATGAATTCTTCGATTGGTGGAAGTAAACAAATTGAGAGTGTTAATAGGGTTTAGAATGGTTTGTTTCAATGAATATAGTTAGTAGTTTAGGCTCAAGTGTTAATTTCATGATCTTTGTATCAAAAAATGTGTTGTAAACAAGAAAGGATACTTGCTAAGATGAAATGATGGGACAGACTCTTTAATTTGTATTTCAACCAATTAATATCAATAAGTAAAGCAAATCAAGATCGGGGACTCCATTATTTGTTGGAATTGAAAGAAATCATGTTATAGATGGTTCATGGATATTGATTTCACAATTAATATAGTTGTTAAGTATGACACAAACAATAATTTCATGGTTATTGAATGAAAAATAGTCTTTAGAACAGAAAAAAGAGTGTAATTAGCTGGATGCGCATTGAATGTCTCATTATTTTTGAATGAAACTACTTAACAATTGTACAAAATGCAAACCAAGATGAATGAATTCTTCGATTGGTGGAAGTAAACACATTTAGAGTGTTAATAGGGTTTAGAATGGTTTGTTTTAATGAATATACTTAGTAGTCTAGGCACAAGTGTTAATCTCATGATCTTTGTATCAAAAAGTGTGTTTGCAGACAAAAAAGGATACTTGCTAAGTAGAAATGATGGGACAGACTCTTTATTTTGTATTTCAACCAATTAATATCATTAACAAAAGCAAATCAAGATCAGCGACTCCATTGTTTTTTGGAATTGAAAGAATTCATGGTATAGATGGTTCATGGATATTGATTTCACAATTAATATAGTAGTTAAATATGACACAAACGATAATTTCATGGTCATTGAATGAAAAATAGTCTTTGGAACATAAAGAGAAGTGTACTTAGCTGGAAGCGCATTGAATGTCTCATTATTTCTGAATGAAACCACTTAACAATAGTACGAAATGCAAACGAAGATGAATGAATTCTTCGATTGGTGGAAGTAAACACATTGAGTGTGTTAATAGGGTTTAGAATGGTTTGTTTCAATGAATATAGTTAGTAGTTTAGGCACAAGTGTTAATTTCATGATCTTTGTATCAAAAAATGTGTTGTAAACAAGAAAGGATACTTGCTAAGATGAAATGATGGGACAGACTCTTTAATTTGTATTTCAACCAATTAATATCAATAAGTAAAGCAAATCAAGATCGGGGACTCCATTGTTTGTTGGAATTGAAAGAAATCATGTTATAGATGGTTCATGGATATTGATTTCACAATTAATATAGTTGTTAAGTATGACACAAACAATAATTTCATGGTTATTGAATGAAAAATAGTCTTTGGAAGAGAAAGAAGAGTGTAATTAGCTGGATGCGCATTGAATGTCTCATTATTTTTGAATGAAACTACTTAACAATTGTACAAAATGCAAACCAAGATGAATGAATTCTTCGATTGGTGGAAGTAAACACATTTTAGAGTGTTAATAGGGTTTAGAATGGTTTGTTTTAATAGAATATACTTAGTAGTCTAGGCACAAGTGTTAATTTCATGATCTTTGTATCAAAAAGTGTGTGTTTGTAGACAAAAAAGGATACTTGCTAAGTAGAAATGATGGGACAGACTCTTTATTTTGTATTTCAACCAATTAATATCATTAACAAAAGCAAATCAAGATCAGCGACTCCATTGTTTTTTTCCGGAATTGAAAGAATTCATGGTATAGATGGTTCATGGATATTGATTTCACAATTAATATAGTATTAAATATGACACAAACGATAATTTTCATGGTCATTGAATGAAAAATAGTCTTTTGGAACATAAAGAGAAGTGTAATTAGCTGGAAGCGCATTGAATGTCTCATTATTTTGAATGAAACCACTACTTAACAATAGTACGAAATGCAAACGAAGATGAATGAATTCTTCGATTGGTGGAAGTAAACACATTGAGAGTGTTAATAGGGTTTAGAATGGTTTGTTTTAATGAATATAGTTAGTAGTTTAGGCACAAGTGTTAATTTCATGATCTTTGTATCAAAAAGTGTGTTTTGTAGACAAAAAAGGATACTTGCTAAGTAGAAATGATGGGACAAACTCTTTATTTTGTATTTCAACCAATTTAATATCAATAAGAAAAGCAAATCAAGATCAGCGACTCCATAGTTTTTTGTTGGAATTGAAAGAATTCATGGTATAGATGGTTCATGGATATTGATTTCACAATTAATATAGTAGTTAAGTATGACACAAACGATAATTTCATGGTCATTGAATGAAAAATAGTCTTTGGAACATAAAGAGAAGTGTAATTAGCTGGAGGCGCATTGAATGTCTCATTATTTTTGAATGAAACCACTTAACAATAGTACGAAATGCAAACCAAGATGAATGAATTCTTTCGATTGGTGGAAAGTAAACACATTTAGAGTGTTAATAGGGTTTTAGAATGGTTTGTTTTAATGAATATAGTTAGTAGTTTAGGCACAAGTGTTAATTTCATGATCTTTGTATCAAAAAAGTGTGTTGTAAACAAAAAAAGGATACTTGCTAAGATGAAATGATGGGACAGACTCTTTATTTTTGTATTTCAACCAATTAATATCAATAAGTAAAGCAAATCAAGATCAGGGACTCCATTGTTTGTTGGAATTGAAAGAAATCATGGTATAGATGGTTCATGGATATTGATTTTCACAATTAATATAGTCGTTAAGTATGACACAAACAATAATTTCATGGTCATTGAATGAAAAATAGTCTTTGGAACAGAAAAAAGGAGTGTAATTAGCTGGAGGCGCGCATTGAATGTCTCATTATTTTTTGAATGAAACTACTTAACAATTGTACAAAATGCAAACCAAGATGAATGAATTCTTCGATTGGTGGAAGTAAACACATTTTAGAGTGTTAATAGGGTTTAGAATGGTTTGTTTTAATGAATATACTTAGTAGTTTAGGGCACAAGTGTTAATTTCATGATCTTTGTATCAAAAAGTGTGTTTGCAGACAAAAAAGGATACTTGCTAAGTAGAAATGATGGGACAGACTCTTTATTTTTGTATTTCAACCAATTAATATCAATAAGAAAAGCAAATCAAGATCAGCGACTCCATTGTTTGTTTGGAATTGAAAGAATTCATGGTATAGATGGTTCATGGATATTGATTTCACAATTAATATAGTAGTTAAAATATGACACAAACGATAATTTCATGGTCATTGAATGAAAAAATAGTCTTTGGAACATAAAGAGAAGTGTACTTAGCTGGAGGCGCATTGAATGTCTCATTATTTTCTGAATGAAACTACTTAACAATAGTACGAAATGCAAAACGAAGATGAATGAATTCTTCGATTGGTGGAAGTAAACACATTGAGTGTGTTTAATAGGGTTTAGAATGGTTTGTTTTAATGAATATAGTTAGTAGTTTAGGCACAAGTGTTAATTTCATGATCTTTGTATCAAAAAGTGTGTTTGTAAACAAAAAAGGATACTTGCTAAGATGAAATGATGGGACAGACTCTTTATTTTGTATTTCAACCAATTAATATCAATAAGTAAAAGCAAATCAAGATCAGGGACTCCATTGTTTGTTGGAAATTGAAAGAAATTCATGTTATAGATGGTTCATGGATATTGATTTCACAATTAATATAGTCGTTAAGTATGACACAAAACAATAATTTCATGGTCATTGAAATGAAAAAATAGTCTTTTGGAACAGAAAGAAGAGAGTGTAATTAGCTGGAGGCGCATTGAATGTCTCATTATTTTTGAATGAAACTACTTAACAATTGTACAAAATGCAAACCAAGATGAATGAATTCTTCGATTGGTGGAAGTAAACACATTTAGAGTGTTAATAGGGTTTAGAATGGTTTTGTTTTAATGAATATACTTAGTAGTTTAGGCACAAGTGTTAATTTCATGATCTTTGTATCAAAAAGTGTGTTTGTAGAGACAAAAAAGGATACTTGCTAAGTAGAAATGATGGGACAGACTCTTTATTTTGTATTTCAACCAATTAATATCATTAAGAAAAAGCAAATCAAGATCAGGGACTCCATTGTTTTTTGGAAATTGAAAGAATTCATGGTATAGATGGTTCATGGATATTGATTTCACAATTAATATAGTCAATTAAGTATGACACAAACGATAAATTTCATGGTCATTGAATGAAAAATAGTCTTTGGAACAGAAAGAGAAGTGTAATTAGCTGGAAGCGCATTGAATGTCTCATTATTTTTGAATGAAACTACTTAACAATAGTACGAAATGCAAACCAAGATGAATGAATTCTTCGATTGGTGGAAGTAAAAACACATTTAGAGTGTTAATAGGGTTTAGAATGGTTTGTTGTTCAATGAATATAGTTAGTAGTTTAGGCACAAGTGTTAATTTCATGATCTTTGTATCAAAAAGTGTGTTTGTAGACAAAAAAAGGATACTTGCTAAGTAGAAAATGATGGGACGGACTCTTTATTTTGTATTTCAACCAATTAATATCATATAAGAAAAAGCAAATCAAGATCAGCGGACTCCATTGTTTTTTGGAATTGAAAGAATTCATGGTATAGATGGTTCATGGATATTGATTTCACAATTAATATATAGTAGTTAAATATGACACAAACGATAATTTCATGGTCATTGAATGAAAAAATAGTCTTTGGAACAGAAAGAGAAGTGTAATTAGCTGGAAGCGGCATTGAATGTCTCATTATTTTTGAATGAAACTACTTAACAATAGTACGAAATGCAAACCAAGATGAATGAATTCTTCGATTGGTGGAAGTAAACACATTTAGAGTGTTAATAGGGTTTAGAATGGTTTGTTTTAAATGAATATAGTTAGTAGTAGTTTAGGCACAAGTGTTAATTTTCATGATCTTTGTATCAAAAAAAGTGTTTGTAAACAAAAAAGGATACTTGCTAAGATGAAATGATGGGACAGACTCTTTATTTTGTATTTCAACCAATTAATATCAATAAGAAAAGCAAATCAAGATCAGGGACTCCATTGTTTGTTGGAATTGAAAGAATTCATGGTATAGATGGTTCATGGATATTGATTTCACAATTAATATAGTCGTTAAGTATGACACAAACGATAATTTCATGGTCATTTGAATGAAAAATAGTCTTTTGGAACAGAAAAAGAGAGTGTAATTAGCTGGAGGCGCATTGAATGTCTCATTATTTTTTGAATGAAACTACTTAACAATTGTACAAAAATGCAAATAACAAAGATGAATGAATTCTTCGATTGGTGGAAGTAAACACATTTAGAGTGTTTAATAGAGTTTAGAATGGTTTGTTTTAATGAATATAGTTAGTAGTTTAGGCACAAGTGTTAATTTCATGATCTTTGTATCAAAAAGTGTGTTTTAGACAAAAAAAGGATACTTGCTAAGAAGAAAATGATGGGACGGACTCTTTTATTTTGTATTTCAACCAATTAATATCAATAAGAAAAAAGCAAATCAAGATCAGGACTCCTCATTGTTTGTTGGAATTGAAAGAATTCATGGTAATAGATGATGTTCATGGATATTGATTTCATCAATTAATATAGTCGTTAAGTATGACACAAACGATAATTTCATGGTCATTGAATGAAAAATAGTCTTTGGAACAGAAAGAGGAGTGTAATTAGCTGGAGGCGCATTGAATGTCTCATTATTTTTGAATGAAACTACTTAACAATAGTACGAAATGCAAACCAAGATGAATGAATTCTTTTCGATTGGTGATAGTAAACACATTTAGAGTGTTAATAGGGTTTTTTAGAATGGTTTTGTTTTAATGAATATAGTTAGTAGTTTAGGCACAAGTGTTAATTTCATGATCTTTGTATCAAAAAGTGTGTGTTGTAAACAATGGATACTTGCTAAGTTGAAAAATGATGGGACAGACTCTTTATTTTGTATTTCAACCAAATTAATATCAATAAGAAAAAGCAAATCAAGATCAGGGACTCCATTGTTTGTTGGAAATTGAAAAGAATTCATGGTATAGATGGTTCAATGGATATTGATTTCACAATTAATATAGTTGTTAAGTATGACACAAACGATAATTTCATGGTCATTTGAAATGAAAAATAGTCTTTGGAACAGAAAAGAGGAGTGTAATTTTAGCTGGAGGCGCATTGAATGTCTCATTATTTTTGAATGAAACTACTTAACAATTGTACAAAATGCAAACCAAGATGAATGAATTCTTCGATTGGTGGAAGTAAACACATTTAGAGTGTTAATAGGGTTTTAGAATGGTTTGTTTTAAATGAATATACTTAGTAGTAGTTTTAGGCACAAGTGTTAATTTCATGATCTTTGTATCAAAAAGTGTGTGTTTGTAGACAAAAAAGGATACTTGCTAAGTAGAAAATGATGGGACGAACTCTTTTATTTTGTATTTCAACCAATTAATATCAATAAGAAAAGCAAATCAAGATCAGGGACTCCATTTGTTTGTTGGAATTGAAAGAATTCATGGTATATGATGGTTCATGGATATTGATTTTCACAATTAATATAGTTCGTTAAAGTATGACACAAACGATAATTTCATGGTCATTGATTGAATGAAAATAGTCTTTGGAACAGAAAGAAGAGTGTAAATTAGCTGGAGGCGGAAATTGAATGTCTCATTATTTTTGAATGAAACTACTTAACAATAGTACAAAATGCAAACCAAGATGAATGAATTCTTCGATTGGTGGAAGTAGTAAACACATTTTAGAGTGTTAATAGGGTTTAGAATGGTTTGTTTTAATTGAATATATAGTTAGTAGTTTAGGCACAAGTGTTAATTTCATGATCTCTTTGTATCAAAAAGTGTGTTTTGTAGACAAAAAAGGATACTTGCTAAGTAGAAATAAATGATGGGACGGACTCTTTATTTTGTATTTTCAACCAATTAATATCAATAAGAAAAAGCAAATCAAAGATCAGGGACTCCATTGTTTGTTGGAATTGAAAGAATTCATGGTATAGATGGTTCATGGATATTGATTTCACAATTAATATAGTTCGTTAAGTATGAAACAAACGATAATTTCATGGTCATTGAAATGAAAAATAGTCTTTGGAACAGAAAGAGAGTGTAATTAGCTGGAGGCGCATTGAATGTCTCATTATTTTTTGAATGAAACTACTTAACAATAGTACAAAAAATGCAAAACAAGATGAATGAATTCTTCGATTGGTGGAAGTAAACACATTTAGAGTGTTATATAGGGTTTAGAATGGTTTGTTTTAATGAATATAGTTAGTAGTTTTAGGCACAAGTGTTTAATTTCATGATCTTTGTATCAAAAAGTGTGTTTGTAGACAAAAAAGGATACTTGCTAAGTCGAAATGATGGGACGAACTCTTTATTTTGTATTTCAACCAATTAATATCAATAAGAAAAGCAAATCAAGATCAGGGACTCCATTGTTTGTTGGAAATTGAAAGAATTCATGGTATAGATGGTTTCATGGATATTGATTTCACAATTAATATAGTCGTTTAAGTATGACATAAAACGATAATTTCATGGTCATTGAATGAAAAAATAGTCTTTGGAACAGAAAGAGGAGTGTAATTAGCTGGAGGCGCATTGAATGTCTCATTATTTTTGAATGAAACTACTTTAACAATTGTACAAAATGCAAACCAAGATGAATGAATTCTTCGATTGGTGGAAGTAAACACATTTAGAGTGTTTAATAGGGTTTTAGAATGGTTTTGTTTTTAATGAATATAGTTAAGTAGTTTAGGCACAAGTGTTAATTTCATGATCTTTGTATCAAAAAGTGTGTTTGTAAACAAAAAAGGATACTTGCTAAGTAAGAAAATGATGGGACGGACTCTTTATTTTGTATTTTCAACCAATTTAATATCAATAAGAAAAGCAAATCAAGATCAGGGACTCCATTATTTTGTTGGAATTGAAAGAATTCATTGGTATAGATGGTTCATGGATTATTGATTTCACAATTAATATAGTCGTTAAGTATGAAACAAATATATAATTTCATGGTCATTGAATTAGAAAAATAGTCTTTGGAAAACAGAAAGAGGAGTGGTAATTAGCTGGAGGCGGCGCATTGAATGTCTCACTATTTTTGAATGAAACTACTTAACAATAGTACGAAATGCAAATCCAAGATGAATGAATTTCTTCGATTGGTGGGAAGTAAACACATTTAGAGTATGTTAATAGGGTTTTAGAATGGTTTTTGTTTTAAATGAATATAGTTAGTAGTTTAGGCAACAAGTGTTAATTTCATGATCTCTTTGTATCAAAAAAGTGTGTTTTGTAGACAAAAAAGGATACTTGCTAAGAAGAAATGATGGGACGGACTCTTTATTTTGTATTTCAACCCAATTAATATCAATAAGAAAAGCAAATCAAGATCAGGGACTCCATTGTTTTGTTGGAATTGAAAGAATTCATGGGTATAGATGGTTCATGGATATTGATTTCACAATTAATATATTCAATAAGTATGACACAAACGATAATTTTCATGGTCATTGAATGAAAAATAGTTCTTTTGGAACAGAAAGAAGAGTGTAATTAGCTGGAGGCGCATTGAATGTCTCATTATTTTTTAATGAAACTACTTAACAATAGTACGAAAATGCAAACCAAGATGATGAATGAATTCTTCGATTGGTTGGTGGAAGTAAACACATTTAGAGTGTTAATAGGTTTAGAATGGTTCATTTTAATGAATATTGTTAGTAGTTTAGGCAAAAGTGTTAATTTCATGATCTTTTGTATCAAAAAGTGTGTTTGTAGACAAAAAAGGATACTTGCTAAGTAGAAATGATGGGGGACCGAACTCTTTATTTTGTTTTTAAACCAATTAATATCAATAAGAAAAGCAAATCAAGATCAGGGGACTCCATTGTTTGTTGGAATTGAAAAGAATTCATGGTATAGATGGTTCATGGATATTGATTTCACAATTAATATAGGTCGTTAAGTATGAAACAAACGATAATTTCATTGTCATTGAATGAAAAAAACTAGTCTTTGGAACAGAAAGAAGAGTGTAATTTAGTTGGAGGCGCATTGAATGTCTCATTATTTTTGAATGAAACTACTTAACAATAGTACGAAATTGCAAACCAAGATGAATGAATTCTTCGATTGGTGGAAGTAAACACATTTAGAGTGTTAATAGGGTTTTAGAATGTTTGTTGTTTAAATGAATATAGTTAGTAGTTTAGGCACAAGTGTTAATTTCTTGATCTTTGCATATCAAAAAGTGTGTTTGTAGACAAAAAAGGATACTTGCTAAGTAAGAAATGATGGGAAGGACTCTTTATTTTGTATTTCAACCAATTAATATCAATAAGAAAAGTTAAATCAAGATCAGGGACTCCATTGTTTTGTTGGAATTGAAAGAATTCATGGTATAGATGTGTTCATGGATATTGATTTCACAATTAAATATATTCAATAAGTATGACACAAACGATAATTTCATGTTCATTGAATGAAAAATAGTCTTTGGAACAGAAAGAAGAGTGTAATTAGCTGGAGGCGCATTGAATGTCTCATTATTTTTGAATGAAACTACTTAACAATAGTACGAAATGCAAACCAAGATGAATGAATTCTTCGATTGGTGGAAGTAAAACACATTTAGAGTGTTAATAGGGTTTAGAATGGTTTCGTTTTAATGAATATAAACTTAGTAGTTTAGGCACAAGTGTTAATTTCATGATCTTTGTTTGTAAACAAAAAAGGATACTTGCTAAGGAGCAATGATGGGACGGACTCTTTATTTTGTATTTCAATCAATTAATATCAATAAGAAAAGCAAATCAAGATCAGGGACTCCATTGTTTGTTGGAATTGAAAGAATTCATGATATAGATGGTTCATGGATATTGATTTCACAATTAATATAGTCGTGACGTGTGAAACAAACGATAATTTCATTGTCATTGAATGAAAAATAGTCTTTGGAACAAAAAGGGGAGTGTAATTAGCTGGAGGCGCATTGAATGTCTCACTATTTTTGAATGACACCACTTAACAATAGTACGAAATGCAAACCAAGTTGAATGAATTTTTCGATTGGTGCAAGTAAACACATTTAGAGTGTTAATAGGGTTTATAGAATAGTTTGTTTTAATGAATATACTTAGTAGTTTTTAGGCAGAAAAAACAAGAGTGAATTTCATGATCTTTGTATCAAAAAGTGTGTTTGATAGAGAAAAAAGGATACTTATCAAAATA
>JBAPLH010000920.1:0-58656 GCA_037897445.1 Ceriops zippeliana | reverse complement strand
AAACACATTTAGAATGATAATAGGGTTTAGAATGGTTTCTTTTTTAATGAATATACTTAGTAGTTTAGGCACAAGTGTTAATTTCATGATCTTTGTATCAAAAAGTGTGTTTGTAGACAAAAAGGATTCTTGCTAAGTTGAAATGATGGGACGAGCTCTTTATTTAGTATTTCAACCAATTAATATCAATAAGAAAAGCAAATCAAGATCAGCGACTCCATTGTTTGTTGGAATTGAAAGAACTCATCGTATAGATGGTTCATGGATATTGATTTCACAATTAATATATTCAATAAGTATGACACAAACGATAATTTCATGATCATTGAATGAAAAATAGTCTTTGGAACAGAAAGAAGAGTGTAATTAGCTGGAGGCGCAATGAATGTCTCACTATTTTTGAAAGAAACTACTTAACAATAGTACAAAATGCAAATCAAGATGAATGAATTCTTCGATTGGTGGAAGTAAACACATTTAGAGTGTTAATGGGTTTTCGAATGGTTTGTTTTAATGAATATTGTTAGTAGTTTAGGCACAAGTGTTAATTTCATGATCTTTGTAGCAAAAAGTGTGTTTGTAGACAAAAATGATACTTGCTAACTTGAAATGATGGGATGAACTCTTTATTTTGTATTTCAACCAATTAATATCAATAAGAAAAGCAAATCAAGATCAGCGACTCCATTGTTTGATGGAATTGAAAGAATTCATGGTATAGATTGTTCATGGATATTGATTTCACATTTAATATATTCAATAAGTATGATACAAACGATAATTTCATGGTCATTGAATGAAAAATAGTCTTTGGAACAGAAAGAAGAGTGTAATTAGCTGGAGGCGCATTGAATGTCTCATTATTTTTTAATGAAACTACTTAACAATTGTACGAAATGCAAACCAAGATGAATGAATTCTTCGATTGGTGGAAGTAATCACATTTAGAGTGTTAATAGGGTTTAGAATGGTTAATTTTAATGAATATAGTTAGTAGGTTAGGCACAAGTGTTAATTTCATGATCTTTGTATCAAAAAGTGTGTTTGTAAACAAAAAAGGATACTTGCTAAGAAGAAATGATGGGACGGACTTTTTATTTGGTATTTCAACCAATTAATATCAATAAGAAAAGCAAATCAAGATCAGGGACTCCATTGTTTATTCGAATTGAAAGAATTCATGGTATAGATGGTTCATGGATATTGATTTCACAATTAGTATATTCAATAAGTATTACACAAACGATGATTTCATGATCATTGAATGAAAAATAGTCTTTAGAACAGAAAGAAGAGTGTAATTAGCTGGAGGCGCATTGAATGTCTCACTATTTTTGAATGAAACTACTAAACAATAGTACGAAATGCACATCAAGATGAATGAGTTCTTCGATTGGTGGAAGTAAACACATTTAGAGTGTTAATAGGGTTTAGAATGGTTTGTTTTAATGAATATTGTTAGTAGTTTAGGCACAAGTGTTAATTTCATCATCTTTGTATCAAAAAGTGTGTTTGTAGACAAAAAGGATACTTGCTAAGTTAAAATGATGGGACGAACTCTTTATTTTGTATTTCAACTAATTAATATCAATAAGAAAAGCAAATCAAGAGCAGCGACTCCATTGTTTGTTGGAATTGAAAGAATTCATGGTATAGATGGTTCATGGATATTGATTTCACAATTAATATAGTTGTTAAGTATGATACAAACGATAATTTCATGGTCATTGAATGAAAAATATTCTTTGGAACAGAAAGAAGAGTGTAATTAGCTGGAGGCGCATTGAATGTCTCACTATTTTTGAATGAAACTACTTAACAATAGTACAAAATGCAAATCAAGATGAATGAATTCTTCTATTGGTGGAAGTAAACACATTTAGAGTGTTAATAGGGTTTAGAATGGTTTGTTTTAATGAATATACTTAGTAGTTTAGGCACAAGTGTTAATTTCATGATCTTTGTATCAAAAAGTGTGTTTGTAGACAAAAAAGGATACTTGCTATGAGGAAATGATGGGATGGACTCTTTATTTTGTATTTCAACCAATCAATATCATTAACAAAAGAAAATCAAGATTAGCGACTCAATTGTTTATTGGAATTGAAAGAATTCATGGTATAGATGGTTAATGGATATTGATTTCACAATTAATATAGTAGTTAAATATGACACAAATGTAATTTCATGGTCATTGAATGAAAAATAGTCTTTGGAACAGAAAGAGAAGTGTACTTAGCTGCAAGCACATTGAATGTCTCATTATTTGTGAATGAAACTACTTAACAATAGTACGAAATGCAAACCAAGATTAATGAATTCTTCGATTTGTGGAAGTAAACACATTTAGAGTGTTAATAGGGTTTAGAATGGTTTGTTTCAATGAATATAGTTAGTAGTTTAGGCACAAGTGTTACTTTCATTATCTTTGCATCAAAAAATGTGTTGTAAACAAGAAAGGATACTTGCTAAGTTGAAATGATGGGACAGACTCTTTATTTTGTATTTCAACCAATTAATATCAATAAGAAAAGCAAATCAAGATCAGGGACTCCATTGTTTGTTGGAATTGAAAGAAATCATGGTATAGATGGTTCATGGATATTGATTTCACAATTAATATAGTAGTTAAATATAACACAAACGATAATTTCATGGTCATTGAATGATAAATAGTCTTTCGAACAGAAAGGGAAGTGTACTTAGCTGCAAGCGCATTGAATGTCTCATTATTTTTGAATGAAACTACTAAACAATAGTACGAAATGCACATCAAGATGAATGAGTTCTTCGATTGGTGGAAGTAAACACATTTAGAGTGTTAATAGGGTTTAGAATGGTTTGTTTTAATGAATATTGTTAGTAGTTTAGGCACAAGTGTTAATTTCATCATCTTTGTGTCAAAAAGTGTGTTTGTAGACAAAAAAGATACTTGCTAAGTTAAAATGATGGGACGAACTCTTTATTTTGTATTTCAACCAATTAATATCAATAAGAAAAGCAAATCAAGAGCAGCGACTCCATTGTTTGTTGGAATTGAAAGAATTCATGGTATAGATGGTTCATGGATATTGATTTCACAATTAATATAGTTGTTAAGTATGATACAAACGATAATTTCATGGTCATTGAATGAAAAATATTCTTTGGAACAGAAAGAAGAGTGTAATTAGCTGGAGGCGCATTGAATGTCTCACTATTTTTGAATGAAACTACTTAACAATAGTACAAAATGCAAATCAAGATGAATGAATTCTTCTATTGGTGGAAGTAAACACATTTAGAGTGTTAATTAGGGTTTAGAATTGGTTTGTTTTTTAATGAATATACTTAGTAGTTTAGGCACAAGTGTTAATTTCATGATCTTTGTATCAAAAAGTGTGTTTGTAGACAAAAAAGGATACTTGCTATGTAGAAATGATGGGACGGACTCTTTATTTTGTATTTCAACCAATCAATATCATTAACAAAAGAAAATCAAGATTAGCGACTCAATTGTTTATTGGAATTGAAAGAATTCATGGTATAGATGGTTAATGGATATTGATTTCACAATTAATATAGTAGTTAAATATGACACAAATGTAATTTCATGGTCATTGAATGAAAAATAGTCTTTGGAACAGAAAGAGAAGTGTACTTAGCTGCAAGCGCATTGAATGTCTCATTATTTGTGAATGAAACTACTTAACAATAGTACGAAATGCAAACCAAGATTAATGAATTCTTCGATTTGTGGAAGTAAACACATTTAGAGTGTTAATAGGGTTTAGAATGGTTTGTTTCAATGAATATAGTTAGTAGTTTAGGCACAAGTGTTACTTTCATTATCTTTGCATCAAAAAATGTGTTGTAAACAAGAAAGGATACTTGCTAAGTTGAAATGATGGGACAGACTCTTTATTTTGTATTTCAACCAATTAATATCAATAAGAAAAGCAAATCAAGATCAGGGACTCCATTGTTTGTTGGAATTGAAAGAAATCATGGTATAGATGGTTCATGGATATTGATTTCACAATTAATATAGTAGTTAAATATAACACAAACGATAATTTCATGGTCATTGAATGATAAATAGTCTTTCGAACAGAAAGGGAAGTGTACTTAGCTGCAAGCGCATTGAATGTCTCATTATTTTTGAATGAAACTACTTAACAATAGTACGAAATGCAAACCAAGATGAATGAATTCTTCGATTGGTGGAAGTAAACACATTTAGAGTGTTAATAGTATTTAGAATGGTTTGTTTTAATGAATATACTTAGTAGTTTAGGCACAAGTGTTAATTTCATGATCTTTGAATCAACAAGTGTGTTTGTAGACAAAAAAGGATACTTGCTAAGTAGAAATGATGGGACGGACTCTTTATTTTGTATTTCAACCAATTAATATCATTAACAAAAGCAAATCAACATCAGCGACTCCATTGTTTGATGGAATTGAAAGATTTCATGGTATAGATGGTTCATGGATACTGATTTCACAATTAATATATTCAATAAGTATTACACAAATGATAATTTCATGATCATTGAATGAAAAATAGTCTTTGGAACAAAAAGAAGAGTGTAATTATCTGGAAGCGCATTGAATGTCTCACTATTTTTGAATGAAACTACTTAACAATAGTACGAAATGCAAATCAAGATGAATGAATTCTTCGATTTGTGGAAGTAAACACATTTAGAGTGTTAATAGGGTTTAGAATGGTTTGTTTTAATGAATATTGTTAGTAGTTTAGGCACAAGTGTTAATTTCATGATCTTTGTATCAAAAAGTGTGTTTGTAGACAAAAAGGATACTTGCTAAGTTGAAATGATGGGTCGAACTCTTTATTTTGTATTTCAACCAATTAATATCAATAAGAAAAGCAAATCAAGATCAGCGACTCCATTGTTTGATGGAATTCAAAGAATTCATGGTATAGATGGTTCATGGATATTGATTTCTCATTTAATATATTCAATAAGTATGATACAAACGATAATTTCATGGTCATTGAATGAAAAATATTCTTTGGAACAGAAAGAAGAGTGTAATTAGCTGGAGGCGCATTGAATGTCTCATTATTTTTGAATGAAACTACTTAACAATTGTACGAAATGCAAACCAAGATGAATGAATTCTTCGATTGGTGGAAGTAATCACATTTAGAGTGTTAATAGAGTTTAGAATGGTTCGTTTTAATGAATATAGTTAGTAGGTTAGGCACAAGTGTTAATTTCATGATCTTTGTATCAAAAAGTGTGTTTGTAAACAAAAAAGGATACTTGCTAAGAAGAAATGATGGGACAGACTCTTTATTTTGTATTTCAACCAATTAATATCAATAAGAATAGCAAATCAAGATCAGGGACTCCATTGTTTGTTGGAATTGAAAGAATTCATGGTATAGAAGGTTCATGGATATTGATTTCACAATTAATATAGTTGTTAAGTATGACACAAACGATAATTTCATGGTCATTGAATGAAAAATAGTGTTTGGAACAGAAAGAGAGTAATTAGCTGGAGGCGCATTGAATGTCTCACTATTTTTGAATGAAACTACTTAACAATAGTACGAAATGCAAATCAAGATGAATGAATTCTTCTATTGGTGGAAGTAAACACATTTAGAGTGTTAATAGGGTTTAGAATGGTTTGTTTTAATGAATATAGTTAGTAGTTTAGGCACAAGTGTTAATTTCATGATCTTTGTATCAAAAAGTGTGTTTGTAGACAAAAAAGGATACTTGCTAAGTTGAAATGATGGGACGAACTCTTTATTTTGTATTTCATCCAATTAATATCAAAAAGAAAAGCAAATCAAGAACAGCGACTCCATTGTTTGTTGGAATTGAAAGAATTCATGGTATAGATGGTTCATGGATATTGATTTCTCATTTAATATATTCAATAAGTATGATACAAACGATAATTTCATGGTCATTGAATGAAAAATATTCTTTGGAACAGAAAGAAGAGTGTAATTAGTTGGAGGCACATTGATTGTCTCATTATTTTTGAATGAAACTACTTAACAATTGTACGAAATGTAAACCAAGATGAATGAATTCTTCGATTGGTGGAAGTAATCACATTTAGAGTGTTAATAGGGTTTAGAATGGTTCGTTTTAATGAATATGGTTAGTAGGTTAGGCACAAGTGTTATTTTCATGATCTTTGTCTCAAAAAGTGTGTTTGTAAACAAAAAAGGATACTTGCTAAGAAGAAATGATGGGACAGACTCTTTATTTTGTATTTCAACCAATTAATATCAATAAGAAAAGCAAATCAAGATCAGGGACTCCATTGTTTGTTAGAATTGAAAGAATTCATGGTATAGATGGTTCATGGACATTGATTTCACAATTAATATAGTCGTTAAGTATGACACAAATGATAATTTCATGGTCATTGAATGAAAAATAGTCTTTGGAACAGAAAGAGAGTAATTAGCTGGAGGCGCATTGAATGTCTCACTATTTTTGAATGAAACTACTTAACAATAGTACGAAATGCAAATCAAGATGAATGAATTCTTCTATTGGTGGAAGTAAACACATTTAGAGTGTTAATAGGGTTTAGAATGGTTTGTTTTAATGAATATAGTTAATAGTTTAGGCACAAGTGTTAATTTCATGATCTTTGTATCAAAAAGTGTGTTTGTAGACAAAAAAGGATACTTGCTAAGTTGAAATGATGGGACGAACTCTTTATTTTGTATTTCATCCAATTAATATCAAAAAGAAAAGCAAATCAAGAACAGCGACTCCATTGTTTGTTGGAATTGAAAGAATTCATGGTATAGATGGTTCATGGATATTGATTTCTCATTTAATATATTCAATAAGTATGATACAAACAATAATTTCATGGTCATTGAATGAAAAATATTCTTTGGAACAGAAAGAAGAGTGTAATTAGTTGGAGGCACATTGAATGTCTCAGTATTTTTGAATGAAACTACTTAACAATTGTACGAAATGTTATCCAAGATGAATGAATTCTTCAATTGGTGGAAGTAATCACATTTAGAGTGTTAATAGGGTTTAGAATGGTTCATTTTAATGAATATGGTTAGTAGGTTAGGCACAAGTGTTATTTTCATGATCTTTGTCTCAAAAAGTGTGTTTGTAAACAAAAAAGGATACTTGCTAAGAAGAAATGATGGGGCAGACTCTTTATTTTGTATTTCAACCAATTAATATCAATAAGAATAGCAAATCAAGATCAGGGACTCCATTGTTTGTTGGAATTGAAAGAATTCATGGTATAGATGATTCATGGATATTGATTTCACAATTAATATAGTCGTTAAGTATGACACAAATGATAATTTCATGGTCATTGAATGAAAAATAGTTTTTGGAACAGAAAGAAGAGTGTAATTAGCTGGAGGCGCATTGAATGTCTTATTATTTTTGATTGAAACTACTTAACAATATTACGAAATGCAAACCAAGATGAATGAATTCTTTGATTTGTGGAAGTAAACACATTTAGAGTGTTAATAGGGTTTAGAATGGTTTGTTTTAATGAATATACTTAGTAGTTTAGGCACAAGTGTTAATTTCATGATCTTTGTCTCAAAAAGTGTGTTTGTAGACAAAAAAGGATACTTGCGAAGTAGAAATGATGGGACGGACTGTTTATTTTGTATTTCAACCTATTAATATCATTAACAAAAGCAAATCAAGATCAGCGACTCCATTGTTTGCTGGAATTGAATGAATTCATGGTATAGATGGTTAATGGATATTGATCTCACAATTAATATAGTAGTTAAATATGACACAAACGATAATTTCATGGTCATTGAATGAAAAATAGTCTTTGGCACAGAAAGAGAAGTGTACTTAGCTGCAAGCGCATTGATTGTCTCATTATTTTTGAATGAAACTACTTTACAATAGTACGAAATGCGAACCAAGATGAATGAATTCTTCGATTGGTGGAAGTAAAGAAATTTAGAGTGTTAATAGGGTTTAGAATGGTTCATTTTAATGAATATAGTTAGTAGTTTAGGCACAAGTGTTAATTTCATGATATTTGTATCAAAAAGTGTGTTTGTAGACAAAAAAGGATACTCGCTAAGTTGAAATGATGGGACGAACTCTTTATTTTGTATTTCAACCAATTAATATCAATAAGAAAAGCAAATCAAGATCAGGGACTCCATTGTATTTTGGAATTGAAAGAATTCATGGTATAGATGGTTCATGGATATTGATTTCACAATTAATATAGTCGTTAAGTATGACACAAATGATAATTTCATGGTCATTGAATGAAAAATAGTTTTTGGAACAGAAAGAAGAGTGTAATTAGCTGGAGGCGCATTGAATGTCTTATTATTTTTGATTGAAACTACTTAACAATATTACGAAATGCAAACCAAGATGAATGAATTCTTTGATTTGTGGAAGTAAACACATTTAGAGTGTTAATAGGGTTTAGAATGGTTTGTTTTAATGAATATACTTAGTAGTTTAGGCACAAGTGTTAATTTCATGATCTTTGTCTCAAAAAGTGTGTTTGTAGACAAAAAAGGATCCTTGCGAAGTAGAAATGATGGGACGGACTGTTAATTTTGTATTTCAACCTATTAATATCATTAACAAAAGCAAATCAAGATCAGCGACTCCATTGTTTGCTGGAATTGAATGAATTCATGGTATAGATGGTTAATGGATATTGATCTCACAATTAATATAGTAGTTAAATATGACACAAACGATAATTTCATGGTCATTGAATGAAAAATAGTCTTTGGCACAGAAAGAGAAGTGTACTTAGCTGCAAGCGCATTGATTGTCTCATTATTTTTGAATGAAACTACTTAACAATAGTACGAAATGCGAACCAAGATGAATGATTCTTCGATTGGTGGAAGTAAAGAAATTTAGAGTGTTAATAGGGTTTAGAATGGTTCGTTTTAATGAATATAGTTAGTAGTTTAGGCACAAGTGTTAATTTCATGATCTTTGTATCAAAAAGTGTGTTTGTACACAAAAAAGGATACTCGCTAAGTTGAAATGATGGGACGAACTCTTTATTTTGTATTTCAACCAATTAATATCAATAAGAAAAGCAAATCAAGATCAAGGACTCCATTGTATTTTGGAATTGAAAGAATTCATGGTATAGATGGTTCATGGATACTGATTTCACATTTAATATAGTCGTTAAGTATGATACAAACGATAATTTCATGGTCATTGAATGAAAAATAGTCTTTGGAACAGAAAGAGAGTAATTATATGGAGGCGCATTGAATGTCTCACTATTTTTGAATGAAACCACTTAACAATAGTACGAAATGCAAACCAAGATGAATGAGTTCTTCTATTGGTGGAAGTAATGAAATTTAGAGTGTTAATAGAGTTTAGAATTGTTTGTTGTAATGAATATAGTTAGTAGTTTAGGCATAAGTGTTAATTTCATGATCTTTGTATCAAAAAGTGTATTTGTAAACAAAAAAGGATACTTGCTAAGAAGAAATGATGGGACAGACTCTTTATTTTGTATTTCAACCAATTAATATCAATAAGAAAAGCAAATCAAGATTAGGGACTCCATTTTTTGTTAGAATTGAAAGAATTCATGGTATAGATGGTTCATGGATATTGATTTCACAATTAGTATATTGAATAAGTATTACACAAATGATAATTTCATGATCATTGAATGAAAAATAGTCTTTGGAACAGAAAGAGAGTAATTAGCTGGAGGCGCATTGAATGTCTCACTATTTTTGAATGAAACCACTTAACAATAGTATGAAATGCAAACCAAGATGAATGAGTTTGTTGATTGGTGGAAGTAAACACATTTAGAATGTTAATAGAGTTTAGAATTGTTTATTGTAATGAATATAGTTAGTAGTTTAGGCATAAGTGTTAATTTCATGATCTGTGTATCAAAAAGTGTTTTTGTAAACAAAAAAGGATACTTGCTAAGAAGAAATGATGGGACAGACTCTTTATTTTGTATTTCAACCACTTAATATCAATAAGAACAGAAAATCAAGATCAGGGACTCCAGTGTTTGTTGGAATTGAAAGAATTCACGGTATAGATGGTTCATGGATATTGATATCACAATTAATATAGTCATGAAGTATGACACAAACGATAATTTCATGGTCATTGAATGAAAAATAGTCTTTGGAACAAAAAGAGAGTAATTAGCTGGAGGCGCATTGAATGTCTCACTATTTTTGAATGAAACTACTTAACAATAGTACGAAATGCAAATCAAGATGAATGAATTCTTCTATTGGTGGAAGTAAACACATTTAAAGTGTTAATAGGGTTTAGAATGGTTTGTTTTAATGAATATAGTTAGTAGTTTAGGCACAAGTGTTAATTTCATGATCTTTGTATCAAAAAGTGTGTTTGTAGACAAAAAAGGATACTTGCTAAGTTGAAATGATGGGACGAACTCTTTATTTTGTATTTCAACCAATTAATATCAATAAGAAAAGCAAATCAAGATCAGCGACTCCATTGTTTGTTGGAATTGAAAGAATTCATGGTATAGATGGTTCATGGATATTGATTTCACAATTAATATAGTCGTTAAGTATGACACAAACGATAATTTCATGGTCATTGAATGAAAAATAGTCTTTGGAACAGAAAGAGGGTAATTAGCTCGAGGCGCATTGAATGTCTCACTATTTTTGAATGAAACCACTTAACAATAGTACGAAATGCAAACCAAGATGAATGAGTTCTTCAATTGGTGGAAGTAAACACATTTAGAGTGTTAATAGGGTTTAGAATGGTTCGTTTTAATGAATATAGTTAGTAGGTTAGGCACATGTCTTATTTTCATGATCTTTGTATCAAAAAGTGTGTTTGTAAACAAAAAAGGATACTTGCTAAGAAGAAATGATGGGACAGACTCTTTATTTTGTATTTCAACCAATTAATATCAATAAGAAAAGCAAATCAAGATCAGGGACTCCATTGTTTGTTAGCATTGAAAGAATTCATGGTATAGATGGTTCATGGATATTGATTTCACAATTAATATAGTCGTTAAGTATGACACAAATGATAATTTCATGGTCATTGAATGAAAAATAGTCTTTGGAACAGAAAGAAGAGTGTAATTAGCTGGAGGCGCATTGAATGTCTCATTATTTTTGATTGAAATTACTTAACAATAGTACGAAATGCAAACCAAGATGAATGAATTCTTCGATTGGTGGAAGTAAACACATTTAGAGTGTTAATAGGGTTTAGAATGGTTTGTTTTAATGAATATACTTAGTAGTTTAGGCACAAGTGTTAATTTCACGATCTTTGTATCAAAAAGTGTGTTTGTAGACAAAAAAGGATACTAGCTAAGTAGAAATGATGGGACGGACTGTTTATTTTGTATTTCAACCAATTAATATCATTAACAAAAGCAAATCAAGATCAGCGACTCCATTGTTTGTTGGAATTGAATGAATTCATGGTATAGATGGTTAATGGATATTGATTTCACAATTAATATAGAAGTTAAATATGACACAAACGATAATTTCATGGTCATTGAATGAAAAATAGTCTTTGGCACAGAAAGAGAAGTGTACTTAGCTGCAAGCGCATTGAGTGTCTCATTATTTTTGAATGAAACTACTTAACAATAGTATGAAATTCAAACCAAGATGAATAAATTCTTCGATTGGTGGAAGTAAAGAAATTTAGAGTGTTAATAGGGTTTAGAATGGTTTGTTTTAATGAATATAGTTAGTAGTTTAGGCACAAGTGTTAATTTCATGATCTTTGTATCAAAAAGTGTCTTTGTAGACAAAAAAGGATACTTGCTAAGTTGAAATGATGGGACGAACTCTTTATTTTGTATTTCAACCACTTAATATCAATAAGAACAGAAAATCAAGATCAGGGACTCCAGTGTTTGTTGGAATTGAAAGAATTCATGGTATAGATGGTTCATGGATATTGATTTCACAATTAATATAGTCGTTAAGTATGACACAAACGATAATTTCATGGTCATTGAATGAAAAATAGTCTTTGGAACAGAAAGAGAGTAATTAGCTGGAGGCGCATTGAATGTCTCACTATTTTTGAATGAAACCACTTAACAATAGTACGAAATGCAAACCAAGATGAATGAGTTCTTCGATTGGTGGAAGTAAACACATTTAGAGTGTTAATACAGTTTACAATTGTTTGTTGTAATGACTGTAGTTACTAGTTTAGGCACAAGTGTTAATTTCATGATCTTTGTATCAAAAAGTGTCTTTGTAGACAAAAAAGGATACTTTCTAAGTTGAAATGATCGGACGAACTCTTTATTTTGTATTTCAACCAATTAATATCAATAAGAAAAGCAAATCAAGAACAGCGACTCCATTGTTTGTTGGAATTGAAAGAATTCATGGTATAGATGGTTCATGGATATTGATTTCACATTTAATATATTCAATAAGTATGATACAAATGATAATTTCATGGTCATTGAATGAATAATAGTCTTTGGAACAGAAAGAGAGTAATTAGCTGGAGGCGCATTGAATGTCTCACTATTTTTGAATGAAACCACTTAACAATAGTACGAAATGCAAACCAAGATGAATGAATTCTTCAATTGGTGGAAGTAAACACATTTAGAGTATTAATAGGGTTTATAATGGCTTGTTTTAATGAATATAGTTAGTAGTTTAGGCACAAGTGTTAATTTCATGATCTTTGTATCAAAAAGTGTGTTTGTAGACAAAAAAGGATACTTGCTAAGTTGAAATGATGGGACGAACTCTTTATTATGTATTTCAACCAATTAATATCAATAAGAAAAGCAAATCAAGAGCAGCGACTCCATTGTTTGTTGGAATTGAAAGAATTCATGGTATAGATGGTTCATAGATATTGATTTCACAATTAATATAGTCGTTAAGTATGACACAAACGATAATTTCATGGTCATTGAATGAAAAATAGTCTTTGGAACAGAAAGAAGAGTGTAATTAGCTGGAGGCGCATTGAATGTCTCATTATTTTTGATTGAAACTACTTAACAATAGTACGAAATGCAAACCAAGATGAATGAATTCTTCGATTGGTGGAAGTAAACACATTTAGAGTGTTAATAGGGTTTAGAATGGTTTGTTTTAATGAATATACTTAGTAGTTTAGGCACAAGTGTTAATTTCATGATCTTTGTATCAAAAAGTGTGTTTGTAGACAAAAAAGGATACCAGCTAAGTAGAAATGATGGGACGGACTGTTTATTTTGTATTTCAACCAATTAATATCAATAAGAAAATCAAATCAAGATTAGCGACTTCATTGTTTGTTGGAATTGAAAGAATTCATGGTATAGATGGTTCATGGATATTGATTTCACTATTAATATAGTCGTTAAGTATGACACAAACGATAATTTCATGGTCATTGAATGAAAAATAGTCTTTGGAACAGAAAGAGAGTAATTAGCTGGAGGCGCATTGAATGTCTCACTATTTTTGAATGAACCCACTTAACAATAGTACGAAATGCAAACCAAGATGAATGAGTTCTTCGATTGGTGGAAGTAAACACATTTAGAGTGTTAATAGAGTTTAGAATTGTTTGTTGTAATGACTATAGTTAGTAGTTTAGGCATAAGTGTTAATTTCATGATCTTTGTATCAAAAAGTGTGTTTGTAAACAAAAAAGGGATACTTGCTAAGAAGAAATGATGGGACAGACTCTTTATTTTCTATTTCAACCAATTAATATCAATAAGAACAGCAAATCAAGATCAGGGACTCCACTGTTTGTTGGAATTGAAAGAATTCATGGTATAGATGGTTCATGGATATTGATTTCACAATTAATATAGTCGTTAAGTATGACACAAAACGATAATTTCATTGTCATTGAATGAAAAATAGTCTTCGGAACAGAAAGAGAGTAATTAGCTGGAGACGCATTGAATGTCTCACAATTTTTGAATGAAAACTACTTAACAATAGTACGAAATGCAAATCAAGATGAATGAAGAATTCTTCTATTGGTGGAAGTAAACACATTTAGAGTGTTAATAGGGTTTAGAATGGTTTGTTTTAATGAATATAGTTAGTAGTTTAGGCACAAGTGTTAATTTCATGATCTTTGTATCAAAAAGTGTCTTTGTAGACAAAAAAGTATACTTGCTAAGTTGAAACGATGGGACGAACTCTTTATTTTGTATTTCAACCAATTAATATCAATAAGAAAATCAAATCAAGATTAGCGACTTCATTGTTTGTTGGAATTGAAAGAATTCATGGTATAGATGGTTCATGGATATTGATTTCACTATTAATATAGTCGTTAAGTATGACACAAACGATAATTTCATTGTCATTGAATGAATAATAGTCTTTGGAACAGAAAGAGAGTAATTAGCTGGAGGCGCATTGAATATCTCACTATTTTTGAATGAAACCACTTAACAATAGTACGAAATGCAAACCAAGATGAATGAATTCTTCGATTGGTGGAAGTAAACACATTTAGAGTGTTAATAGGGTTTATAATGGTTTGTTTTAATGAATATAGTTAGTAGTTTAGGCAGAAGTGTTAATTTCATGATCTTTGTATCAAAAAGTGTGTTTGTAGACAAAAAAGGATACTTGCTAAGTTGAAATGATGGGACGAACTCTTTATTTTGTATTTCAACCAATTAATATCAATAAGAAAAGCAAATCAAGAGCAGCGACTCCATTCTTTGTTGGAATTGAAAGAATTCATGGTATAGATGGTTCATGGATATTGATTTCACAATTAATATAGTCGTTAAGTATGACACAAACGATAATTTCATGGTCATTGAATGAAAAATAGTCTTTGGAACAGAAAGAGAGTAATTAGCTGGAGGCGCATTGAATGTCTCACTATTTTTGAATGAAACCACTTAACAATAGTACGAAATGCACACCAAGATGAATGAGTTCTTCGATTGGTGGAAGTAAACACATTTAGAGTGTTAATAGAGTTTAGAATTGTTTGTTGTAATGACTATAGTTAGTAGTTTAGGCATAAGTGTTAATTTCATGATCTTTGTATCAAAAAGTGTGTTTGTAAACAAAAAAGGATACTAGCTAAGAAGAAATGATGGGACAGTCTCTTTATTTTGTATTTCAACCAATTAATATCAATAAGAACAGCAAATCAAGGTCAGGGACTCCACTGTTTGTTGGAATTGAAAGAATTCATGGTATAGATGGTTCATGGATATTGATTTCACAATTAATATAGTCGTTAAGTATGACACAAACGATAATTTCATTGTCATTGAATGAAAAATAGTCTTCGGAACAGAAAGAGAGTAATTAGCTGGAGACGCATTGAATGTCTCACAATTTTTGAATGAAACTACTTAACAATAGTACGAAATGCAAATCAAGATGAATGAATTCTTCTATTGGTGGAAGTAAACACATTTAGAGTGTTAATAGGGTTTAGAATGGTTTGTTTTAATGAATATAGTTAGTAGTTTAGGCACAAGTGTTAATTTCATGATCTTTGTATCAAAAAGTGTCTTTGTAGACAAAAAAGGATACTTGCTAAGTTGAAACGATGGGACGAACTCTTTATTTTGTATTTCAACCAATTAATATCAATAACAAAATCAAATCAAGATTAGCGACTTCATTGTTTGTTGGAATTGAAAGAATTCATGGTATAGATGGTTCATGGATATTGATTTCACTATTAATATAGTCGTTAAGTATGACACAAACGATAATTTCATGGTCATTGAATGAAAAATAGTCTTTGGAACAGAAAGAGAGTAATTAGCTGGAGGCGCATTGAATGTCTCACTATTTTTGAATGAACCCACTTAACAATAGTACGAAATGCAAACCAAGATGAATGAGTTCTTCGATTGGTGGAAGTAAACACATTTAGAGTGTTAATAGAGTTTAGAATTGTTTGTTGTAATGACTATAGTTAGTAGTTTAGGCATAAGTGTTAATTTCATGATCTTTGTATCAAAAAGTGTGTTTGTAAACAAAAAAGGATACTTGCTAAGAAGAAATGATGGGACAGACTCTTTATTTTCTATTTCAACCAATTAATATCAATAAGAACAGCAAATCAAGATCAGGGACTCCACTGTTTGTTGGAATTGAAAGAATTCATGGTATAGATGGTTCATGGATATTGATTTCACAATTAATATAGTCGTTAAGTATGACACAAACGATAATTTCATTGTCATTGAATGAATAATAGTCTTTGGAACAGAAAGAGAGTAATTAGCTGGAGGCGCATTGAATGTCTCACTATTTTTGAATGAAACCACTTAACAATAGTACGAAATGCAAACCAAGATGAATGAATTCTTCGATTGGTGGAAGTAAACACATTTAGAGTGTTAATAGGGTTTATAATGGTTTGTTTTAATGAATATAGTTAGTAGTTTAGGCAGAAGTGTTAATTTCATGATCTTTGTATCAAAAAGTGTGTTTGTAGACAAAAAAGGATACTTGCTAAGTTGAAATGATGGGACGAACTCTTTATTTTGTATTTCAACCAATTAATATCAATAAGAAAAGCAAATCAAGAGCAGCGACTCCATTCTTTGTTGGAATTGAAAGAATTCATGGTATAGATGGTTCATGGATATTGATTTCACAATTAATATAGTCGTTAAGTATGACACAAACGATAATTTCATGGTCATTGAATGAAAAATAGTCTTTGGAACAGAAAGAGAGTAATTAGCTGGAGGCGCATTGAATGTCTCACTATTTTTGAATGAAACCACTTAACAATAGTACGAAATGCAAACCAAGATGAATGAGTTCTTCGATTGGTGGAAGTAAACACATTTAGAGTGTTAATAGAGTTTAGAATTGTTTGTTGTAATGACTATAGTTAGTAGTTTAGGCATAAGTGTTAATTTCATGATCTTTGTATCAAAAAGTGTGTTTGTAAACAAAAAAGGATACTAGCTAAGAAGAAATGATGGGACAGTCTCTTTATTTTGTATTTCAACCAATTAATATCAATAAGAACAGCAAATCAAGGTCAGGGACTCCACTGTTTGTTGGAATTGAAAGAATTCATGGTATAGATGGTTCATGGATATTGATTTCACAATTAATATAGTCGTTAAGTATGACACAAACGATAATTTCATTGTCATTGAATGAAAAATAGTCTTCGGAACAGAAAGAGAGTAATTAGCTGGAGACGCATTGAATGTCTCACAATTTTTGAATGAAACTACTTAACAATAGTACGAAATGCAAATCAAGATGAATGAATTCTTCTATTGGTGGAAGTAAACACATTTAGAGTGTTAATAGGGTTTAGAATGGTTTGTTTTAATGAATATAGTTAGTAGTTTAGGCACAAGTGTTAATTTCATGATCTTTGTATCAAAAAGTGTCTTTGTAGACAAAAAAGGATACTTGCTAAGTTGAAACGATGGGACGAACTCTTTATTTTGTATTTCAACCAATTAATATCAATAAGAAAATCAAATCAAGATTAGCGACTTCATTGTTTGTTGGAATTGAAAGAATTCATGGTATAGATGGTTCATGGATATTGATTTCACTATTAATATAGTCGTAAAGTATGACACAAACGATAATTTCATGGTCATTGAATGAAAAATAGTCTTTGGAACAGAAAGAGAGTAATTAGCTGGAGGCGCATTGAATGTCTCACTATTTTTGAATGAACCCACTTAACAATAGTACGAAATGCAAACCAAGATGAATGAGTTCTTCGATTGGTGGAAGTAAACACATTTAGAGTGTTAATAGAGTTTAGAATTGTTTGTTGTAATGACTATAGTTAGTAGTTTAGGCATAAGTGTTAATTTCATGATCTTTGTATCAAAAAGTGTGTTTGTAAACAAAAAAGGATACTTGCTAAGAAGAAATGATGGGACAGACTCTTTATTTTCTATTTCAACCAATTAATATCAATAAGAACAGCAAATCAAGATCAGGGACTCCACTGTTTGTTGGAATTGAAAGAATTCATGGTATAGATGGTTCATGGATATTGATTTCACAATTAATATAGTCGTTAAGTATGACACAAACGATAATTTCATTGTCATTGAATGAATAATAGTCTTTGGAACAGAAAGAGAGTAATTAGCTGGAGGCGCATTGAATGTCTCACTATTTTTGAATGAAACCACTTAACAATAGTACGAAATGCAAACCAAGATGAATGAATTCTTCGATTGGTGGAAGTAAACACATTTAGAGTGTTAATAGGGTTTATAATGGTTTGTTTTAATGAATATAGTTAGTAGTTTAGGCAGAAGTGTTAATTTCATGATCTTTGTATCAAAAAGTGTGTTTGTAGACAAAAAAGGATACTTGCTAAGTTGAAATGATGGGACGAACTCTTTATTTTTTGTATTTCAACCAATTAATATCAATAAGAAAAGCAAATCAAGAGCAGCGACTCCATTCTTTGTTGGAATTGAAAGAATTCATGGTATAGATGGTTCATGGATATTGATTTCACAATTAATATAGTCGTTAAGTATGACACAAACGATAATTTCATGGTCATTGAATGAAAAATAGTCTTTGGAACAGAAAGAGAGTAATTAGCTGGAGGCGCATTGAATGTCTCTCTATTTTTGAATGAAACCACTTAACAATAGTACGAAATGCAAACCAAGATCAATGAGTTCTTCGATTGGTGGAAGTAAACACATTTAGAGTGTTAATAGAGTTTAGAATTGTTTGTTGTAATGACTATAGTTAGTAGTTTAGGCATAAGTGTTAATTTCATGATCTTTGTATCAAAAAGTGTGTTTGTAAACAAAAAAGGATACTAGCTAAGAAGAAATGATGGGACAGTCTCTTTATTTTGTATTTCAACCAATTAATATCAATAAGAACAGCAAATCAAGGTCAGGGACTCCACTGTTTGTTGGAATTGAAAGAATTCATGGTATAGATGGTTCATGGATATTGATTTCACAATTAATATAGTCGTTAAGTATGACACAAACGATAATTTCATTGTCATTGAATGAAAAATAGTCTTCGGAACAGAAAGAGAGTAATTAGCTGGAGGCGCATTGAATGTCTCACTAGTTTTGAATGAAACTACTTAACAATAGTACGAAATGCAAACCAAGATGAATGAGTTCTTCGATTGGTGGAAGTAAACACATTTAGAGTGTTAATAGAGTTTACAATTGTTTGTTGTAATGACTGTAGTTAGTAGTTTAGGCACAAGTGTTAATTTCATGATCTTTGTATCAAAAAGTGTGTTTGTAGACAAAAAAGGATACTTTCTAAGTTGAAATGATCGGACGAACTCTTTATTTTGTATTTCAACCAATTAATATCAATAAGAAAAGCAAATCAAGAACAGCGACTCCATTGTTTGTTGGAATTGAAAGAATTCATGGTATAGATGGTTCATGGATATTGATTTCACATTTAATATATTCAATAAGTATGATACAAACGATAATTTCATGGTCATTGAATGAATAATAGTCTTTGGAACAGAAAGAGAGTAATTAGCTGGAGGCGCATTGAATATCTCACTATTTTTGAATGAAACCACTCAACAATAGTACGAAATGCAAACCAAGATGAATGAATTCTTCGATTGGTGGAAGTAAACACATTTAGAGTGTTAATAGGGTTTATAATGGTTTGTTTTAATGAATATAGTTAGTAGTTTAGGCACAAGTGTTAATTTCATGATCTTTGTATCAAAAAGTGTGTTTGTAGACAAAAAAGGATACTTGCTAAGTTGAAATGATGGGACGAACTCTTTATTTTGTATTTCAACCAATTAATATCAATAAGAAAAGCAAATCAAGAGCAGCGACTCCATTCTTTGTTGGAATTGAAAGAATTCATGGTATAGATGGTTCATGGATATTGATTTCACAATTAATATAGTCGTTAAGTATGACACAAACGATAATTTCATGGTCATTGAATGAAAAATAGTCTTTGGAACAGAAAGAAGAGTGTAATTAGCTGGAGGCGCATTGAATGTCTCATTATTTTTGATTGAAACTACTTAACAATAGTACGAAATGCAAACCAAGATGAATGAATTCTTCGATTGGTGGAAGTAAACACATTTAGAGTGTTAATAGGGTTTAGAATGGTTTGTTTTAATGAATATACTTAGTAGTTTAGGCACAAGTGTTAATTTCATGATCTTTGTGTCAAAAAGTGTGTTTGTAGACAAAAAAGGATACTAGCTAAGTAGAAATGATGGGACGGACTGTTTATTTTGTATTTCAACCAATTAATATCATTAACAAAAGCAAATCAAGATCAGCGACTCCATTGTTTGTTGGAATTGAATGAATTCACGGTATAGATGGTTAATGGATATTGATTTCACAATTAATATAGTAGTGAAATATCACACAAACGATAATTTCATGGTCATTGAATGAAAAATAGTCTTTGGCACAGAAAGAGAAGTGTACTTAGCTGCAAGCGCATTGAGTGTCTCATTATTTTTGAATGAAACTACTTAACAATAGTACGAAATTCAAACCAAGATGAATGAATTCTTGGATTGGTGGAAGTAAAGAAATTTAGAGTGTTAATAGGGTTTAGAATGGTTTGTTTTAATGAATATAGTTAGTAGTTTAGGCACAAGAGTTAATTTCATGATCTTTGTATCAAAAAGTGTCTTTGTAGACAAAAAAGGATACTTGCTAAGTTGAAATGATGGGACGAACTCTTTATTTTGTATTTCAACCAATTAATATCAATAAGAAAATCAAATCAAGATTAGCGACTCCATTGTTTGTTGGAATTGAAAGAATTCATGGTATAGATGGTTCATGGATATTGATTTCACAATTAATATAGTCGTTAAGTATGACACAAACGATAATTTCATGGTCATTGAATGAAAAATAGTCTTTGGAACAGAAAGAGAGTAATTATCTGGAGGCGCATTGAATGTCTCACTATTTTTGAATGAACCCACTTAACAATAGTACGAAATGCAAACCAAGATGAATGAGTTCTTCGATTGGTGGAAGTAAACACATTTAGAGTGTTAATAGAGTTTACAATTGTTTGTTGTAATGACTGTAGTTAGTAGTTTAGGCACAAGTGTTAATTTCATGATCTTTGTATCAAAAAGTGTGTTTGTAGACAAAAAAGGATACTTTCTAAGTTGAAATGATCGGACGAACTCTTTATTTTGTATTTCAACCAATTAATATCAATAAGAAAAGCAAATCAAGAATAGCGACTCCATTGTTTGTTGGAATTGAAAGAATTCATGGTATAGATGGTTCATGGATATTGATTTCACATTTAATATATTCAATAAGTATGATACAAACGATAATTTCATGGTCATTGAATGAATAATAGTCTTTGGAACAGAAAGAGAGTAATTAGCTGGAGGCGCATTGAATATCTCACTATTTTTGAATGAAACCACTTAACAATAGTACGAAATGCAAACCAAGATGAATGAATTCTTCGATTGGTGGAAGTAAACACATTTAGAGTGTTAATAGGGTTTATAATGGTTTGTTTTAATGAATATAGTTAGTAGTTTAGGCAGAAGTGTTAATTTCATGATCTTTGTATCAAAAAGTGTGTTTGTAGACAAAAAAGGATACTTGCTAAGTTGAAATGATGGGACGAACTCTTTATTTTGTATTTCAACCAATTAATATCAATAAGAAAAGCAAATCAAGAGCAGCGACTCCATTCTTTGTTGGAATTGAAAGAATTCATGGTATAGATGGTTCATGGATATTGATTTCACAATTAATATAGTCGTTAATTATGACACAAACGATAATTTCATGGTCATTGAATGAAAAATAGTCTTTGGAACAGAAAGAGAGTAATTAGCTGGAGGCGCATTGAATGTCTCACTATTTTTGAATGAAACCACTTAACAATAGTACGAAATGCAAACCAAGATGAATGAGTTCTTCGATTGGTGGAAGTAAACACATTTAGAGTGTTAATAGAGTTTAGAATTGTTTGTTGTAATGACTATAGTTAGTAGTTTAGGCATAAGTGTTAATTTCATGATCTTTGTATCAAAAAGTGTGTTTGTAAACAAAAAAGGATACTAGCTAAGAAGAAATGATGGGACAGTCTCTTTATTTTGTATTTCAACCAATTAATATCAATAAGAACAGCAAATCAAGGTCAGGGACTCCACTGTTTGTTGGAATTGAAAGAATTCATGGTATAGATGGTTCATGGATATTGATTTCACAATTAATATAGTCGTTAAGTATGACACAAATGATAATTTCATTGTCATTGAATGAAAAATAGTCTTCGGAACAGAAAGAGAGTAATTAGCTGGAGACGCATTGAATGTCTCACAATTTTTGAATGAAACTACTTAACAATAGTACGAAATGCAAATCAAGATGAATGAATTCTTCTATTGGTGGAAGTAAACACATTTAGAGTGTTAATAGGGTTTAGAATGGTTTGTTTTAATGAATATAGTTAGTAGTTTAGGCACAAGTGTTAATTTCATGATCTTTGTATCAAAATGTGTCTTTGTAGACAAAAAAGGATACTTGCTAAGTTGAAACGATGGGACGAACTCTTTATTTTGTATTTCAACCAATTAATATCAATAAGAAAATCAAATCAAGATTAGCGACTTCATTGTTTGTTGGAATTGAAAGAATTCATGGTATAGATGGTTCATGGATATTGATTTCACTATTAATATAGTCGTTAAGTATGACACAAACGATAATTTCATGGTCATTGAATGAAAAATAGTCTTTGGAACAGAAAGAGAGTAATTAGCTGGAGGCGCATTGAATGTCTCACTATTTTTGAATGAACCCACTTAACAATAGTACGAAATGTAAACCAAGATGAATGAGTTCTTCGATTGGTGGAAGTAAACACATTTAGAGTGTTAATAGAGTTTAGAATTGTTTGTTGTAATGACTATAGTTAGTAGTTTAGGCATAAGTGTTAATTTCATGATCTTTGTATCAAAAAGTGTGTTTGTAAACAAAAAAGGATACTTGCTAAGAAGAAATGATGGGACAGACTCTTTATTTTCTATTTCAACCAATTAATATCAATAAGAACAGAAAATCAAGATCAGGGACTCCACTGTTTGTTGGAATTGAAAGAATTCATATTATAGATGGTTTATGGATATTGATTTCACAATTAATATAGTCGTTAAGTATGACACAAACGATAATTTCATTGTCATTGAATGAAAAATAGTCTTTGGTACAGAAAGAGAGTAATTAGCTGGAGGCGCATTGAATGTCTCACAATTTTTTGAATGAAACTACTTAAACAATAGTACGAAATGCAAATCAAGATGAATGAATTCTTCTATTGGTGGAAGTAAACACATTTAGAGTGTTAATAGGGCTTAGAATGGTTTGTTTTAATGAATATAGTTAGTAGTTTAGGCACAAGTGTTAATTTCATGATCTTTGTATCAAAAAGTGTGTTTGTAGACAAAAAAGGATACTTTCTAAGTTGAAATGATCGGACGAACTCTTTATTTTGTATTTTAACCAATTAATATCAATAAGAAAAGCAAATCAAGAACAGCGACTCCATTGTTTGTTGGAATTGAAGGAATTCATGGTATAGATGGTTCATGGATATTGATTTCACATTTAATATATTCAATAAGTATGATACAAACGATAATTTCATGGTCATTGAATGAAAAATAGTCTTTGGAACAGAAAGAGAGTAATTAGCTGGAGTCGCATTGAATGTCTCACTATTTTTGAATGAAACCACTTAACAATAGTACGAAATGCAAACCAAGATGAATGAATTCTTCGATTGTTGGAAGTAAACACATTTAGAGTGTTAATAGGGTTTATAATGGTTTGTTTTAATGAATATAGTTAGTAGTTTAGGGACAAGTGTTAATTTCATGATCTTTGTATCAAAAAGTGTGTTTGTAGAGAAAAAAGGATACTTGCTAAGTTGAGATGATGGGACGAACTCTTTATTTTGTATTTCAACCAATTAATATCAATAAGTAAAGCAAATCAAGATCAAGGACTCCATTGTTTGTCGAAATTGAAAGAATTCATGGTATATATTGTTTATGGATATTGATTTCACAATTAATATAGTCGTTAAGTATTACACAAACCATAATTTCATGGTCATTGAATGAAAAATAGCCTTTGGAACAGAAAGAGAGTAATTAGCTGGAGGCGCATTGAATGTCTCACTATTTTTTAATGAAACTACTTAACAATAGTACGAAATGCAAACCAAGATTAATGAATCCTTCGATTTGTGGAAGTAAACACATTTAGAGTGTTAATAGGGTTTAGAATGGTTTGTTTCAATGAATATAGTTAGTAGTTTAGGCACAAGTGTTAATTTCATTATCTTTGTATCAAAAAATGTGTTGTAAACAAGAAAGGATACTTGCTAAGATGAAATGACGGGACAGACTCTTTATTTTGTATTTCAACCAATTAATATCAATAAGAAAAGCAAATCAAGATCAGGGACTCCATTGTTTGTTGGAATTGAAAGAAATCATGGTATAGATGGTTCATGGATATTGATTTCACAATTAATATAGTCGTTAAGTATGACACAAACAATAATTTCATGGTTATTGAATGAAAAATAGTCTTTGGAACAGAAAGAAGAGTGTAATTAGCTGGATACGCATTGAATGGCTCATTATTTTTGAATGAAACTACTCAACAATTGTACAAAATGCAATCCAAGATGAATGAATTCTTCGATTGGTGGAAGTAAATACATTTAGAGTGTTAATAGGGTTTAGAATCGTTTGTTTTAATGAATATAGTTAGTAGTTTAGGCACAAGTGTTAATTTCATGATCTTTGTATCAAAAAGTGTGTTGGTAGACAAAAAAGGATACTTGTTAAGTAGAAATGATGGGATGGACTCTTTATTTTGTATTTCAACCAATTAATATCATTAACAAAAGAAAATCAAGATCACCGACTCCATTGATTGTTGGAATTGAAAGAATTCATGGTATAGATGGTTAATGGATATTGATTTCACAATTAATATAGTAGTTAAATATGACACAAATGATAATTTCATGGTCGTTGAATGAAAAATAGTCTTTGGAACAGAAAGAGAAGTGTACTTAGCTGCAAGCGCATTGAATGTCTCAATATTTTTGAATGAAACTACTTAACAATAGTACGAAATGCAAACCAAGATTAATGAATCCTTCGATTTGTGGAAGTAAACACATTTAGAGTGTTAATAGGGTTTAGAATGGTTTGTTTCAATGAATATAGTTAGTAGTTTAGGCACAAGTGTTAATTTCATTATCTTTGTATCAAAAAATGTGTTGTAAACAAGAAAGGATACTTGCTAAGATGAAATGACGGGACAGACTCTTTATTTTGTATTTCAACCAATTAATATCAATAAGAAAAGCAAATCAATATCAGGGACTCCATTGTTTGTTGGAATTGAAAGAAATCATGGTATAGATGGTTCATGGATATTGATTTCACAATTAATATAGTCGTTAAGTATGACACAAACAATAATTTCATGGTTATTGAATGAAAAATAGTCTTTGGAACAGAAAGAAGAGTGTAATTAGCTGGATACGCATTGAATGGCTCATTATTTTTGAATGAAACTACTCAACAATTGTACAAAATGCAATCCAAGATGAATGAATTCTTCGATTGGTGGAAGTAAACACATTTAGAGTGTTAATAGGGTTTAGAATGGTTTGTTTTAATGAATATAGTTAGTAGTTTAGGCACAAGTGTTAATTTCATGATCTTTGTATCAAAAAGTGTGTTTGTAGACAAAAAAGTATACTTGCTAAGTTGAAATGATGGGACAAACTCTTTATTTTATATTTCAACCAATTAATATCAATAAGTAAAGCAAATCAAGATCAGGGACTCCATTGTTTGTCGGAATTGAATGAATTCATCATATATATAGTTTATGGATATTGATTTCACAATTAATATAGTCGTTAAGTATGACACAAACGATAATTTCATGGTCATTGAATGAAAAATAGCCTTTGGAACAGAAAGAGAGTAATTAGCTGGAGACGCATTGAATGTCTCACTATTTTTGAATGAAACTACTTAACAATAGTACGAAATGCAATTCAAGATGAATGAATTCTTTGATTGGTGGAAGTAAATACATTTAGAGTGTTAATAGGGTTTAGAATGGTTTGTTTTAATGAATATAGTTAGTAGTTTAGGCACAAGTGTTAATTTCATGATCTTTGTATCAAAAAGTGTGTTTGTAGACAAAAAAGGATACTAGCTAAGAAGAAATGATGGGACAGTCTCTTTATTTTGTATTTCAACCAATTAATATCAATAAGAACAGCAAATCAAGGTCAGGGACTCCACTGTTTGTTGGAATTGAAAGAATTCATGGTATAGATGGTTCATGGATATTGATTTCACAATTAATATAGTCGTTAAGTATGACACAAATGATAATTTCATTGTCATTGAATGAAAAATAGTCTTCGGAACAGAAAGAGAGTAATTAGCTGGAGACGCATTGAATGTCTCACAATTTTTGAATGAAACTACTTAACAATAGTACGAAATGCAAATCAAGATGAATGAATTCTTCTATTGGTGGAAGTAAACACATTTAGAGTGTTAATAGGGTTTAGAATGGTTTGTTTTAATGAATATAGTTAGTAGTTTAGGCACAAGTGTTTTAATTTCATGATCTTTGTATCAAAATGTGTCTTTGTAGACAAAAAAGGATACTTGCTAAGTTGAAACGATGGGACGAACTCTTTATTTTGTATTTCAACCAATTAATATCAATAAGAAAATCAAATCAAGATTAGCGACTTCATTGTTTGTTGGAATTGAAAGAATTCATGGTATAGATGGTTCATGGATATTGATTTTCACTATTAATATAGTAGTCGTTAAGTATGACACAAACGATAATTTCATGGTCATTGAATGAAAAATAGTCTTTGGAACAGAAAGAGAGTAATTAGCTGGAGGCGCGCATTGAATGTCTCACTATTTTTGAATGAACCCACTTAACAATAGTACGAAATGTAAACCAAGATGAATGAGTTCTTCGATTGGTGGAAGTAAACACATTTAGAGTGTTAATAGAGTTTAGAATTGTTTTGTTGTAATGACTATAGTTAGTAGTTTAGGCATAAGTGTTAATTTCATGATCTTTGTATCAAAAAGTGTGTTTGTAAACAAAAAAGGATACTTGCTAAGAAGAAATGATGGGACAGACTCTTTATTTTCTATTTCAACCAATTAATATCAATAAGAACAGAAAATCAAGATCAGGGACTCCACTGTTTGTTGGAATTGAAAGAATTCATATTATAGATGGTTTATGGATATTGATTTCACAATTAATATAGTCGTTAAGTATGACACAAACGATAATTTCATTGTCATTGAATGAAAAATAGTCTTTGGTACAGAAAGAGAGTAATTAGCTGGAGGCGCATTGAATGTCTCACAATTTTTGAATGAAACTACTTAACAATAGTACGAAATGCAAATCAAGATGAATGAATTCTTCTATTGGTGGAAGTAAACACATTTAGAGTGTTAATAGGGCTTAGAATGGTTTGTTTTAATGAATATAGTTAGTAGTTTAGGCACAAGTGTTAATTTCATGATCTTTGTATCAAAAAGTGTGTTTGTAGACAAAAAAGGATACTTTCTAAGTTGAAATGATCGGACGAACTCTTTATTTTGTATTTTAACCAATTAATATCAATAAGAAAAGCAAATCAAGAACAGCGACTCCATTGTTTGTTGGAATTGAAGGAATTCATGGTATAGATGGTTCATGGATATTGATTTCACATTTAATATATTCAATAAGTATGATACAAACGATAATTTCATGGTCATTGAATGAAAAATAGTCTTTGGAACAGAAAGAGAGTAATTAGCTGGAGTCGCATTGAATGTCTCACTATTTTTGAATGAAACCACTTAACAATAGTACGAAATGCAAACCAAGATGAATGAATTCTTCGATTGTTGGAAGTAAACACATTTAGAGTGTTAATAGGGTTTATAATGGTTTGTTTTAATGAATATAGTTAGTAGTTTAGGGACAAGTGTTAATTTCATGATCTTTGTATCAAAAAGTGTGTTTGTAGAGAAAAAAGGATACTTGCTAAGTTGAGATGATGGGACGAACTCTTTATTTTGTATTTCAACCAATTAATATCAATAAGTAAAGCAAATCAAGATCAAGGACTCCATTGTTTGTCGAAATTGAAAGAATTCATGGTATATATTGTTTATGGATATTGATTTCACAATTAATATAGTCGTTAAGTATTACACAAACCATAATTTCATGGTCATTGAATGAAAAATAGCCTTTGGAACAGAAAGAGAGTAATTAGCTGGAGGCGCATTGAATGTCTCACTATTTTTTAATGAAACTACTTAACAATAGTACGAAATGCAAACCAAGATTAATGAATCCTTCGATTTGTGGAAGTAAACACATTTAGAGTGTTAATAGGGTTTAGAATGGTTTGTTTCAATGAATATAGTTAGTAGTTTAGGCACAAGTGTTAATTTCATTATCTTTGTATCAAAAAATGTGTTTGTAAACAAGAAAGGATACTTGCTAAGATGAAATGACGGGACAGACTCTTTATTTTGTATTTCAACCAATTAATATCAATAAGAAAAGCAAATCAAGATCAGGGACTCCATTGTTTGTTGGAATTGAAAGAAATCATGGTATAGATGGTTCATGGATATTGATTTCACAATTAATATAGTCGTTAAGTATGACACAAACAATAATTTCATGGTTATTGAATGAAAAATAGTCTTTGGAACAGAAAGAAGAGTGTAATTAGCTGGATACGCATTGAATGGCTCATTATTTTTGAATGAAACTACTCAACAATTGTACAAAATGCAATCCAAGATGAATGAATTCTTCGATTGGTGGAAGTAAATACATTTAGAGTGTTAATAGGGTTTAGAATCGTTTGTTTTAATGAATATAGTTAGTAGTTTAGGCACAAGTGTTAATTTCATGATCTTTGTATCAAAAAGTGTGTTGGTAGACAAAAAAGGATACTTGTTAAGTAGAAATGATGGGATGGACTCTTTATTTTGTATTTCAACCAATTAATATCATTAACAAAAGAAAATCAAGATCACCGACTCCATTGATTGTTGGAATTGAAAGAATTCATGGTATAGATGGTTAATGGATATTGATTTCACAATTAATATAGTAGTTAAATATGACACAAATGATAATTTCATGGTCGTTGAATGAAAAATAGTCTTTGGAACAGAAAGAGAAGTGTACTTAGCTGCAAGCGCATTGAATGTCTCAATATTTTTGAATGAAACTACTTAACAATAGTACGAAATGCAAACCAAGATTAATGAATCCTTCGATTTGTGGAAGTAAACACATTTAGAGTGTTTAATAGGGTTTAGAATGGTTTGTTTCAATGAATATAGTTAGTAGTTTAGGCACAAGTGTTAATTTCATTATCTTTGTATCAAAAAAATGTGTTGTAAACAAGAAAAGGATACTTGCTAAGATGAAATGACGGGACAGACTCTTTATTTTGTATTTCAACCAATTAATATCAATAAGAAAAGCAAATCAATATCAGGGACTCCATTGTTTGTTGGAATTGAAAGAAATCATGGTATAGATGGTTCATGGATATTGATTTCACAAATTAATATAGTCGTTAAGTATGACACAAACAATAATTTCATGGTTATTGAATGAAAAAATAGTCTTTGGAACAGAAAGAAGAGTGTAATTAGCTGGATACGCATTGAATGGCTCATTATTTTTGAATGAAACTACTCAACAATTGTACAAAATGCAATCCAAGATGAATGAATTCTTTCGATTGGTGGAAGTAAACACATTTAGAGTGTTAATAGGGTTTAGAATGGTTTGTTTTTAATGAATATAGTTAGTAGTTTAGGCACAAGTGTTTAATTTCATGATCTTTGTATCAAAAAGTGTGTTTGTAGACAAAAAAAGTATACTTGCTAAGTTGAAATGATGGGACAAACTCTTTTTTTTTTATATTTCAACCAATTAATATCAATAAGTAAAGCAAATCAAGATCAGGGACTCCATTGTTTGTCGGAATTGAATGAATTCATCATATATATAGTTTATGGATATTGATTTCACAATTAATATAGTCGTTAAGTATGACACAAACGATAATTTCATGGTCATTGAATGAAAAATAGCCTTTGGAACAGAAAGAGAGTAATTAGCTGGAGACGCATTGAATGTCTCACTATTTTTGAATGAAACTACTTAACAATAGTACGAAATGCAATTCAAGATGAATGAATTCTTTGATTGGTGGAAGTAAATACATTTAGAGTGTTAATAGGGTTTAGAATGGTTTGTTTTAATGAATATAGTTAGTAGTTTAGGCACAAGTGTTAATTTCATGATCTTTGTATCAAAAAGTGTGTTTGTAGACAAAAAAGGATACTTGCTTAGTTGAAATGATGGGACGAACTCTTTATTTTGTATTTCAACCAATTAATATCAATAAGTAAAGCAAATCAAGATCAGGGACTCCATTGTTTGTCGGAACTGAAAGAATTCATGGTATATATGGTTTATGGATATTGATTTCACAATTAATATAGTCGTTAAGTATTACACAAACTATAATTTCATGGTCATTGAATGAAAAATAGTCTTCGGAACAGAAAGAGGAGTGTAATTAGCTGGAGGCGCATTGAATGTCTCATTATTTTTGAATGAAACTACTTAACAATAGTACGAAATGCAAACCAAGATGAATGAATTCTTCGATTGGTGGAAGTAAACACATTTAGAGTGTTAACAGGGTTTAGAATGGTTTGTTTTAATGAGTATAGTTAGTAGTTTAGGCACAAGTGTGAATTTCATGATCTTTATATCAAAAAGAGTGTTTGTAGACAAAAAGGGATACTTGCTAAGTAGAAATGATGGGACAGACTCTTTATTTTGTATTTGAACCAATTAATATCAATAAGTAAAGCAAATCAAGATCAGGGATCTATTGTTTGTCGGAATTGAAAGAATTCATGGTATAGATGGTTCATGGATATTGATTTCACAATTAATATATTCAATAAGTATAACACAAACGATAATTTCATGGTCATTGAATGAAAAATAGTCTTTGGAACAGAAAGAGGAGAGTAATTAGCTGGAGGAGCATTGAATGTCTCATTATTTTTGAATGAAACTACTTAACAATTGTACAAAATGCAAACCAAGATGAATGAATTCTTCGATTGGTGGAAGTAAACACATTTAAAGTGTTAATAGGGTTTAGAATGGTTCGTTTTAATGAATATAGTTAGTAGTTTTGGGACAAATGTTAATCTCATGATCTTTGTATCAAAAAGTGTGTTTGTAAACAGAAAATTATACTTGCTAAGAAGAAATCATGGGACGAACTCTTTACTTTGTGTTTCAACCAATTAATATCAATAAGAGAAGCAAATCAAGATCAGGGTCTCCATTGTTTGTTGGAATTGAAAGAATTCATGGTATAGATGGTTCGTGGATATTGATTTCACAATTAATATAGTCGTTAAGTATGACACAAATGATAATTTCATGGTCATTGAATGAAAAATAGTCTTTGGAACAGACAGAGAGTAATTATCTGGAGGTGCACTGAATGCCTCACTATTTTTGAATGAAACTACTTAACAATTGTGCTAAATGCAAACCAAGATGAATGAATTCTTCGATTGGTGGAGGTAAACACATTTAGAGTGTTAATAGCGTTTAAAATTGTTTGTTGTAATGAATATAGTTAGTTGTTTAGGCACAAGTGTTAATTTCATGATCTTTGTATCAAAAAGTGTGTTTGTAGACAAAAAAGGATGTTTGCTAAGTTGAAATGATGGGACGAACTCTTTATTTTGTATTTCAACCAATTAATATCAATAAGTAAAGCAAATCAAGATAAGGGACTCCATTTTTTGTCAAAATTGAAAGAATTCATGGCATCTATGGTTTATGGATATTGATTTCACAATTAATAGTCGTTAAGTATTACACAAACGATAATTTCATGGTCATTGAATGAAAAATAGTCTTCGGAACAGAAAGAGGAGTGTAATTTGCTGGAGGCGCATTGAATGTCTCATTATTTTTGAATGAAACTACTTAACAATTGTACAAAATGCAAACCAGGATGAATGAATTCTTCGATTGGTGGAAGTAAACACATTTAGAGTGTTGATACTGTTTACAATGGTTTGTTTTAATGAATATAGTTAGTAGTTTAGGCACAAGTGTTAATTTCATGATCTTTGTATCAAAAAGTGTGTTTATAGACAAAAAAGGATACTTGCTAAGTGGAAAAGATGGGACGGACTCTTTATATTGTATTTCAACCAATTAATATCAATAAGAAAAGCAAAACAAGATCAGCGACTCCATTGTTTGTTGGAATTGAAAGAATTCAGGGTATAGATGGTTCTTGGATATTAATTTCACAATTAATATAGTCATTAAGTATGAAACAAACGATAATTTCATGGTCATTGAATGAAAAATAGTATTTGGAACAGAAAGAGAGTAATTAGCTGGAACAGAAAGAGAGTATTTGAAAAATAGTCTTTGCAACAGAAAGAAGAGTGTAATTAGCTGGAGGCGCATTGAATGTCTCATTATTTTTGAATGAAACTACTTAACAATAGTACGAAATGCAAACCAAGATGAATGAATTCTTCGATTGGTGGAAGTAAACACATTTACAGTGTTAATAGGGTTTAGAATGGTTTGTTTTAATGAATATACTTAGTAGTTTAGGCACAAGTGTTAATTTCATGATCTTTGTATCAAAAAGTTTGTTTGTAAACAAAAAAGGATACTTGCTAAGAAGAAATGCTGGGACGGACTCTTTATTTTGTATTTCAACCAATTAATATCAATAAGACAAGCAAATCAAGATCAGGGACTCCATTGTTTGTTGGAATTGAAAGAATTCATGATATAGATGGTTCATGGATATTGATTTCACAATTAATATAGTCGTTAAGTGTGAAACAAACGATAATTTCATGGTCATTGAATGAAAAATAGTCTTTGGAACAGAAAGGGGAGTGTAATTAGCTGGAGGCGCATTGAATGTCTCATTATTTTTGAATGAAACTACTTAACAATAGTACGAAATGCAAACCAAGATGAATAAATTCTTCGATTGGTGGAAGTAAACACATTTAGAGTGTTAATAGGGTTTAGAATGGTTCGTTTTAATGAATATACTTAGTAGTTTAGGCACAAGTGTTAATTTCATGATCTTTGTATCAAAAAGTGTGTTTGTAAACAAAAAAGGATACTTGCTAAGAAGAAATGCTGGGACGGACTCTTTATTTTGTATTTGAACCAATTAATATCAATAAGAAAAGCAAATCAACATCAGGGACTCCATTGTCTCTCGGAATTGAAAGAATTCATGGTATAGATGGTTCATAGATATTGATTTCACAATTAATATATTCAATAAGTATGACACAAACGATAATTTCATGGTCATTGAATGAAAAATAGTCTTTGGAATGGAAAGAAGAGTGTAATTAGCTGGAGGCGCATTGAATGTCTCATTATTTTTGAATGAAACTACTTAACAATTGTACGAAATGCAAACCAAGATGAATGAATTCTTCGATTACTGGAAGTAATCACATTTAGAGTGTTAATAGGGTTTAGAATGGTTTGTTTTAATGAATATAGTTGGTAGGTTAGGCACAAGTGTTAATTTCATGATCTTTGTATCAAAAAGTGCGTTTGTAAACAAAAAAGGATACTTGCTAAGAAGAAATGATGGGAAAGACTCTTTATTTTGTATTTCAACCAATTAATATCAATAAGAAAAGCAAATCAAGATCAGGGACTGCATTGTTTGTCGGAACTGAAAGAATTCATGGTATATATGGTTTATGGATATTGATTTCACAATTAATATAGTCGTTAAGAATTACACAAACTATCCTTTCATGGTCACTGAATGAAAAATAGTCTTCGGAACAGAAAGAGGAGTGTAATTAGCTGGAGGCGCATTGAATGTCTCATTATTTTTGAATGAAACTACTTAACAATAGTACGATATGCAAACCAAGATGAATGAATTCTTCGATTGGTGGAAGTAAACACATTTAGAGTGTTTACATGGTTTAGAATGGTTTGTTTTAATGAGTATAGTTAGTAGTTTAGGCACAAGTGTGAATTTCATGATCTTTATATCAAAAAGAGTGTTTGTAGACAAAAAGGGATACTTGCTAAGAAGAAATGATGGGACAGACTCTTTATTTTGTATTTGAACCAATTAATATCAATAAGTAAAGCAAATCAAGATCAGGGATCTATTGTTTGTCGGAATTGAAAGAATTCATGGTATAGATGGTTCATGGATATTGATTTCACAATTAATATATTCAATAAGTATAACACAAATGATAATTTCATGGTCATTGAATGAAAAATAGTCTTTGGAACAGAAAGAGGAGAGTAATTAGCTGGAGGAGCATTGAATGTCTCATTATTTTTGAATGAAACTACTTAACAATTGTACAAAATGAAAACCAAGATGAATGAATTCTTCGATTGGTGGAAGTAAACACATTTAGAGTGTTAATAGGGTTTAGAATGGTTCGTTTTAATGAATATAGTTAGTAGTTTAGGGACAAATGTTAATTTCATGATCTTTGTATCAAAAAGTGTGTTTGTAAACAGAAAATTATACTTGCTAAGAAGAAATCATGGGACGGACTCTTTACTTTGTATTCCAACCAATTAATATCAATAAGAGAAGCAAATCAAGATCAGGGTCTCCATTGTTTGTTGGAATTGAAAGAATTCATGGTATAGATGGTTCGTGGATATTGATTTCACAATTAATATAGTCGTTAAGTATGACACAAACGATAATTTCATGGTCATTGAATGAAAAATAGTCTTTGGAACAGAAAGAGAGTAATTAGCTGGAGGCGCATTGAATGTCTCACTATTTTTGAATGAAACTACTTAACAATTGTGCTAAATGCAAACCAAGATGAATGAATTCTTCGATTGGTGGAGGTAAACACATTTAGAGTGTTAATAGCGTTTTAAATTGTTTGTTGTAATGAATATAGTTAGTTGTTTAGGCACAAGTGTTAATTTCATGATCTTTGTATCAAAAAGTGTGTTTGTAAAAAAAAAAAGGGTACTTGCTAAGAGGAAATGATGGGACGGCCTCTTTATTTTGTATTTCAACCAATTAATATCATTAACAAAAGCAAATCAAGATCAGCGACTCCATTGCTTGTTGGAATTGAAAGAATTCATGGTATAGATGGTTAATGGATATTGATTTCACAATTAATATAGTAGTTAAATATGACACAATCGATAATTTCATGGTCATTGAATGAAAAATAGTCTTTGGAACAGAAAGAGAAGTGTACTTAGCTGCAAGCACTTTGATTGTCTCATTGTTTTTGAATGAAACTACTAAACAATAGTACGAAATGCAAACCAAGATGAATGAATTCTTCGATTGGTGGAAGTAAACACATTTAGAGTGTTAATAGGGTTTTAGAATGGTTTGTTTTAATGAATATAGTTTGTAGTTTAGGCACAAGTGTTAATTTCATGATCTTTGTATCAAAAAGTGTGTTTGTAGTCAAAAAATGATACTTGCTAAGTAAAAATGATGGGACGGACTCTTTATTTTGTATTTCAACCAATTAATATCATTAACAAAAGCAAATCAAGAACAGCGACTTCATTGTTTGTTGGAATTGAAAGAATTCATGGTATAAATGGTTCATGGATATTGATTTCACAATTAATATAGTAGTTAAATATGACACAAAACGATAATTTTCGTGGTCATTGAATGAAAAATAGTCTTTGGAACAGAAAGAGAAGTGTACTTAGCTACAAGCGCATTGATTGTCTCATTATTTTTGAATGAAACTACTTAACAATAGTACGAAATGCAAACCAAGATGAATGAATTCTTCGATTGGTGGAAGTAAACACATTTAGAGTGTTAATAGGGTTTTAAATGGTTTGTTTCAATGAATATAGTTAGTAGTTTAGGCACAAGAGTTAATTTCATGATCTTTGTATCAAAAAATGTGTTGTAAACAAGAAAGGATACTTGCTAAGTTGAAATGATTGGACGAACTCTTTATTTTGTATTTCATCCGATTAATATCAATAAGAAAAGCAAATCAAGATCAACAACTCCATTTTTTGTTGGAATTGAAAGAATTCATGGTATAGATGGTTCATGGATATTGATTTCACAATTAATATAGTCGTTAAGTATGACACAAACAATAATTTCATGGTTATTGAATGAAAGATAGCCTTTGGAACAGAAAGAAGAGTGTAATTAGCTGGATGCGCATTGAATGTCTCATTATTTTTGAATGAAACTACTTAACAATTGTACAAAATGCAAACCAAGATGAATGAATTCTTCGATTGGTGGAAGTAAACACATTTACAGTGTTAATAGGGTTTAGAATGGTTTGTTTTAATGAATATACTTAGTAGTTTAGGCACAAGTGTTAATTTCATGATCTTTGTATCAAAAAGTTTGTTTGTAAACAAAAAAGGATACTTGCTAAGAAGAAATGCTGGGACGGACTCTTTATTTTGTATTTCAACCAATTAATATCAATAAGACAAGCAAATCAAGATCAGGGACTCCATTGTTTGTTGGAATTGAAAGAATTCATGATATAGATGGTTCATGGATATTGATTTCACAATTAATATAGTCGTTAAGTGTGAAACAAACGATAATTTCATGGTCATTGAATGAAAAATAGTCTTTGGAACAGAAAGGGGAGTGTAATTAGCTGGAGGCGCATTGAATGTCTCATTATTTTTGAATGAAACTACTTAACAATAGTACGAAATGCAAACCAAGATGAATAAATTCTTCGATTGGTGGAAGTAAACACATTTAGAGTGTTAATAGGGTTTAGAATGGTTCGTTTTAATGAATATACTTAGTAGTTTAGGCACAAGTGTTAATTTCATGATCTTTGTATCAAAAAGTGTGTTTGTAAACAAAAAAGGATACTTGCTAAGAAGAAATGCTGGGACGGACTCTTTATTTTGTATTTGAACCAATTAATATCAATAAGAAAAGCAAATCAACATCAGGGACTCCATTGTCTCTCGGAATTGAAAGAATTCATGGTATAGATGGTTCATAGATATTGATTTCACAATTAATATATTCAATAAGTATGACACAAACGAGAATTTCATGGTCATTGAATGAAAAATAGTCTTTGGAATGGAAAGAAGAGTGTAATTAGCTGGAGGCGCATTGAATGTCTCATTATTTTTGAATGAAACTACTTAACAATTGTACGAAATGCAAACCAAGATGAATGAATTCTTCGATTACTGGAAGTAATCACATTTAGAGTGTTAATAGGGTTTAGAATGGTTTGTTTTAATGAATATAGTTGGTAGGTTAGGCACAAGTGTTAATTTCATGATCTTTGTATCAAAAAGTGCGTTTGTAAACAAAAAAGGATACTTGCTAAGAAGAAATGATGGGAAAGACTCTTTATTTTGTATTTCAACCAATTAATATCAATAAGAAAAGCAAATCAAGATCAGGGACTGCATTGTTTGTCGGAACTGAAAGAATTCATGGTATATATGGTTTATGGATATTGATTTCACAATTAATATAGTCGTTAAGAATTACACAAACTATCCTTTCATGGTCATTGAATGAAAAATAGTCTTCGGAACAGAAAGAGGAGTGTAATTAGCTGGAGGCGCATTGAATGTCTCATTATTTTTGAATGAAACTACTTAACAATAGTACGATATGCAAACCAAGATGAAATGAATTCTCTTCGATTGGTGGAAGTAAACACATTTAGAGTGTTTACATGGTTTAGAATGGTTTGTTTTAATGAGTATAGTTAGTAGTTTAGGCACAAGTGTGAATTTCATGATCTTTATATCAAAAAGAGTGTTTGTAGACAAAAAGGGATACTTGCTAAGAAGAAATGATGGGACAGACTCTTTATTTTGTATTTGAACCAATTAATATCAATAAGTAAAGCAAATCAAGATCAGGGATCTATTGTTTGTCGGAATTGAAAGAATTCATGGTATAGATGGTTCATGGATATTGATTTCACAATTAATATATTCAATAAGTATAACACAAATGATAATTTCATGGTCATTGAATGAAAAATAGTCTTTGGAACAGAAAGAGGAGAGTAATTAGCTGGAGGAGCATTGAATGTCTCATTATTTTTGAATGAAACTACTTAACAATTGTACAAAATGAAAACCAAGATGAATGAATTCTTCGATTGGTGGAAGTAAACACATTTAGAGTGTTAATAGGGTTTAGAATGGTTCGTTTTAATGAATATAGTTAGTAGTTTAGGGACAAATGTTAATTTCATGATCTTTGTATCAAAAAGTGTGTTTGTAAACAGAAAATTATACTTGCTAAGAAGAAATCATGGGACGGACTCTTTACTTTGTATTCCAACCAATTAATATCAATAAGAGAAGCAAATCAAGATCAGGGTCTCCATTGTTTGTTGGAATTGAAAGAATTCATGGTATAGATGGTTCGTGGATATTGATTTCACAATTAATATAGTCGTTAAGTATGACACAAACGATAATTTCATGGTCATTGAATGAAAAATAGTCTTTGGAACAGAAAGAGAGTAATTAGCTGGAGGCGCATTGAATGTCTCACTATTTTTGAATGAAACTACTTAACAATTTTGCTAAATGCAAACCAAGATGAATGAATTCTTCGATTGGTGGAGGTAAACACATTTAGAGTGTTAATAGCGTTTTAAATTGTTTGTTGTAATGAATATAGTTAGTTGTTTAGGCACAAGTGTTAATTTCATGATCTTTGTATCAAAAAGTGTGTTTGTAAAAAAAAAAAGGGTACTTGCTAAGAGGAAATGATGGGACGGCCTCTTTATTTTGTATTTCAACCAATTAATATCATTAACAAAAGCAAATCAAGATCAGCGACTCCATTGCTTGTTGGAATTGAAAGAATTCATGGTATAGATGGTTAATGGATATTGATTTCACAATTAATATAGTAGTTAAATATGACACAATCGATAATTTCATGGTCATTGAATGAAAAATAGTCTTTGGAACAGAAAGAGAAGTGTACTTAGCTGCAAGCACTTTGATTGTCTCATTGTTTTTGAATGAAACTACTAAACAATAGTACGAAATGCAAACCAAGATGAATGAATTCTTCGATTGGTGGAAGTAAACACATTTAGAGTGTTAATAGGGTTTAGAATGGTTTGTTTTAATGAATATAGTTTGTAGTTTAGGCACAAGTGTTAATTTCATGATCTTTGTATCAAAAAGTGTGTTTGTAGTCAAAAAATGATACTTGCTAAGTAAAAATGATGGGACGGACTCTTTATTTTGTATTTCAACCAATTAATATCATTAACAAAAGCAAATCAAGAACAGCGACTTCATTGTTTGTTGGAATTGAAAGAATTCATGGTATAAATGGTTCATGGATATTGATTTCACAATTAATATAGTAGTTAAATATGACACAAACGATAATTTCGTGGTCATTGAATGAAAAATAGTCTTTGGAACAGAAAGAGAAGTGTACTTAGCTACAAGCGCATTGATTGTCTCATTATTTTTGAATGAAACTACTTAACAATAGTACGAAATGCAAACCAAGATGAATGAATTCTTCGATTGGTGGAAGTAAACACATTTAGAGTGTTAATAGGGTTTTAAATGGTTTGTTTCAATGAATATAGTTAGTAGTTTAGGCACAAGAGTTAATTTCATGATCTTTGTATCAAAAAATGTGTTGTAAACAAGAAAGGATACTTGCTAAGTTGAAATGATTGGACGAACTCTTTATTTTGTATTTCATCCGATTAATATCAATAAGAAAAGCAAATCAAGATCAACAACTCCATTTTTTGTTGGAATTGAAAGAATTCATGGTATAGATGGTTCATGGATATTGATTTCACAATTAATATAGTCGTTAAGTATGACACAAACAATAATTTCATGGTTATTGAATGAAAGATAGCCTTTGGAACAGAAAGAAGAGTGTAATTAGCTGGATGCGCATTGAATGTCTCATTATTTTTGAATGAAACTACTTAACAATTGTACAAAATGCAAACCAAGATGAATGAATTCTTCGATTGGTGGAAGTAAACACATTTAGAGTGTTAATAGGGAATGGTTTGTTTTAATGAATATACTTAGTAGTTTAGGCACAAGTGTTAATTTCATAATCTTTGTATCAAAAAGTGTGTTTGTAGACAAAAAAGGATACTTGCTAAGTTGAAATGATGGGACAAACTCTTTATTTTCTATTTCAACCAATTAAAATCAATAAGTAAAGCAAATGAAGATCAGGGACTCCATTGTTTGTCGGAATTGAAAGAATTCATCGTATATATAGTTTATGGATATTGATTTCACAATTAATATAGTCGTTAAGTATGACACAAACGATAATTTCATGGTCATTGAATGAAAAATAGCCTTTGGAACAGAAAGAGAGTAATTAGCTGGAGACGCATTGAATGTCTCACTATTTTTTAATGAAACTACTTAACAATAGTAGGAAATGCAATTCAAGATGAATGAATTCTTCGATTGGTGGAAGTAAATACATTTAAAGTGTTAATAGGGTTTAGAATCGTTTGTTTTAATGAATATAGTTAGTAGTTTAGGCAGAAGTGTTAATTTCATGATCTTTGTATCAAAAAGTGTGTTTGTAGACAAAAAAGGATACTTGCTTAGTTGAAATGATGGGATGAACTCTTTATTTTGTATTTCAACCAATTAATATCAATAAGTAAAGCAAATCAAGATCAGGGACTCCATTGTTTGTCGGAACTGAAAGAATTCATGGTATATATGGTTTATGGATATTGATTTCACAATTAATATAGTCGTTAAGTATTACACAAACCATCATTTCATGGTCATTGAATGAAAAATAGTCTTCGGAACAGAAAGAGGAGTGTAATTAGCTGGAGGCGCATTGAATGTCTCATTATTTTTGAATGAAACTGCTTAACAATAGTACGAAATGCAAACCAAGATGAATGAATTCTTCGATTGGTGGAAGTAAACACATTTAGAGTGTTAACATGGTTTAGAATGGTTTGTTTTAATGAGTATAGATAGTAGTTTAGATACAAGTGTGAATTTCATGATCTTTATATCAAAAAGAGTGTTTGTAGACAAAAAGGGATACTTGCTAAGTAGAAATGATGGGACAGACTCTTTATTTTGTATTTGAACCAATTAATATCAATAAGTAAAGCAAATCAAGATCAGGGATCTATTGTTTGTCGGAATTGAAAGAATTCATGGTATAGATGGTTCATGGATATTGAGTTCACAATTAATATATTCAATAAGTATAACACAAACGATAATTTCATGGTCATTGAATGAAAAATAGTCTTTGGAACAGAAAGAGGAGAGTAATTAGCTGGAGGAGCATTGAATGGCTCATTATTTTTGAATGAAACTACTTAACAATTGTACAAAATGCAAACCAAGATGAATGAATTCTTCGATTGGTGGAAGTAAACACATTTAGAGTGTTAATAGGGTTTAGAATGGTTCGTTTTAATGAATATAGTTAGTAGTTTAGGGACAAATGTTAATTTCATGATCTTTGTATCAAAAAGTGTGTTTGTAAACAAGAAAGGATACTTACTAAGTTGAAATGATTGGACGAACTCTTTATTTTCTATTTCATCCGATTAATATCAATAAGAAAAGCAAATTAAGATCAGCAACTCCATTGTTTATTGGAATTGAAAGAATTCATGGTATAGATGGTTCATGGATATTGATTTCACAATTAATATAGTCGTTAAGTATGACACAAACAATAATTTCATGGTTATTGAATGAAAAATAGTCTTTGGAACAGAAAGAAGAGTGTAATTAGCTGGAGGCGCATTGAATGTCTCATTATTTTTGAATGAAACTACTTAACAATAGTATGAAATGCAAGCCAAGATGAATGAATTCTTCGATTGGTCGAAGTAAACACATTTAGAGTGTTAATAGGGTTTAGAATGGTTTGTTTTAATGAATATACTTAGTAGTTTAGGCATAAGTGTTAATTTCATGATCTTTGTATCAAAAAGTGTGTTTGTAAACAAGAAAGGATTCTTGCTAAGTTGAAATGATCGGACGAACTCTTTATTTTGTATTTCATCCGATTAATATCAATAAGAAAAGCAAATCAAGATCAGCAACTCCATTGTTTGTTGGAATTGAAAGAATTCATGGTATAGATGGTTCATGGATATTGATTTCACAATTAATATAGTCGTTAAGTATGACACAAACAATAATTTCATGGTTATTGTATGAAAAATAGTCTTTGGAACAGAAAGAAGAGTGTAATTAGCTGGATGCGCATTGAATGTCTCATTATATTTGAATGAAACTACTTAACAATTGTACAAAATGCAAACCAAGATGAATGAATTCTTCGATATGTGGAAGTAAACACATTTAGAGTGTTAATAGGGTTTAGAATGGTTTGTTTTAATGAATATACTTAGTAGTTTAGGCACAAGTGTTAATTTCATGATCTTTGTATCAAAAAGTGTGTTTGTAGACAAAAAAGGATACTTGCTAAGTTGAAATGATGGGACAAACTCTTTATTTTATATTTCAACCAATTAATATCAATAAGTAAAGCAAATCAAGATCAGGGACTCCATTGTTAGTCGGAATTGAAAGAATTCATCGTATATATAGTTTATGGATATTGATTTCACAATTAATATAGTCGTTAAGTATGACACAAACGATAATTTCATGGTCATTGAATGAAAAATAGCCTTTGGAACAGAAAGAGAGTAATTAGCTGGAGGCGCATTGAATGTCTCACTATTTTTGAATGAAACTACTTAACAATAGTACGAAATGCAATTCCAGATGAATGAATTCTTCGCTTGGTGGAAGTAAATACATTTAAAGTGTTAATAGGGTTTAGAATCGTTTGTTTTAATAAATATAGTTAGTAGTTTAGGCACAAGTGTTAATTTCATGATCTTTGTATCAAAAAGTGTGTTTGTAGACAAAAAAGGATACTTGCTTAGTTGAAATGATGGGACGAACTCTGTATTTTGTATTTCAACCAATTAATATCAATAAGTAAAGCAAATCAAGATCAGGGACTCCATTGTTTGTCGGAACTCAAAGAATTCATGGTATATATGGTTTATGGATATTGATTTCACAATTAATATAGTCGTTAAGTATTACACAAACCATCATTTCATGGTCATTGAATGAAAAATAGTCTTCGGAACAGAAAGAGGAGTGTAATTAGCTGGAGGCGCATTGAATGTCTCATTATTTTTGAATGAAACTACTTAACAATAGTACGAAATGCAAACCAAGATGAATGAATTCTTCGATTGGTGGAAGTAAACACATTTAGGGTGTTAACATGGTTTAGAATGGTTTGTTTTAATGAGTATAGTTAGTAGTTTAGATACAAGTGTGAATTTCATGATCTTTATATCAAAAAGAGTGTTTGTAGACAAAAAGGGATACTTGCTAAGTAGAAATGATGGGACAGACTCTTTATTTTGTATTTCAACCAATTAATATCAATAAGTAAAGCAAATCAAGATCAGGGACTCCATTGTTTGTCGGAATTGAAAGAATTCATGGTATATATCGTTTATGGATATTGATTTCACGATTAATATAGTCGTTAAGTATTACACAAACCATAATTTCATGGTCATTGAATGAAAAATAGTCTTCGGAACAGAAAGAGGAGTGTAATTAGCTGGAGGCGCATTGAATGTCTCATTATTTTTGAATGAAACTACTTAACAATAGTACGAAATGCAAACCAAGATGAATGAATTCTTCGATTGGTGGAAGTAAACACATTTAGAGTGTTAACAGGGTTTAGAATGGTTTGTTTTAATGAGTATAGTTAGTAGTTTAGGCACAAGAGTGAATTTCATGATCTTTATATCAAAAAGAGTGTTTGTAGACAAAAAAGGATACTTGCCAAGTAGAAATGATGGGACAGACTCTTTATTTTGTATTTGAACCAATTAATATCAATAAGCAAAGTAGATCAAGATCAGGGATCCATTGTTTGTCGGAATTGAAAGAATTCATTGTATAGATGGTTCATGGATATTGATTTCACAATTAATATATTCAATAAGTATAACACAAACGATAATTTCATGGTCATTGAATGAAAAATAGTCTTTGGAACAGAAAGAGGAGTGTAATTAGCTGGAGGAGCATTGAATGTCTCATTATTTTTGAATGAAACTACTTAACAATTGTAGAAAATGCAATCCAAGATGAATGAATTCTTCGATTGGTGGAAGTAAACACATTTAGAGTGTTAATAGGGTTTAGAATGTTTCGTTTTAATGAATATAGTTAGTAGTTTAGGCACAAGTGTTAATTTCATGATCTTTGTATCAAAAAGTGTGTTTGTAAACAGAAAAGGATACTTGCTAAGAAGAAATCATGGGACGGACTCTTTATTTTGTATTTCGACCAATTAATATCAATAAGAGAAGCAAATCAAGATCAGGGTCTCCATTGTTTGTTGGAATTGAAAGAATTCATGGTATAGGTGGTTCATGGATATGGATTTCACAATTAATATAGTCGTTAAGTATGACACAAACGATAATTTCATGGTCATTGAATGAAAAATAGTCTTTGGAACAGAAAGAGAGTAATTAGCTGGAGGCGCATTGAATGTCTCACTATATTTGAGTGAAACTACTTAACAATAGTACGAAATGCAAATCAAGATGAATGAATTCTTCGATTGGTGGAAGTAAACAAATTTAGAGTGTTAATAGGGTTTTGAATGGTTTGTTTTAATGAGTATACTTAGTAGTTTAGGCACAAGTGTGAATTTCATCATCTTTATATAAAAAAGAGTGTTTGTAGACAAAAAAGGATACTTGCTAAGTAGAAATGATGGGACGGACTCTTTATTTTGTTTTTGAACCAATTAATATCAATAGGTAAAGCAAATCAAGATCAGGGATCCATTGGTTGTCGGAATTGAAAGAATTCATGGTATAGATGTTTCATGGATATTGAATTCACAATTAATATAGTCATTAAGTATTACACAAACCATAATTTCATGGTCATTGAATGAAAAATAGTCTTCGGAACAGAAAGAGGAGTGTAATTAGCTGGAGGCCCATTGAATGTCTCACTATTTTTGAATGAAAGTACTTAACAATAGTACGAAATGCAAGCCAAGATGAATGAATTCTTCGATTGGTGGAAGTAAACACATTTAGAGTGTTAATAGGCTTTAGAATGGTTTGTTTTAATGAATATACTTAGTAGTTTAGGCACAAGTGTGAATTTCATCATCTTTGTATCAAAAAGTTTGTTTGTAGACAAAAAAAGATACTTGCTAAGTATAAATGATGGGATGGACTCTTTATTTTGTATTTGAACCAATTAATATCAATAAGAAAAGCAAATCAAGATCAAGGACTCCATTGTTTTTCAGAACTGAAAGAATTCATGGTATAAATGGTTCATGGATATTGATTTCACAATTAATATATTCAATAAGTATGACACAAACGATAATTTCATGGTCATTAAATGAAAAATAGTCTTTGGAATAGAAAGAAGAGTGTAATTAGCTGGAGGCGCATTGAATGTCTCATTATTTTTGAATGAAACTACATAACAATAGTACGAAATTCAAACCAAGATGAATGAATTCTTCGATTGGTGGAAGTAAACACATTTGGAGTGTTAATAGGTTTTAGAATGGTTTGTTTTAATGAATATACTTAGTAGTTTAGGCACAAGTGTTAATTTCATGATCTTTGTATCAAAAAGTGTGTTTGTAGACAAAAAAGGATACTTGCTAAGTTGAAATGATGGGACAAACTCTTTATTTTATATTTCAACGAATTAATATCAATAAGTAAAGCAAATCAAGATCAGGGACTCCATTGTTTGTTGGAATTGAAAGAATTCATTGTATATATAGTTTATAGATATTGATTTCACAATTAATATAGTCGTTAAGTATGACACAAACGATAATTTCATGGTCATTGAATGAAAAATAGCCTTTGGAACAGAAAGAGAGTAATTAGCTGGAGGCGCATTGAATGTCTCACTATTTTTGAATGAAACTACTTAACAATAGTACGAAATGCAAACCAAGATGAATGAGTTCTTCGATTGGTGGAAGTAAACACATTTAGAGTGTTAATAGCGTTTAGAATTGTTTGTTGTAATGAATATAGTAAGTAGTTTAGGCATAAGTGTTAATTTCATGATCTTTGTATCAAAAAGTGTGTTTGTAAACAAAAAAGGATACTTGCTAAGAAGAAATGATGGGACAGACTCTTTATTTTGTATTTCAACCAATTAATATCAATAAGTAAAGCAAATCAAGATCAGGGACTCCATTGTTTGTCGGAATTGAAAGAATTCATGGTATATATGGTTTATGGATATTGATTTCACGATTAATATAGTCGTTAAGTATTACACAGACCATAATTTCATGGTCATTGAATGAAAAATAGTCTTCGGAACAGAAAGAGGAGTGTAATTAGCTGGAGGCGCGTTGAATGTCTCATTATTTTTGAATGAAACTACTTAACAATAGTACGAAATGCAAACCAAGATGAATGAATTCTTCGATTGGTGGAAGTAAACACATTTAGAGTGTTAACAGGGTTTAGAATGGTTTGTTTTAATGAGTATAGTTAGTAGTTTAGGCACAAGAGTGAATTTCATGATCTTTATATCAAAAAGAGTGTTTGTAGACAAAAAAGGATACTTGGTAAGTAGAAATGATGGGACAGACTCTTTATTTTTTATTTGAACCAATTAATATCAATAAGTAAACCAGATCAAGATCAGGGATCCATTGTTTGTCGAAATTGAAAGAATTCATTGTCTAGATGGTTCATGGATATTGATTTCACAATTAATATATTCAATAAGTATAACACAAACGATAATTTCATGCTCATTGAATGAAAAATAGTCTTTGGAACAGAAAGAGCAGTGTAATTAGCTGGAGGAGCATTGAATGTCTCATTATTTTTGAATGAAACTACTTAACAATTGTACAAAATGCAAACCAAGATGAATGAATTGTTCGATTGGTGGAAGTAAACACATTTAGAGTGTTAATAGGGTTTAGAATGGTTCGTTTTAATGAATATAGTTAGTAGTTTAGGCACAAGTGTTAATTTCATGATCTTTGTATCAAAAAGTGTGTTTGTAAACAGAAAAGGATACTTGCTAAGAAGAAATCATGGGACGGACTCTTTATTTTGTATTTCGACCAATTAATATCAATAAGAGAAGCAAATCAAGATCAGGGTCTCCATTGTTTGTTGGAATTGAAAGAATTCATGGTATAGATGGTTCATGGATATGGATTTCACAATTAATATAGTCGTTAAGTACGACACAAACGATAATTTCATGGTCATTGAATGAAAAATAGTCTTTGGAACAGAAAGAGAGTAATTAGCTGGAGGCCCATTGAATGTCTCACTATTTTTGAATGAAAGTACTTAACAATAGTACGAAATGCAAGCCAAGATGAATGAATTCTTCAATTGGTGGAAGTAAACACATTTAGAGTGTTAATAGGCTTTAGAATGGTTTGTTTTAATGAATATACTTAGTAGTTTAGGCACAAGTGTGAATTTCATCATCTTTGTATCAAAAAGTTTGTTTGTAGACAAAAAAAGATACTTGCTAAGTATAAATGATGGGATGGACTCTTTATTTTGTATTTGAACCAATTAATATCAATAAGAAAAGCAAATCAAGATCAAGGACTCCATTGTTTTTCAGAATTGAAAGAATTCATGGTATAGATGGTTCATGGATATTGATTTCACAATTAATATATTCAATAAGTATGACACAAACGATAATTTCATGGTCATTAAATGAAAAATAGTCTTTGGAACAGAATGAAGAGTGTAATTAGCTGGAGGCGCATTGAATGTCTCATTATTTTTGAATGAAACTACATAACAATAGTACGAAATTCAAACCAAGATGAATGAATTCTTCGATTGGTGGAAGTAAACACATTTGGAGTGTTAATAGGTTTTAGAATGGTTTGTTTTAATGAATATACTTAGTAGTTTAGGCACAAGTGTTAATTTCATGATCTTTGTATCAAAAAGTGTGTTTGTAGACAAAAAAGGATACTTGCTAAGTTGAAATGATGGGACAAACTCTTTATTTTATATTTCAACGAATTAATATCAATAAGTAAATCAAATCAAGATCAGGGACTCCATTGTTTGTCGGAATTGAAAGAATTCATCGTATATATAGTTTATAGATATTGATTTCACAATTAATATAGTCGTTAAGTATGACACAAACGATAATTTCATGGTCATTGAATGAAAAATAGCCTTTGGAACAGAAAGAGAGTAATTAGCTGGAGGCGCATTGAATGTCTCACTATTTTTGAATGAAACTACTTAACAGTAGTACGAAATGCAAACCAAGATGAATGAGTTCTTCGATTGGTGGAAGTAAACACATTTAGAGTGTTAATAGAGTTTAGAATTGTTTATTGTAATGAATATAGTTAGTAGTTTAGGCATAAGTGTTAATTTCATGATCTTTGTATCAAGAAGTGTGTTTGTAAACAAAAAAGGATACTTGCTAAGAAGAAATGATGGGACAGACTCTTTATTTTGTATTTCAACCAATTAATATCAATAAGTAAAGCAAATCAAGATCAGGGACTCCATTGTTTGTCGGAATTGAAAGAATTCATGGTATATATGGTTTATGGATATTGATTTCACGATTAATATAGTCGTTAAGTATTACACAAACCATAATTTCATGGTCATTGAATGAAAAATAGTCTTCGGAACAGAAAGAGGAGTGTAATTAGCTGGAGGCGCATTGAATGTCTCATTATTTTTGAATGAAACTACTTAACAATAGTACGAAATGCAAACCAAGATGAATGAATTCTTCGATTGGTGGAAGTAAACACATTTAGAGTGTTAACAGGGTTTAGAACGGTTTGTTTTAATGAGTATAGTTAGTAGTTTAGGCACAAGAGTGAATTTCATGATCTTTATATCAAAAAGAGTGTTTGTAGACAAAAAAGGATACTTGCTAAGTAGAAATGATGGGATAGACTCTTTATTTTGTATTTGAACCAATTAATATCAATAAGCAAAGCAGATCAAGATCAGGGATCCATTGTTTGTCGGAATTGAAACAATTCATTGTATAGATGGTTCATGGATATTGATTTCACGATTAATATAGTCGTTAAGTATTACACAAACCATAATTTCATGGTCATTGAATGAAAAATAGTCTTCGGAACAGAAAGAGGAGTGTAATTAGCTGGAGGCGCATTGAATGTCTCATTATTTTTGAATGAAACTACTTAACAATAGTACGAAATGCAAACCAAGATGAATGAATTCTTCGATTGGTGGAAGTAAACACATTTAGAGTGTTAACACGGTTTAGAATGGTTTGTTTTAATGAGTATAGTTAGTAGTTTAGGCACAAGAGTGAATTTCATGATCTTTATATCAAAAAGAGTGTTTGTAGACAAAAAAGTATACTTGCTAAGTAGAAATGATGGGACAGACTCTTTATTTTGTATTTGAACCAATTAATATCAATAAGCAAAGCAGATCAAGATCAGGGATCCATTGTTTGTCGGAATTGAAAGAATTCATTGTATAGATGGTTCATGGATATTGATTTCACAATTAATATATTCAATAAGTATAACACAAACGATAATTTCATGGTCATTGAATGAAAAATAGTCTTTGGAACAGAAAGAGGAGTGTAATTAGCTGGAGGAGCATTGAATGTCTCATTATTTTTGAATGAAATTACTTAACAATTGTACAAAATGCAAACCAAGATGAATGAATTCTTCGATTGGTGGAAGTAAACACATTTAGAGTGTTAATAGGGTTTAGAATGGTTCGTTTTAATGAATATAGTTAGTAGTTTAGGCACAAGTGTTAATTTCATGATCTTTGTATCAAAAAGTGTGTTTTTAAATAGAAAAGGATACTTGCTAAGAAGAAATCATGGGACGGACTCTTTATATTGTATTTCGACCAATTAATATCAATAAGAGAAGCAAATCAAGATCAGGGTCTCCATTGTTTGTTGGAATTGAAAGAATTCATGGTATAGATGGTTCATGGATATGGATTTCACAATTAATATAGTCGTTAAGTACGACACAAACGATAATTTCATGGTCATTGAATGAAAAATAGTCTTTGGAACAGAAAGAGAGTAATTAGCTGGAGGCGCATTGAATGTCTCACTATATTTGAGTGAAACTACTTAACAATAGTACGAAATGCAAATCAAGATGAATGAATTCTTCGATTGGTGGAAGTAAACAAATTTAGAGTGTTAATAGGGTTTAGAATGGTTTGTTTTAATGAGTATACTTAGTAGTTTAGGCACAAGTGTGAATTTCATCATCTTTATATAAAAAAGAGTGTTTGTAGACAAAAAAGGATACTTGCTAAGTAGAAATGATGGGACGGACTCTTTATTTTGTATTTGAACCAATTAATATCAATAAGTAAAGCAAATCAAGATCAGGGATCCATTGTTTGCCGGAATTGAAAGAATTCATGGTATAGATGTTTCATGGATATTGATTTCACAATTAATATAGTCCTTAAGTATTACACAAACCATAATTTCATGGTCATTGAATGAAAAATAGTCTTCGGAACAGAAAGAGGAGTGTAATTAGCTGGAGGCGCATTGAATGTCTCATTATTTTTGAATGAAACAACTTAACAATAGTACGAAATGCAAACCAAGATGAATGAATTCTTCGATTGGTGGAAGTAAACACATTTAGAGTGTTAACAGGGTTTAGAATGGTTTGTTTTAATGAGTATAGTTAGTAGTTTAGGCACAAGTGTGAATTTCATGATCTTTATATCAAAAAGAGTGTTTGTAGACAAAAAAGGATACTTGCTAAGTAGAAATGATGGGACAGACTCTTTATTTTTTATTTGAACCAATGAATATCAATAAGTAAACCAGATCAAGATCAGGGATCCATTGTTTGTCGGAATTGAAAGAATTCATTGTCTAGATGGTTCATGGATATTGATTTCACAATTAATATATTCAATAAGTATAACACAAACGATAATTTCATGCTCATTGAATGAAAAATAGTCTTTGGAACAGAAAGAGGAGTGTAATTAGCTGGAGGAGCATTGAATGTCTCATTATTTTTGAATGAAACTACTTAACAATTGTACAAAATGCAAACCAAGATGAATGAATTGTTCGATTGGTGGAAGTAAACACATTTAGAGTGTTTATAGGGTTTAGAATGGTTCGTTTTAATGAATATAGTTAGTAGTTTAGGCACAAGTGTTAATTTCATGATCTTTGTATCAAAAAGTGTGTTTGTAAACAAAAAAGGATACTTGCTAAGAAGAAATCATGGGACGGACTCTTTATTTTGTATTTCGACCAATTAATATCAATAAGAGAAGCAAATCAAGATCAGGGTCTCCATTGTTTGTTGGAATTGAAAGAATTCATGGTATAGATGGTTCTTGGATATGGATTTCACAATTAATATAGTCGTTAAGTACGACACAAACAATAATTTCATGGTCATTGAATGAAAAATAGTCTTTGGAACAGAAAGAGAGTAATTAGCTGGAGGCGCATTGAATGTCTCACTATATTTGAGTGAAACTACTTAACAATAGTACGAAATGCAAATCAAGATGAATGAATTCTTCGATTGGTGGAAGTAAACAAATTTAGAGTGTTAATAGGGTTTAGAATGGTTTGTTTTAATGAGTATACTTAGTAGTTTAGGCATAAGTGTTAATTTCATGATCTTTGTATCAAAAAGTGTGTTTGTAAACAAGAAAGGATTCTTGCTAAGTTGAAATGATGGGACGAACTCTTTATTTTGTATTTCATCCGATTAATATCAATAGGAAAAGCAAATCAAGATCAGCAACTCCATTGTTTGTTGGAATTGAAAGAATTCATGGTATAGATGGTTCATGGATATTGATTTCACAATTAATATAGTCGTTAAGTATGACACAAACAATAATTTCATGGTTATTGAATGAAAAATAGTCTTTGGAACAGAAAGAAGAGTGTAATTAGCTGGATGCGCATTGAATGTCTCATTATATTTGAATGAAACTACTTAACAATTGTACAAAATGCAAACCAAGATGAATGAATTCTTCGATATGTGGAAGTAAACACATTTAGAGTGTTAATAGGGTTTAGAATGGTTTGTTTTAATGAATATAGTTAGTAGTTTAGGCACAAGTGTTAATTTCATGATCTTTGTATCAAAAAGTGTGTTTGTAGACAAAAAAGGATACTTGCTAAGTTGAAATGATGGGACAAACTCTTTATTTTTATATTTCAACCAATTAATATCAATAAGTAAAGCAAATCAAGATCAGGGACTCCATTGTTTGTCAGAATTGAAAGAATTCATCGTATATATAGTTTATGGATATTGATTTCACAATTAATATAGTCGTTAAGTATGACACAAACGATAATTTCATGGTCATTGAATGAAAAATAGCCTTTGGAACAGAAAGAGAGTAATTAGCTGGAGGCGCATTGAATGTCTCACTATTTTTGAATGAAACTACTTAACAATAGTACGAAATGCAATTCAAGATGAATGAATTCTTCGCTTGGTGGAAGTAAATACATTTAAAGTGTTAATAGGGTTTAGAATCATTTGATTTAATAAATATAGTTAGTAGTTTAGGCACAAGTGTTAATTTCATGATCTTTGTATCAAAAAGTGTGTTTGTAGACAAAAAAGGATACTTGCTTAGTTGAAATGATGGGACGAACTCTTTATTTTGTATTTCAACCAATTAATATCAATAAGTAAAGCAAATCAAGATCAGGGACTCCATTGTTTGTCGGAACTGAAAGAATTCATGGTATATATGGTTTATGGATATTGATTTCACAATTAATATTGTCGTTAAGTATTACACAAACCATAATTTCATGGTCATTGAATGAAAAATAGTCTTTGGAACAGAAAGAAAAGTGTAATTAGCTGGAGGCGCATTGAATGTCTCACTATATTTGAGTGAAACTACTTAACAATAGTACGAAATGCAAATCAAGATGAATGAATTCTTCGATTGGTGGAAGTAAACAAATTTAGAGTGTTAATAGGGTTTAGAATGGTTTGTTTTAATGAGTATACTTAGTAGTTTAGGCACAAGTGTGAATTTCATCATCTTTATATAAAAAAGAGTGTTTGTAGACAAAAAAGGATACTTGCTAAGTAGAAATGATGGGACGGACTCTTTATTTTGTATTTGAACCAATTAATATCAATAAGTAAAGCAAATCAAGATCAGGGATCCATTGTTTATCGGAATTGAAAGAATTCATGGTATAGATGTTTCATGGATATTGATTTCACAATTAATATAGTCATTAAGTATTACACAAACCATAATTTCATGGTCATTGAATGAAAAATAGTCTTCGGAACAGAAAGAGGAGTGTAATTAGCTGGAGGCCCATTGAATATCTCATTATTTTTGAATGAAACTACTTAACAATTGTACAAAATGCAAACCAAGATGAATGAATTCTTCGATTGGTGGAAGTAAACACATTTAGAGTGTTAATAGGGTTTAGAATGGTTCGTTTTAATGAATATAGTTAGTAGTTTAGGCACAAGTGTTAATTTCATGATCTTTGTATCAAAAAGTGTGTTTGTAAACAAAAAAGGATACTTGCTAAGACAAAATCATGGGACGGACTCTTTATTTTGTATTTCTACCAATTAATATCAATAAGAGAAGCAAATCAAGATCAGGGACTCCATTGTTTGTTGGAATTGAAAGAATTCATGGTATAGATGGTTCATGGATATTGATTTCACAATTAATATAGTCGTTAAGTATGACACAAACGATAATTTCATGGTCATTGAATGAAAAATAGTCTTTGGAACAGAAAGAGAGTAATTAGCTGGAGGCCCATTGAATGTCTCACTATTTTTGAATGAAAGTACTTAACAATAGTACGAAATGCAAGCCAAGATGAATGAATTCTTCGATTGGTGGAAGTAAACACATTTAGAGTGTTAATAGGCTTTAGAATGGTTTGTTTTAATGAATATACTTAGTAGTTTAGGCACAAGTGTGAATTTCATCATCTTTGTATCAAAAAGTTTGTTTGTAGACAAAAAAAGATACTTGCTAAGTATAAATGATGGGATGGACTCTTTATTTTGTATTTGAACCAATTAATATCAATAAGAAAAGCAAATCAAGATCAAGGACTCCATTGTTTTTCAGAATTGAAAGAATTCATGGTATAGATGGTTTCATGGATATTGATTTCACAATTAATATATTTCAATAAGTATGACACAAACGATAATTTCATGGTCATTAAATGAAAAAATAGTCTTTGGAACAGAATGAAGAGTGTAATTAGCTGGAGGCGCATTGAATGTCTCATTATTTTTTGAATGAAACTACATAACAATAGTACGAAATTCAAACCAAGATGAATGAATTCTTCTTCGATTGGTGGAAGTAAACACATTTGGAGTGTTAATAGGTTTTAGAATGGTTTGTTTTTAATGAATATACTAAGTAGTTTTAGGCACAAGTGTTAATTTCATGATCTTTGTATCAAAAAGTGTGTTTGTAGACAAAAAAGGATACTTGCTAAGTTGAAATGATGGGACAAACTCTTTATTTTATATTTCAACGAATTAATATCAATAAGTAAAGCAAATCAAGATCAGGGACTCCATTGTTTGTCGGAATTGAAAGAATTCATCGTATATATAGTTTATAGATATTGATTTCACAATTAATATAGTCGTTAAGTATGACACAAACGATAATTTCATGGTCATTGAATGAAAAATAGCCTTTGGAACAGAAAGAGAGTAATTAGCTGGAGGCGCATTGAATGTCTCACTATTTTTGAATGAAACTACTTAACAATAGTACGAAATGCAAACCAAGATGAATGAGTTCTTTGATTGGTGGAAGTAAACACATTTAGAGTGTTAATAGAGTTTAGAATTGTTTATTGTAATGAATATAGTTAGTAGTTTAGGCATAAGTGTTAATTTCATGATCTTTGTATCAAGAAGTGTGTTTGTAAACAAAAAAGGATACTTGCTAAGACAAAATCATGGGACGGACTCTTTATTTTGTATTTCAACCAATTAATATCAATAAGAGAAGCAAATCAAGATCAGGGACTCCATTGTTTGTTGGAATTGAAAGAATTCATGGTATAGATGGTTCATGGATATTGATTTCACAATTAATATAGTCGTTAAGTATGACACAAACGATAATTTCATGGTCATTGAATGAAAAATAGTCTTTGGAACAGAAAGAGAGTAATTAGCTGGAGGCCCATTGAATGTCTCACTATTTTTGAATGAAACTACTTAACAATAGTACGAAATGCAAACCAAGATGAATGAATTCTTCGATTGGTGGAAGTAAACACATTTAGAGTGTTAACAGGGTTAAGAACGGTTTGTTTTAATGAGTATAGTTAGTAGTTTAGGCACAAGAGTGAATTTCATGATCTTTATATCAAAAAGAGTGTTTGTAGACAAAAAAGGATACTTGCTAAGTAGAAATGATGGGATAGACTCTTTATTTTGTATTTGAACCAATTAATATCAATAAGCAAAGCAGATCAAGATCAGGGATCCATTGTTTGTCGGAATTGAAACAATTCATTGTATAGATGGTTCATGGAGATTGATTTCACGATTAATATAGTCGTTAAGTATTACACAAACCATAATTTCATGGTCATTGAATGAAAAATAGTCTTCGGAACAGAAAGAGGAGTGTAATTAGCTGGAGGCGCATTGAATGTCTCATTATTTTTGAATGAAACCACTTAACAATAGTACGAAATGCAAACCAAGATGAATGAATTCTTCGATTGGTGGAAGTAAACACATTTAGAGTGTTAACACGGTTTAGAATGGTTTGTTTTAATGAGTATAGTTAGTAGTTTAGGCACAAGAGTGAATTTCATGATCTTTATATCAAAAAGAGTGTTTGTAGACAAAAAAGTATACTTGCTAAGTAGAAATGATGGGACAGACTCTTTATTTTGTATTTGAACCAATTAATATCAATAAGCAAAGCAGATCAAGATCAGGGATCCATTGTTTGTCGGAATTGAAAGAATTTATTGTATAGATGGTTCATGGATATTTATTTTCACAATTAATATATTCAATAATTATAACACAAACGATAATTTCATGGTCATTGAATGAAAAATAGTCTTTGGAACAGAAAGAGGAGTGTAATTAGCTGGAGGAGCATTGAATGTCTCATTATTTTTGAATGAAATTACTTAACAATTGTACAAAATGCAAACCAAGATGAATGAATTCTTCGATTGGTGGAAGTAAACACATGTAGAGTGTTAATAGGGTTTAGAATGGTTCGTTTTAATGAATATAGTTAGTAGTTTAGGCACAAGTGTTAATTTCATGATCTTTGTATCAAAAAGTGTGTTTTTAAACACAAAAAAGGATACTTGCTAAGAAGAAATCATGGGACGGACTCTTTATATTGTATTTCGAACCAATTAATATCAATAAGAGAAGCAAATCAAGATCAGGGTCTCCATTGTTTGTTGGAATTGAAAGAATTCATGGTATAGATGGTTCATGGATATGGATTTCACAATTAATATAGTCGTTAAGTACGACACAAACGATAATTTCATGGTCATTGAATGAAAAATAGTCTTTGGAACAGAAAGAGAGTAATTAGCTGGAGGCGCATTGAATGTCTCACTATTATTGAGTGAAACTACTTAACAATAGTACGAAATGCAAATCAAGATGAATGAATTCTTCGATTGGTGGAAGTAAACAAATTTAGAGTGTTAATAGGGTTTAGAATGGTTTGTTTTAATGAGTATACTTAGTAGTTTAGGCACAAGTGTGAATTTCATCATCTTTATATAAAAAAGAGTGTTTGTAGACAAAAAAAAGGATACTTGCTAAGTAGAAATGATGGGACGGACTCTTTATTTTGTATTTGAACCAATTAATATCAATAAGTAAAGCAAATCAAGATCAGGGATCCATTGTTTGTCGGAATTGAAAGAATTCATGGTATAGATGTTTCATGGATATTGATTTCACAATTAATATAGTCATTAAGTATTACACAAACCATAATTTCATGGTCATTGAATGAAAAATAGTCTTCGGAACAAAAAGAGGAGTGTAATTAGCTGGAGGCCCATTGAATATCTCATTATTTTTGAATGAAACTACTTAACAATTGGACAAAATGCAAACCAAGATGAATAAATTCTTCGATTGGTGGAAGTAAACACATTTAGAGTGTTAATAGGGTTTAGAATGGTTTGTTTTAATGAATATACTTAGTAGTTTAGGCACAAGTGTTAATTTCATGATCTTTGTATCAAAAAGTTTGTTTGTAAACAAAAAAGGATACTTGCTAAGAAGAAATGCTGGGACGGACTCTTTATTTTGTATTTCAACCAATTAATATCAATAAGACAAGCAAATCAAGATCAGGGACTCCATTGTTTGTTGGAATTGAAAGAATTCATGATATAGATGGTTCAGGGATATTGATTTCACAATTAATATAGTCGTTAAGTGTGAAACAAACGATAATTTCATGGTGATTGAATGAAAAATAGTCTTTGGAACAGAAAGGGGAGTGTAATTAGCTGGAGGCGCATTGAATGTCTCATTATTTTTGAATGAAACTACTTAACAATAGTACGAAATGCAAACCAAGATGAATAAAATTCTTCGATTGGTGGAAAGTAAACACATTTAGAGTGTTAATAGGGTTTAGAATGGTTCGTTTTAATGAATATACTTAGTAGTTTAGGCACAAGTGTTAATTTCATGATCTTTGTATCAAAAAGTGTGTTTGTAAACAAAAAAGGATACTTGCTAAGAAGAAATTCTGGGACGGACTCTTTATTTTGTATTTGAACCAATTAATATCAATAAGAAAAGCAAATCAAGATCAGGGACTCCATTGTCTCTCGAAATTGAAAGAATTCATGGTATAGATGGTTCATAGATATTGATTTCACAATTAATATATTCAATAAGTATGACACAAACGATAATTTCATGGTCATTGAATGAAAAATAGTCTTTGGAACGGAAAGAAGAGTGTAATTAGCTGGAGGCGCATTGAATGTCTCATTATTTTTGAATGAAACTACTTAACAATTGTACGAAATGCAAACCAAGATGAATGAATTCTTCGATTACTGGAAGTAATCACATTTAGAGTGTTAATAGGGTTTAGAATTGTTTGTTTTAATGAATATACTTAGTAGTTTAGGCATAAGTGTTAATTTCATGATCTTTGTATCAAAAAGTATGTTCGTAACATAAAAGGTTACTTGCTAAGAAAAAATGATGGGACGGACTCTTTACTTTGTATTTCAACCAATTAATATCAATAAGAAAAGCAAATCAAGATCAAAGACTCCATTGTTTTTTGGAAT
>JBAPLH010000919.1:0-50167 GCA_037897445.1 Ceriops zippeliana | reverse complement strand
AAACATAATTTCATTTGTCCTTGCATGAAAAAAAGTCCTTATAACAAAAGAGAGTGCATGATTAGCTGTGAGGAGACTACAAAGTCGCATTGATTAGGAATGAAACCACTTAATATTAGTACGAAATACAAACCAACATGAATGACTCCTTTTGTTGATAGAACTAAATACATTTAGTGTTTTAATGGTGTTTCGGATTACTTGTTTTGAATAATATACAAGGTAGGATAGCCACAATTGCTAATTTCATGATCAATGTATAACAAAGTGTGTTTGGAACCAAAAGGGAAGCATTGGTTACCAGAAATGATATGAGGGACACATTATTTCGGAATTCAACCAATTAATATCAATAAGAAATGCATATCAAGATCACGGACACCATTGTTTGTTGGAATTGAATGAATTCAGTGTCTAGATGGTTCATGAACATTGTTTTTACAACTAATATTGTTGTTGAATAGAACACAACATAATTTCATCGTCCTTGTATGAAAAAAGTCCTTATAACAAAAAGAGGTGCATGATTAGCGTGAGGAGACTACAAAGTTGCATTGATTAGGAATGAAACCAGTTAATATTAGTACGAAATACAAACCAACATGAATGACTCCTTTTGTTGATGTAACTAAATATATTTAGTGTTTTAATGGTGTTTCGGATTACTTGTTTTGAATAATATACAAGGTAGGATAGCAACACTTGTTAATTTCATGATCAATGTATAACAAAGTGTGCTTGGAACCAAAAGGGAAGCATCGGTTACCAAAAATGATATGAGGGACACATTATTTTGGATTTCAACCAATTAATATCAATAAGAAATGAAAATCAAGATCAAGGACACCATAGTTTGTTGGAATTGAATGAATTCATGTTATAGATGGTTGATGACATTGTTTTTACAACTAATATTGTTGTTGCATAGAACACAAAACATATTTTCATCGTCCTTGCAAGAAAAAAGTCATTATAACAAAAAGAAGTGCATGAGTAGCGTGAGGAGACTACAAAGTCGCATTGATTAGCAATGAAACCACTACATATTAGTACAAAATACAAACCAACATCAATGACTGCTTTTGTTGATGGAACTAAATACATTTAGTGCTTTAATGGTGTTTCGGACTACTAGTGTTGAATAATATACAAGGTAGGATAGCCACAATTGCTAATTTCAAGATCAATGTATAATAAAGTGTGCTTGGAACAAAAAGGGAAGCATTGGTTACCAGAAATGATATGAGGGACACATTATTTTGGAATTCAACCAATTAATATCAATAAGAAATGCATATCAAGATCACAGACATCATTGTTTGTTGGAATTGAATGAATTCAGGGTTTAGATGGTTCATGGACATTGTTTATACAATGAATATTGTTGTTAAAAGGGACACAAAACATAATTTCATGGTCCTTGCATGAAAAAAGTCCTATAACAATAAGAGGAGCATGATTGGAGTGAGGAGACTACAAAGTCGCATTGATTAGGAATGAAACAACTTAATATTAGAAAGAAATACAAACCGACATGAATGACTCCTTTTGTTGATGGAACTAAATACATTTAGTGTTTTAATTGTGTTTCGGATTACTTGTTTTGAATAATAGACAAGTTAGGATAGCCTCACTTGTTAATTTCATGATCAATGCATAACAAAGTGTGCTTGGAACCAAAAGGGAAGCATTGGTTACCAGAAATGATATGAGGGACACATTATTTCGGAATTCAACCAATTAATATCAATAAGAAATGCAAATCAAGATCAACAACACCATTGTTTGTTGGAATTGAATGAATTCAGGGTCTAGATGGTTCATGGACATTGTTTTTACAATGAATATTGTTGTTAAAAGGGACACAACACATAATTTCATGGTCCTTGCATGAAAAAAGTCCTTATAACAATAAGAGGAGCAGGATTGGAGTGAGGAGACTACAAAGTCGCATTGATTAGGAATGAAACAACTTAACATTAGTACGAAATACAAACGAACATGAATGACTCCTTTTGTTGATGGAACTAAATACATTTAGTGTTTTAATGGTGCTTCGGATTACTTGTTTTGAATAATATACAAGGTAGGATAGCAACACTTGTTAGTTTCATGATCAATGTATAACAAAGTGTGCTTGGAACCAAAAGGGAAGCATTGGTTACCAGAAATGATATGAGGGACACATTATTTCGGATTTCAACTAATTAATATCAATAAGAAATGCAAATCAAGATCAAGAACAGCATAGTTTGTTGCATTTGAAAGAATTCATGGTGTAGATGGTTGATGACATTGTTTTTACAACTAATATTGTTGTTGAATAGAACACAAAAACATATTTTCATCATCCTTGCAAGAAACACAAGTCATTTATAACAAAAAGAGGTGCATGATTAGCGTGAGGAGACTACAAAGTCGCATTGATTAGCAATGAAACCACTAAATATTAGTACAAAATACAAAGCAACATGAATGACTGCTTTTGTTCATGGAACTAAATACATTTAGTGTTTTAATCGTGTTTCGGATTACTAGTTTTGAATAATATACAAGGTAGGATAGCCACAATTAATAATTTCAAGATCAATGTATAACAAAGTGTGCTTGGAACCAAAAGGGAAGCATTGGTTACCAGAAATGATATGAGGGACACATTATTTCGGAATTCAACCAATTAATATCAATAAGAAATGCATATCAAGATCACGGACACCATTGTTTGTTGGAATTGAATGAATTCAGGGTCTAGATGGTTCATGGACATTGTTTTTACAATGAATATTGTTGTTAAAAGGGACACAAAACATAATTTCATGGTCCTTGCATGAAAAAAGTCCTTATAACAATAAGAGCAGCATGATTGGAGTGAGGAGACTACAAACTCGCATTGATTAGGAATGAAACAACTTAACATTAGTACGAAATACAAAGGAACATGAATGACTCCTTTTGTTGATGGAACTAAATACATTTAGTGTTTTAATGGTGTTTCGGACTACTAGTTTTGAATAATATACAAGGTAGGATAGCCACAATTGCTAATTTCAAGATCAATTTATAACAAAGTGTGCTTGGAACCAAAAGGGAAGCATTGGTTACCAGAAATGATATGAGGGACACATTATTTTGCAATTCAACCAAGTAATATCAATAAGAAATGCATATCAAGATCACAGACATCATTGTTTGCTGGAATTGAATGAATTCAGGGTTTAGATGGTTCATGGACATTGTTTTTACAATGAATATTGTTGTTAAAAGGGACACAAAACATAATTTCATGGTCCTTGCGTGAAAAAAGTCCTTATAACAAAAAGAGGTAGCGTGAGGAGACTGCAAAGTTGCATTGATTAGGAATGAAACCACTTAATATTAGTACGAAATACAAACGAACATGAATGACTCCTTTTTTTGATGGAACTAAATACATTTAGTGTTTTAATGTTGTTTCGGATTACTTGTTTTGAATAATAGACAAGGTAGGATAGCCTCACTTGTTAATTTCATGATCAATGTATAACAAAGTGTGCTTGGAACCAAAAGGGAAGCATTGGTTACCAGAAATGATATGAGGGACACATTATTTCGGAATTCAACCAATTAATATCAATAAGAAATGCAAATCAAGATCAAGGACACATTGTTTGTTGGAATTGAATGAAGTCAGGGTCTAGATGGTTCATGGACATTGTTTTTACAATGAATATTGTTTTTAAAAGGGACACAAAACATAATTTCATTGTCCTTGCATGAAAAAAGTCCTTATAACAATAAGAGCAGCATGATTGGTGTGAGGAGACTACAAACTCGCATTGATTAGGAATGAAACAACTTAACATTAGTACGAAATACAAATGAACATGAATGACTCCTTTTGTTGATGGAACTAAATACATTTAGTGTTTTAATGGTGTTTCGCATTAATTGTTTTCAATAATATACAAGGGAGGATAGCCACAATTGCTAATTCCATGATCAATGTATAACAAAGTGTGTTTGGAACCAAAAGGGAAGCATTGGTTACCCGCAATGATATGAGGGACACATTATTTCGGAATTCAAACAATTAATATCAATAAGAAATGCAAATCAAGATCAAGGACAAAATTGTTTGTTGGACTTGAATGAATTTAGGGTCTAGATGGTTCATGGACATTGTTGTTACAATGAATATTGTTGTTAAAAGCGACACAAAACATAATTTCATGGTCCTCGCATGAAAAAAGTCGTTATAATAAAAGAGGAGCATTATTAGCGTGAGGAGACTACAAAGTCGCATTGATTAGGAATGAAACCACTTAATATTAGTACGAAATACAAACCAACATGAATGACTGCTTTTGTTGAAGGAACTAAATACATTTAGTGTTTTAATGGTGTTTCGGATTATTTGTTGTGAATAATATACAAGGTAGGATAGCCACACTTGTTATTTTCATGATCAATGTATAACAAAGTGTGCTTGGAACCAAAAGGGAAGCATTGGTTACCAGAAATGATAAGAGGGACACATTATTTCGGAATTCAACCAATTAATATCAATAAGAAATGCAAATCAAGATCAACAACAACCATTGTTTGTTGGAATTGAATGAATTCAGGGTCTAGAGATGGTTCATGGACATTGTTTTTTACAATGAATATTGTTGTTAAAAAGGGACACAAAACACATAATTTCATGGTCCTTGCATGAAAAAAGTTAGTCCTTATAACAATAAGAGGAGCATGATTGGAGTGAGGAGACTACAAAGTCGCATTGATTAGGAATGAAACCAACTTAACATTAGTACGAAATACAAACGAACATGAATGACTCCTTTTGTTGATGGAACTAAATACATTTAGTGTTTTAATGGTGTTTCGGATTACTTGTTTTGAATAATATACAAGGTAGGATAGCAACACTTGTTAATTTCATGATCAATGTATAACAAAGTGTGCTTTGAACCAAAAGGGAAGCATTGGTTACCAGAAATGATATGAGGGTCACATTATTTCGGATTTTCAACTAATTAATATCAATAAGAAATGCAAATCAAGATCAAGGACAGCATAGTTTGTTGCAATTGAATGAATTCATGGTGTAGATGGTTGATGACATTGTTTTTTTACAACTAATATTGTTGTTGTTGAATAGAACACAAAACATATTTTCATCATCCTTGCAAGAAACAAGTCATTTATAACAAAAAGAGGTGCATGATTAGCGTGAGGAGACTACAAAGTCGCATTGATTAGCAATGAAACCACTAAATATTAGTACAAAAATACAAAGCAACATGAATGACTGCTTTTGTTCATGGAACTAAATACATTTAGTGTTTTAATCGTGTTTCGGATTACTAGTTTTGAATAATATACAAGGTAGGATAGCCACAATTAGTAATTTCAAGATCAATGTATAACAAAGTGTGCTTGGAACCAAAAGGGAAACATTGGTTACCAGAAAAATGATATGACGGACACATTATTTTTGGAATTCAACCAATTAATATCAATAAGAAATGCAAATCAAGATCAAGGACACCATTGTTTGTTGGAATTGAATGAATTCAGGGTCTAGATGGTTCATGAACATTGTTTTTACAACTAATATCGTAGTTGTATAGAACACAAAACATATTTTCAACATGAATGACTGCTTTTGTTGATGGAACTAAATACATTTAGTGTTTTAATGGTGTTTCGGATTACTAGTTTTGAATATTATACAAGGTAGGATAGCCACAATTGCTAATTTCATGATCAATGTATAACAAAGTGTGCTTGGAACCAAAAGGGAAGCATTGGTTACCAGAAATGATATGAGGGACACATTATTTCGGAATTCAACCAATTAATATCAATAAGAAATGCATATCAAGATCACGGACACCATTGTTTGTTGGAATTGAATGAATTCAGGGTCCATATGGTTCATGGACATTGTTTTTACAATGAATATTGTTGTTAAAAGGGACACAAAACATAATTTCATGGTCCTTGCATGAAAAAAGTCCTTATAACAATAAGAGGAGTATGATTGGAGTGAGGAGACTACAATGTCACATTGGTTAGGGATGAAACCACTTAACATTAGTAAGAAATACAAACGAACATGAATGACTCCTTTTTGTTGATGGAACTAAATACATTTAGTGTTTTAATGGTGTTTCGGAGTACTAGTTTTGAATAATATACAAGGTAGGATAGCCACAATTGCTAATTTCATGATCAATGTATAACAAAGTGTGCTTGGAACCAAAAGGGAGGCATTGGTTACCAGAAATGATATGAGGGACACATTATTTCGGAATTCAACCAATTAATATCAATAAGAAATGCAAATCAAGATCAACAACACCATTGTTTGTTGGAATTGAATGAATTCAGGGTCTAGATGGTTCATGGACATTGTTTTTACAATGAATATTGTTGTTAAAAGGGACACAAAACATAATTTCATGGTCCTTGCATGAAAAAAGTCCTTATAACAATAAGAGGAGCATGATTGGAGTGAGGAGACTACAAAGTCGCATTGATTAGGAATGAAACAACTTAACATTAGTACGAAATACAAACGAACATGAATGACTCCTTTTGTTGATGGAACTAAATACATTTAGTGTTTTAATGGTGTTTCGGATTACTTGTTTTGAATAATATACAAGGTAGGATAGCAACACTTGTTAATTTCATGATCAATGTATAACAAAGTGTGCTTGGAACCAAAAGGGAAGCATTGGTTACTAGAAATGATATGAGGGACACATTATTTCAGAATTCAACCAATTAATAACAACAAGAAATGCATATCAAGATCACGGACACCATTGTTTTGTTGGAATTGAATGAATTCAGGGTCTAGATGGTTCATGAACATTGTTTTTTTACAACTAATATATTGTTGTTGAATAGAACACAAAACATAATTTCATTGTCCTTGCATGAAAAAAGTCCTTATAACAAAAAGAGGTGCATGATTAGCGTGAGGAGACTACAAAGTCGCATTGATTAGGAATGAAACCACTTACCATTAGTAGGAAATACAAACGAACATGAATGACTCCTTTTTTTGATGGAACTAAATACATTTAGTGTTTTAATGTTGTTTCGGATTACTTGTTTTGAATAATATACAAGGTAGGATAGGCTCACTTGTTATTTTCATGATAAATGTATAACAAAGTGTGCTTGGAACCAAAAGGGAAGCATTGGTTACCAGAAATGATAAGAGGGACACATTATTTTGGAATTCAACCAATTAATATCAATAAGAAATGCAAATCAAGATCATCAACACCATTGTTTGTTGGAATTGAATGAATTCAGGGTCTAGATGGTTCAAGGACATTGTTTTTACAATGAATATTGTTGTTAAAAGGGACACAAAACATAATTTCATGGTCCTTGCATGAAAAAAGTCCTTATAACAATAAGAGGAGCATGATTGGAGTGAGGAGACTACAAAGTCGCATTGATTAGGAATGAAACAACTTAACATTAGTACGAAATACAAACGAACATGAATGACTCCTTTTGTTGATGGAACTAAATACATTTAGTGTTTCAATGGTGTTTCGGAGTACTAGTTTTGAATAATATACAAGGTAGGATAGCCACAATTGCTAATTTCATGATCAATGTATAACAAAGTGTGCTTGGAACCAAAAGGGAGGCATTGGTTACCAGAAATGATATGAGGGACACATTATTTCGGAATTCAACCAATTAATATCAATAAGAAATGCAAATCAAGATCAACAACACCATTGTTTGTTGGAATTGAATGAATTCAGGGTCTAGATGGTTCATGGACATTGTTTTTACAATGAATATTGTTGTTAAAAGGGACACAAAAACATAATTTCATGGTCCTTGCATGAAAAAAGTCCTTATAACAATAAGAGGAGCATGATTGGAGTGAGGAGACTACAAAGTCGCATTGATTAGGAATGAAACAACTTAACATTAGTACGAAATACAAACGAACATGAATGACTCCTTTTGTTGATGGAACTAAATACATTTAGTGTTTTAAAATGGTGTTTCGGATTACTTGTTTTGAATAATATACAAGGTAGGATAGCAACACTTGTTAATTTCATGATCAATGTATAACAAAGTGTGCTTGGAACCAAAAGGGAAGCATTGGTTACCAGAAATGATATGAGGGACACATTATTTCGGATTTCAACTAATTAATATCAATAAGAAATGCAAATCAAGATCAAGGACAGCATAGTTTGTTGCAATTGAATGAATTCATGGTGTAGATGGTTGATGACATTGTTTTTACAACTAATATTGTTGTTGAATAGAACACAAAACATATTTTCATCATCCTTGCAAGAAACAAGTCATTATAACAAAAAGAGGTGCATGATTAGCGTGAGGAGACTACAAAGTCGCATTGATTAGCAATGAAACCACTAAATATTAGTACAAAATACAAAGCAACATGAATGACTGCTTTTGTTCATGGAACTAAATACATTTTGTGTTTTAATCGTGTTTCGGATTACTAGTTTTGAATAATATACAAGGTAGGATAGCCACAATTAGTAATTTCAAGATCAATGTATAACAAAGTGTGCTTGGAACCAAAAGGGAAACATTGGTTACCAGAAATGATATGAAGGACACATTATTTTGGAATTCAACCAATTAATATCAATAAGAAATGCAAATCAAGATCAAGGACACCATTGTTTGTTGGAATTGAATGAATTCAGGGTCTAGATGGTTCATGAACATTGTTTTTACAACTAATATCGTAGTTGTATAGAACACAAAACATATTTTCAACATGAATGACTGCTTTTGTTGATGGAACTAAATACATTTAGTGTTTTAATGGTGTTTCGGATTACTAGTTTTGAATATTATACAAGGTAGGATAGCCACAATTGCTAATTTCATGATCAATGTATAACAAAGTGTGCTTGGAAACCAAAAGGGAAGCATTGGTTACCAGAAATGATATGAGGGACACATTATTTCGGAATTCAACCAATTAATATCAATAAGAAATGCATATCAAGATCAATGGACACACCATTGTTTGTTGGAATTGAATGAATTCAGGGTCCATATGGTTCATGGACATTGTTTTTACAATGAATATTGTTGTTAAAAGGGACACAAAACATAATTTCATGGTCCTTGCATGAAAAAAGTCCTTATAACAATAAGAGGAGTATGATTGGAGTGAGGAGACTACAATGTCACATTGGTTAGGAATGAAACCACTTAACATTAGTAAGAAATACAAACGAACATGAATGACTCCTTTTGTTGATGGAACTAAATACATTTAGTGTTTTAATGGTGTTTCGGATTACTAGTTTTGAATAATATACAAGGTAGGATAGCCACAATTGCTAATTTCATGATCAATGTATAACAAAGTGTGCTTGGAACCAAAAGGGAGGCATTGGTTACCAGAAATGATATAAGGGACACATTATTTCGGAATTCAACCAATTAATATCGATAAGAAATGCATATCAAGATCACAGACACCATTGCTTGTTGGAATTGAATGAATTCAGGGTCTAGATGGTTCATGGACATTGTTTTTACAATGAATATTGTTGTTAAAAGGGACACAAAACATAATTTCATGGTCCTTACATGAAAAAAGTCCTTATAACAATAAGTGGAGCATGATTGGAGTGAGGAGACTACAATGTTGCATTGATTAGGAATGAAACCACTTAACATGAGTAAGAAATACAAACGAACATGTATGACTCCTTTTGTTGATGGAACTAAATACATTTAGCATTTTAATGGTCTTTGGGATTATTTGTTGTGAATAATATACAAGGTAGTATAGCCTCACTTGTTAATTTCATGATCAATGTATAACAAAGTGTGCTTGGAACCAAAAGGGAAGCATTGGTTACCAGAAATGATATTAGGGACACAATATTTCGGAATTCAACCAATTAATATCAATAAGAAATGCATCTCAAGATCACAGACACCATAGTTTGTTGGAATTGAATGAATTCAGGGTCTAGATGGTTGATGACATTGTTTTTACAACTAATACTGTTGTTGAATAGAACACAAAACATAATTTCATGGTCCTCGCATGAAAAAAGTTCTTATAATAAAAGAGGAGCATTATTAGCGTGAGGAGACTACAAAGTCGCATTGATTAGGAATGAAACCACTTAATATTGGTACAAAATACAAACCAACATGAATGACCGCTTTTGTTGATGGAACTAAATACATTTAGTGTTTTAATGGTGTTTCGGATTATTTGTTGTGAATAATATACAAGGTAGGATAGCCACACTTGTTAATTTCTTGATCAAGGTATAACAAAGTGTGTTTGGAACAAAAAGGGAAGCATTGGTTACCATAAATGATATGAGGGACACATTATTTCGGAATTCAACCAATTAATATCAATAAGAAATGCAAATCAAGATCAAGGACACCATTGTTTGTTGGAATTGAATGAATTCAGGGTCTAGATCGTTCATGAACATTGTTTTAACAATAAATATTGTTGTTAAAAGGGACACAAAACATACTTTCATGGTCCTTGCATGAAAAAAGTCCTTATAACAATAAGAGGAGCATGATTGGAGTGAGGAGACTACAATGTCACATTGGTTAGGAATGAAACCACTTAACATTAGTAAGAAATACAAACGAACATGAATGACTCCTTTTGTTGATGGAACTAAATACATTTAGTGTTTTAATGGTGTTCCGGATTACTAGTTTTGAATAATATACAAGGTAGGATAGCCACAATTGCTAATTTCATGATCAATGTATAACAAAGTGTGCTTGGAACCAAAAGGGAAGCATTGGTTACCAGAAATGATATGAGGGACACATTATTTCGGAATTCAACCAATTAATATCAATAAGAAATGCATATCAAGATCACAGACATCATTGTTTGTTGGAATTGAATGAATTCAGGGTCTAGATGGTTCATGAACATTGTTTTTACAACTAATATTGTTGTTGAATAGAACACAAAACATAATTTCATTGTCCTTGCATGAAAAAAGTCCTTATAACAAAAAGAGGTGCATGATTAGCGTGAGGAGACTACAAAGTCGCATTGATTAGGAATGAAACCACTTAACATTAGTAGGAAATACAAACGAACATGAATGACTCCTTTTTTTGATGGAACTAAATACATTTAGTGTTTTAATGTTGTTTCGGATTACTTGTTTTGAATAATATACAAGGTAGGATAGGCTCACTTGTTATTTTCATGATCAATGTATAACAAAGTGTGCTTGGAACCAAAAGGGAAGCATTGGTTACCAGAAATGATAAGAGGGACACATTATTTTGGAATTCAACCAATTAATATCAATAAGAAATGCAAATCAAGATCAACAACACCATTGTTTGTTGGAATTGAATGAATTCAGGGTCTAGATGGTTCATGGACATTGTTTTTACAATGAATATTGTTGTTAAAAGGGACACAAAACATAATTTCATGGTCCTTGCATGAAAAAAATCCTTATAACAATAAGAGGTGCATGATTGGAGTGAGGAGACTACAAAGTCGCATTGATTAGGAATGAAACAACTTAACATTAGTACGAAATACAAACGAACATGAATGACTCCTTTTGTTGATGGAACTAAATACATTTAGTGTTTTAATGGTGTTTCGGATTACTTGTTTTGAATAATATACAAGGTAGGATAGCAACACTTGTTAATTTCATGATCAATGTATAACAAAGTGTGCTTGGAACCAAAAGGGAAGCATTGGTTACCAGAAATGATATGAGGGACACATTATTTCGGATTTCAACTAATTAATATCAATAAGAAATGCAAATCAAGATCAAGGACAGCATAGTTTGTTGCAATTGAATGAATTCATGGTGTAGATGGTTGATGACATTGTTTTTACAACTAATATTGTTGTTGAATAGAACACAAAACATATTTTCATCATCCTTGCAAGAAACAAGTCATTATAACAAAAAGAGGTGCATGATTAGCGTGAGGAGACTACAAAGTCGCATTGATTAGCAATGAAACCACTAAATATTAGTACAAAATACAAAGCAACATGAATGACTGCTTTTGTTCATGGAACTAAATACATTTAGTGTTTTAATCGTGTTTCAGATTACTAGTTTTGAATAATATACAAGGTAGGATAGCCACAATTAGTAATTTCAAGATCAATGTATAACAAAGTGTGCTTGGAACCAAAAGGGAAACATTGGTTACCAGAAATGATATGAAGGACACATTATTTTGGAATTCAACCAATTAATATCAATAAGAAATGCAAATCAAGATCAAGGACACCATTGTTTGTTGGAATTGAATGAATTCAAGGTCTAGATGGTTCATGGACATTGTTTTTACAATGAATATTGTTGTTAAAAGGGACGCAAAACATAATTTCATGGTCCTCGCACGAAAAAAGTCCTTATAATAAAAGAGGAGCATTATTAGCGTGAGGAGACTACAAAGTCGCATTGATCAGGAATGAAACCACTTAACATTAGTACGAAATACAAACCAACATAAATGACTGCTTTTGCTGATGGAACTAAATACATTTAGTGTTTTAATGGTGTGTCGGATTATTTGTTGTGAATAATATACAAGGTAAGATAGCCACACTTGTTAATTTCTTGATCAATGTATAACAAAGTGTGCATGGAAGCAAAAGGGAAGCATTGGTTACCAGAAATGATATGAGGGACACATTATTTCGGAATTCAACCAATTAATATCAATATGAAATGCATCTCAAGATCACAGACACCATTGTTTGTTGGAATTGAATGAATTCAGGGTGTAGATGGTTCACGAACATTGTTTTTACAATGAATATTGTTGTGAAAAGGAACACAAAACATAATTTCATGGTCCTTGCATGAAAAAAGTCCTTATAACAAAAAGAGAAGCATGATTAGCGTGAGGAGACTACAAAGTCGCATTGATTAGGAATGAAACCACTTAATATTAGTACTAAATACAAACCAACATGAATGACTGCTTTTGTTGATGGAACTAAATGCATTTAGTGTTTTAATGGTGTTTCGGATTACTTGTTTTGAATAATATACAAGGTAGGATAGCAACACTTGTTAATTTCTTGATCAATGTATAACAAAGTGTGCTTGGAACCAAAAGGGAAGCATTGGTTACTAGAAATGATATGAGGGACACATTATTTCAGAATTCAACCAATTAATAACAACAAGAAATGCATATCAAGATCACGGACACCATTGTTTGTTGGAATTGAATGAATTCAGGGTCTAGATGGTTCATGAACATTGTTTTTACAACTAATATTGTTGTTGAATAGAACACAAAACATAATTTCATTGTCCTTGCATGAAAAAAGTCCTTATAACAAAAAGAGGTGCATGATTAGCGTGAGGAGACTACAAAGTCGCATTGATTAGGAATGAAACCACTTACCATTAGTAGGAAATACAAACGAACATGAATGACTCCTTTTTTTGATGGAACTAAATACATTTAGTGTTTTAATGTTGTTTCGGATTACTTGTTTTGAATAATATATATACAAGGTAGGATAGGCTCACTTGTTATTTTTCATGATAAATGTATAACAAAGTGTGCTTGGAACCAAAAGGGAAGCATTGGTTACCAGAAATGATAAGAGGGACACATTATTTTGGAATTCAACCAATTAATATCAATAAGAAATGCAAATCAAGATCAAGGACACCATTGTTTGTTGGAATTGAATGAATTCAAGGTCTAGATGGTTCATGGACATTGTTTTTACAATGAATATTGTTGTTAAAAGGGACGCAAAACATAATTTCATGGTCCTCGCACGAAAAAAGTCCTTATAATAAAAGAGGAGCATTATTAGCGTGAGGAGACTACAAAGTCGCATTGATTAGGAATGAAACCACTTAATATTAGTACGAAATACAAACCAACATAAATGACTGCTTTTGTTGATGGAACTAAATACATTTAGTGTTTTAATGGTGTTTCGGATTACTTGTTTTGAATAATATACAAGGTAGGATAGCAACACTTGTTAATTTCATGATCAATGTATAACAAAGTGTGCTTGGAACCAAAAGGGAAGCATTGGTTACCAAAAATGATATGAGGGACACATTATTTCGGAATTCAACCAATTAATATCAATAAGAAATGCAAATCAAGATCAAGGACACCATAGTTTGTTCGAATTGAATGAATTCATGGTGTTGATGGTTGATGACATTGTTTTTACAACTAATATCGTTGTTGTATAGAGCACAAAACATATTTTCAACATGAATGACTGCTTTTGTTGATGGAACTAAATACATTTAGTGTTTTAATGGTGTTTCGGATTACTAGTTTTGAATATTATACAAGGTAGGATAACCACAATAGCTAATTTCATGATCAATGTATAACAAAGTGTGCTTGGAACCAAAAGGGAAGCATTGGTTACCAGAAATGATATGAGGGACACATTATTTCGGAATTCAACCAATTAATATCAATAAGAAATGCATATCAAGATCACGGACACCATTGTTTGTTGGAATTGAATGAATTCAGGGTCCATATGGTTCATGGACATTGTTTTTACAATGAATATTGTTGTTAAAAGGGACACAAAACATAATTTCATGGTCCTTGCATGAAAAAAGTCCTTATAACAATAAGAGGAGTATGATTGGAGTGAGGAGACTACAATGTCACATTGGTTAGGAATGAAACCACTTAACATTAGTAAGAAATACAAACGAACATGAATGACTCCTTTTGTTGATGGAACTAAATACATTTAGTGTTTTAATGGTGTTTCGGAGTACTAGTTTTGAATAATATACAAGGTAGGATAGCCACAATTGCTAATTTCATGATCAATGTATAACAAAGTGTGCTTGGAACCAAAAGGGAGGCATTGGTTACCAGAAATGATATGAGGGACACATTATTTCGGAATTCAACCAATTAATATCAATAAGAAATGCATATCAAGATCACGGACACCATTGTTTGTTGGAATTGAATGAATTCAGGGTCTAGATGGTTCATGGACATTGTTTTTACAATGAATATTGTTGTTAAAAGGGACACAAAACATAATTTCATGGTCCTTACAAGAAAAAAGTCCTTATAACAATAAGTGGAGCATGATTGGAGTGAGGAGACTACAATGTCGCATTGATTAGGCATGAAACCACTTAACATGAGTAAGAAATACAAACGAACATGTATGACTCCTTTTGTTGATGGAACTAAATACATTTAGCGTTTTAATGGTCTTTGGGATTATTTGTTGTGAATAATCTACAAGGTAGTATAGCCTCACTTGTTAATTTCATGATCAATGTATAACAAAGTGTGCTTGGAACCAAAAGGGAAGCATTGGTTACCAGAAATGATATGAGGGACACAATATTTCGGAATTCAACCAATTAATATCAATAAGAAATGCAAATCAAGATCAAGGACACCATAGTTTGTTGGAATTGAATGAATTCAGGGTCTAGATGGTTGATGACATTGTTTTTACAACTAATACTGTTGTTGAATAGAACACAAAACATAATTTCATGGTCCTCGCATGAAAAAAGTCCTTATAATAAAAGAGGAGCATTATATGAGGGACACATTATTTCGGAATTCAACCAATAAACATCAATAAGAAATGCAAATCAAGATCACAGACACCATTGTTTGTTGGAATTTAATGAATTCAGGGTTTAGATGGTTCATGGACATTTTTTTTACAATGAATATTGTTGTTAAAAGGGACACAAAACATAATTTCATGGTCCTTGCATGAAAAAAGTCCTTATAATAAAAGAGGAGCATTATTAGCTTGAGGAGACTACAAAGTCGAATTGATTAGCAATGAAACCACTAAATATTAGTACAAAATACAAACCAACATGAATGACTGCTTTTGTTCATGGAACTAAATACATTTAGTGTTTTAATGGTGTTTCGGATTACTTGTTTTGAATAATATACAAGGTAGGATAGCCACAATCGCTAATTTCATGATCAATGTATAACAAAGTGTGTTTGGAACCAAAAGGGAAGCATTGGTTACCAGAAATCATATGAGGGACACATTATTTCGTAATTCAACCAATTAATATCAATAAGAAATGCATAGCAAGATCACGGACACCATTGTTTGTTGGAAATTGAATGAATTCAGGGTCTAGATGGTTCATGAACATTGTTTTTACAATGAATATTGTTGTTAAAAGGGACACAAAACATACTTTCATGGTCCTTGCATGAAAAAAGTCCTTATAACAAAAAGAGGATCATGATTAGCGTGAGGAGACTACAAAGTCGCATTCATTAGGAATGAAACCACTTAATATTAGAACGAAATACAAACAAACATGAATGACTGATTTTGTTGGTGGAACTAAATACATTTAGTATTTTAATGGTGTTTCAGATTACTTGTTTTGAATAATATACAAGGTAGTATAGCCTCACTTGTTAATTTCATGATGAATGTATAACAAAGTGTGCTTGGAACCAAAAGGGAAGCATTGGTTACCAGAAATGATATGAGGGACACATTATTTCGGAATTCAACCAATTAATATCAATAAGAAATGCATATCAAGATCACGGACACCATTGTTTCTTGGAATTGAATGAATTCAGGGTCTAGATGGTTCATGAACATTGTTTTTACAATGAATATTGTTGTTAAAAGGGACACAAAACATACTTTCATGGTCCTTGCATGAAAAAAGTCCTTATAACAATAAGAGGATTATGATTGGAGTGAGGAGACTACAATGTTGCATTGATTAGAAATGAAACCACTTAACATTAGTAAGAAATACAAACCAACATGAATGACTCCTTTTGTTGATGGAACTAAATACCTTTAGTGTTTTAATGGTGTTTTGCATTACTTGTTTTGAATAATATACAAGGTAGGATAGCCTCACTTGTTAATTTCATGATCAATGTATAACAAAGTTTGTTTGGAACCAAAACGGAAGCATTGGTTACCAGAAATGATATGAGGGACACATTATTTCGGAATTCAACCAATTAACATCTATAAGAAATGCAAATTAAGATCAACGACACCATTCTTTGTTGGAATTGAATTAATTCAGGGTCTAGATGGTTCATGGACATTGTTTTTACAATGAATATTGTTGTTAAAAGGGACGCAAAACATAATTTCATCGTCCTTGCATGAAAAAAGTCCTTATAATAAAAGAGGAGCATTATTAGCGTGAGGAGACTACAAAGTCTCATTGATTAGGAATGAAACCACTTAATATTAGTACGAAATACAAACCAACATGAATGACTGCTTTTGTTGATGGAACTAAATACATTTTGTGTTTTAATGGTGTTTCGGATTACTTGTTTTGAATAATATACAAGGTAGGATAGCCACAATTGCAAATTTCATGATCAATGTATAACAAAGTGTGTTTGGAACCAAAAGGGAAGCATTGGTTACCAGAAATGATATAGGGACACATGTTTTCGGAATTCAACCAATTAATATCAATAAGAAATGCATATCAATATCACGGACAGCATTGTTTGTTGGAATTGAATGAATTTAGGGTCTAGATGGTTCATGAACATTGTTTTTACAACTAATATTGTTGTTGAATAGAACAAAAAACATAATTTCATCGTCCTTGCATGAAAAATGTCCTTATAACAAAAAGAGGTGCATGATTAGCGTGAGGAGACTACAAAGTCGCATTGATTAGGAATGAAACCACTTAATATTAGTACGAAATACAAACCAAAATGAAAGACTCCTTTTGTTGATGTAACTAAATACATTTAGTGTTTTAATGGTGTTTCGGATTACTTGTTTTGAATAATATACAAGATAGGATAGCCACAATTGCTAATTCCATGATCAGTGTATAACAAAGTGTGTTTGGAACCAAAAGGGAAGCATTGGTTACCAGCAATGATATGAGGGACACATTATTTCGGAATTCAAACAATTATTATCAATAAGAAATGCATATCAAGATCACGGACACCATTGTTTGTTAAAATTGAATGAATTCAGGGTCTAGATGGTTGATGGACATTGTTTTTACAATCAATATTGTCGTGAAAAGGGACACAAAACATAATTTCAAGGTCCTTGCATGAAAAAAGTCCTTATAACAAAAAGAGGAGCATGATTAGCGTGAGGAGACTACAAAGTCACATTGATTAGGAATGAAACCACTTAATCTTAGTACGAAATACAAACCCACATGAATGACTCCTTTTGTTGATGTAACTAAATACATTTAGTGTTTTAAAGGTGTTTCGGATTACTTGTTTTGAATGATATACAAGGTAGGATAGCCACACATATTAATTTCATGATCAATGTATAACAAAGTGTGCTTGGAACCAAAAGGGAAGCATTGGTTACCAGAAATGATATGAGGGACACATTATTTCGGAATTCGACCAATTAATATCAATAAGAAATGCAAATCAAGATCAAGGACACCATTGTTTGTTGGAATTGAATGAATTCAGGGTCTAGATGGTTCATGGACATTGTTTTTACAATGAATATTGTTGTTAAAGGGGACGCAAAACATAATTTCATGGTCCTTGCATGAAAAAAGTCCTTATAATAAAAGAGGAGCATTATTAGCTTGAGGAGACTACAAAGTCGAATTGATTAGCAATGAAACCACTAAATATTAGTACAAAATACAAACCAACATGAATGACTGCTTTTGTTCATGGAACTAAATACATTTAGTGTTTTAATGGTGTTTCGGATTACTTGTTTTGAATAATATACAAGGTAGGATAGCCACAATCGCTAATTTCATGATCAATGTATAACAAAGTGTGTTTGGAACCAAAAGGGAAGCATTGGTTACCAGAAATCATATGAGGGACACATTATTTCGTAATTCAACCAATTAATATCAATAAGAAATGCATAGCAAGATCACGGACACCATTGTTTGTTGGAATTGAATGAATTCAGGGTCTAGATGGTTCATGAACATTGTTTTTACAATGAATATTGTTGTTAAAAGGGACACAAAACATACTTTCATGGTCCTTGCATGAAAAAAGTCCTTATAACAAAAAGAGGATCATGATTAGCGTGAGGAGACTACAAAGTCGCATTCATTAGGAATGAAACCACTTAATATTAGAACGAAATACAAACAAACATGAATGACTGATTTTGTTGGTGGAACTAAATACATTTAGTATTTTAATGGTGTTTCAGATTACTTGTTTTGAATAATATACAAGGTAGTATAGCCTCACTTGTTAATTTCATGATGAATGTATAACAAAGTGTGCTTGGAACCAAAAGGGAAGCATTGGTTACCAGAAATGATATGAGGGACACATTATTTCGGAATTCAACCAATTAATATCAATAAGAAATGCATATCAAGATCACGGACACCATTGTTTTGTTGGAATTGAATGAATTCAGGGTCTAGATGGTTCATGAACATTGTTTTTACAATGAATATTGTTGTTTAAAAGGGACACAAAACATACTTTCATGGTCCTTGCATGAAAAAAGTCCTTATAACAATAAGAGGATTATGATTGGGAGTGAGGAGACTACAATGTTGCATTGATTAGAAATGAAACCACTTAACATTAGTAAGAAATACAAACCAACATGAATGACTCCTTTTGTTGATGGAACTAAATACCTTTAGTGTTTTAATGGTGTTTTGCATTACTTGTTTTGAATAATATACAAGGTAGGATAGCCTCACTTGTTAATTTCATGATCAATGTATAACAAAGTGTGTTTGGAACCAAAAGGGAAGCATTGGTTACCAGAAATGATATGAGGGACACATTATTTCGGAATTCAACCAATTAACATCTATAAGAAATGCAAATTAAGATCAACGACACCATTCTTTGTTGGAATTGAATTAATTCAGGGTCTAGATGGTTCATGGACATTGTTTTTTACAATGAATATTGTTGTTGTTAAAAGGGACGCAAAACATAATTTTCATCGTCCTTGCATGAAAAAAGTCCTTATAATAAAAGAGGAGCATTATTAGCGTGAGGAGACTACAAAGTCTCATTGATTAGGAATGAAACCACTTAATATTAGTACGAAATACAAACCAACATGAATGACTGCTTTTGTTGATGGAACTAAATACATTTTGTGTTTTAATGGTGTTTCGGATTACTTGTTTTGAATAATATACAAGGTAGGATAGCCACAATTGCTAATTTCATGATCAATGTATAACAAAGTGTGTTTGGAACCAAAAGGGAAGCATTGGTTACCAGAAATGATATAGGGACACATTATTTCGGAATTCAACCAATTAATATCAATAAGAAATGCATATCAATATCACGGACAGCATTGTTTGTTGGAATTGAATGAATTTAGGGTCTAGATGGTTCATGAACATTGTTTTTACAACTAATATTGTTGTTGAATAGAACAAAAAACATAATTTCATCGTCTTTGCATGAAAAATGTCCTTATAACAAAAAGAGGTGCATGATTAGCGTGAGGAGACTACAAAGTCGCATTGATTAGGAATGAAACCACTTAATATTAGTACGAAATACATACCAAAATGAAAGACTCCTTTTGTTGATGTAACTAAATACATTTAGTGTTTTAATGGTGTTTCGGATTACTTGTTTTGAATAATATACAAGGCAGGATAGCCACAATTGCTAATTCCATGATCAGTGTATAACAAAGTGTGTTTGGAACCAAAAGGGAAGCATTGGTTACCAGCAATGATATGAGGGACACATTATTTCGGAAGTCAACCAATTAATATCAATAAGAAATGCATATCAAAATCACGGACACCATTGTTTGATCGAATTAAATGAATTCAGGGTCTAGATGCTTCATGGACATTGTTTTTACAATGAATGTTGTTGTTAAAAGGGTCACAAAACATAATTTCATGGTCCTCTCATGAAAAAATTCATTATAATAAAAGAGGAGCATTATTAGCTCGAGGAGACTACAAAGTCTCATTGATTAGGAATGAAAGCACTCAATATTAGTACGAAATACAAACCAACATGAATGACTGCTTTTGTTGATGGAACTAAATACATTTTGTGTTTTAATGGTATTTCGGATTACTTGTTTTGAATAATATACAAGGTAGGATAGCCACAATTGCTAATTCCATTATCAATGTATAACAAAGTGTGTTTGGAACCAAAAGGGAACCATTGGTTACCAGCAATGATATGAGGGACACATTATTTCGGAATTCAACCAATTAATATCAATAAGAAATGCATATCAATATCACGGACAGCATTGTTTGTTGGAATTGAATGACTTTAGGGTCTAGATGGTTCATGAACATTGTTTTTACCACTAATATTGTTGTTGAATAGAACAAAAAACATAATTTCATCGTCCTTGCATGAAAAATGTCCTTATAACAAAAAGAGGTGCATGATTAGCGTGAGGAGACTACAAAGTCGCATTGATTAGGAATGAAACCACTTAATATTAGTATGAAATACAAACCAAAATGAATGACTCCTTTTTTCGATGTAACTAAATACATTTAGTGTTTTAATGGTGTTTCGGATTACTTCTTTTGAATAATATACAAGGTAGGATAGCCACACTTGTTAATTTCATGATCAATGTATAACAAAGTGTGCTTGGAACCAAAAGGGAAGCATTGGTTACCAGAAATGATATGAGGGACACATTATTTCGGAATTCAACCAATTAATATCATTAAGAAATGCATATCAAGATCACGGACACCATTGTTTATTGGAATTGAATGAATTCAGGGTCTAGATGGTTCATGAACATTGTTTTTACAATGAATATTGTTGTTAAAAGGGACATAAAACATTCTTTCATGGTCCTTGCATGAAAAAAGTCCTTATAACAAAAAGAGGAGCATGATTAGCGTGAGGAGACTACAAAGTCGCATTGATTGGGAATGAAACCACTTAATATTAGAACGAAATACAAACCAACATGAATGACTGATTTTGTTGATGGAACTAAATACATTTAGTGTTTTAATGGTGTTTCGGATTACTTGTTTTGAATAATATACAAGGTAGGATAGCCACAATAGCTAATTTCATAATCAATGTATAACAAAGTGTGTTTGGAACAAAAAGGGAAGCATTGGTTACCAGAAATGATATGAGGGACACATTATTTCGGAATTCAACCAATTAATATCAATAAGAAATGCATATCAAGATCACAAACACCATTGTTTGTTGGAATTGAATGAATTCAGGGTCTAGATGGTTCATGAACATTGTTTTTGCAATGAATATTGTTGTGAAAAGGGACACAAAACATACTTTCATGGTCCTTGCATGAAAAAAGTCCTTGTAACAAAAAGAGGAGCATGATTAGCGTGAGGAGACTACAAAGTCGCATAGATTAGGAATGAAACCACTTAATATTAGAACGAAATACAAACCAAAATGATTGACTCCTTTTGTTGATGTAACTAAATACATTTAGTGTTTTAATGGTGTTTCGGATTACTTGTTTTGAATAATATACAAGGTAGTATAGCCTCACTTGTTAATTTCATGATCAATGTATAACAAAGTGTTTTTGGAACCAAAAGGGAAGCATTGGTTACCAGAAATGATATGAGGGACACATTATTTCGGAATTCAACCAATTATTATCAATAAGAAATGCATATCAAGATCACGGACACCATTGTTTGTTGGAATTGAATGAATTCAGGGTCTAGATGGTTGATGGACATTGTTTTTACAATGAATATTGTCGTGAAAAGGGACACAAAACATAATTTCATGGTCCTTGCATGAAAAAAGTCCTTATAACAAAAAGAGGAGCATGATTAGCGTGAGGAGACTACAAAGTCGCATTGATTAGGAATGAAACCACTTCATATTAGTATGAAAGACAAACAAACATGAATGACTGCATTTGTTGATGGAACTAAATACATTTAGTGTTTTAATGGTATTTCGGATTACTTGTTTTCAATAATATACAAGGTAGGATAGCCACACTTGTTAATTTCTTCATCAATGTATAACAAAGTGTGCTTGGAACCAAATGGGAAGCGTTGGTTACCAGAAATGATATGAGGGACACATTATTTCGGAATTCAACCAATTAATATCAATAAGAAATGCACATCAAGATCAAGGACACCATTGTTTGTTGGAATTGAATGAATTCATGGTCTAGATGGTTGATGACATTGTTTTTACAACTAATATTGTTGTTGAATAGAACACAAAACATAATTTCATCATCCTCCTTGCATGAAAAAAAATCTTTTATAACAAAAAGAGGAGCATGATTAGCGTGAGGAGACTACAAAGTCGCATTGATTAGGAATGAAACCACTTAATATTAGTACGAAATACAAACCAACATGAATGACTGCTTTTGTTGATGGAACTAAATACATTTAGTGTTTTAATGGTGTTTCGGATTACTTGTTTTGAATAATATACAAGGTAGGATAGCCACACTTGTTAATTTCTTCATCAATGTATAACAAAGTGTGCTTGGAACCAAAAGGGAAGCATTGGTTACCAGAAATGATATGAGGGACACATTATTTCGGAATTCAACCAATTAATATCAATAAGAAATGCATATCAAGATCACGGACACCATTGTTTGTTGGAATTGAATGAATTCAGGGTCTAGATGGTTGATGGACATTGTTTTTTACAATGAATATTGTCGTTAAAAGGGACACAAAACATAATTTCATGGTCCTTGCATGAAAAAAGTCCTTATAACAAAAAGAGGAGCATGATTAGCGTGAGGAGACTACAAAGTCGCATTGATTAGGAATGAAACCACTTAATATTAGTACGAAATACAAACCAACATGAATGACTGCTTTTGTTGATGGAACTAAATACATTTAGTGTTTTAAAGGTGTTTCGGATTACTTGTTTTGAATAATATACAAGGTAGGATAGCCACACATATTAATTTCATGATCAATGTATAACAAAGTGTGCTTGGAACCAAAAAGGAAGCATTGGTTACCAGAAATGATATGAGGGACACATTATTTCGGAATTCAACCAATTAATATCAATAAGAAATGCACATCAAGATCAAGGACACCATTGTTTGTTGGAATTGAATGAATTCAGGGTCTAGATGGTTCATGAACATTGTTTTTTGCAATGAATATTGTTGTTCAAAGGGACACAAAACATAATTTCATGGTCCTTGCATGAAAAAAAGTCCTTATAACAAAAAGAGGAGCATGATTAGCGTGAGGAGACTACAAAGTCGCATTGATTAGGAATGAAACCACTTAATATTAGTACGAAATACAAACCAACATGAATGACTGCTTTTGTTTGATGGAACTAAATACATTTAGTGTTTTAATGGTGTTTCGGATTACTTGTTTTGAATAATATACAAGGTAGGATAGCCACACATATTAATTTCATGATCAATGTATAACAAAGTGTGCTTGGAACCAAAAGGGAAGCATTGGTTACCAGAAAATGATATGAGGGACACATTATTTCGGAAATTCAACCAATTAATATCAATAAGAAATGCATATCAAGATCACGGACACCATTGTTTGTTGGAATTGAATGAATTCAGGGTCTAGATGGTTGATGGACATTGTTTTTACAATGAATATTGTTGTTAAAAGGGACACAAAACATAATTTCATGGTCCTTGCATGAAAAAAGTCCTTATAACAAAAAGAGGAGCATGATTAGCGTGAGGAGACTACAAAGTCGCATTGATTAGGAATGAAACCACTTCATATTAGTACGAAATACAAACCAACATGAATGACTGCTTTTGTTGATGGAACTAAATACATTTAGTGTTTTAATGGTGTTTCGGATTACTTGTTTTGAATAATATACAAGGTAGGATAGCCACACATATTAATTTCATGATCAATGTATAACAAAGTGTGCTTGGAACCAAAAGGGAAGCATTGGTTACCAGAAATGATATGAGGGACACATTATTTCGGAATTCAACCAATTAATATCAATAAGAAATGCACATCAAGATCAAGGACACCATTGTTTGTTGGAATTGAATGAATTCATGGTCTAGATGGTTGATGACATTGTTTTTACAACTAATATTGTTGTTGAATAGAACACAAAACATAATTTCATCGTCCTTTGCATGAAAAAAGTCCTTATAACAAAAAGAGGAGCATGATTAGCGTGAGGAGACTACAAAGTCGCATTGATTAGGAATGAAACCACTTCATATTAGTACGAAATACAAACCAACATGAATGACTGCTTTTGTTGATGGAACTAAATACATTTAGTGTTTTAATGGTGTTTCGGATTACTTGTTTTGAATAATATACAAGGTAGGATAGCCACACATATTAATTTCATGATCAATGTATAACAAAGTGTGCTTGGAACCAAAAGGGAAGCATTGGTTACCAGAAATGATATGAGGGACACATTATTTCGGAATTCAACCAATTAATATCAATAAGAAATGCATATCAAGATCAAGGGACACCATTGTTTGTTGGAATTGAATGAATTCATGGTCTAGATGGTTGATGACATTGTTTTTTACAACTAATATTGTTGTTGAATAGAACACAAAACATAATTTCATCGTCCTTGCATGAAAAAAGTCCTTATAACAAAAAGAGGAGCATGATTAGCGTGAGGAGACTACAAAGTCGCATTGATTAGGAATGAAACCACTTTCATATTTTAGTACGAAATACAAACCAACATGAATGACTGCTTTTTTGTTGATGGAACTAAATACATTTAGTGTTTTAATGGTGTTTTCGGATTACTTGTTTTGAATAATATACAAGGTAGGATAGCCACACACATATTAATTTCATGATCAATGTATAACAAAGTGTGCTTGGAACCAAAAGGGAAGCATTGGTTACCAGAAATGATATGAGGGACACATTATTTCGGAATTCAACCAATTAATATCAATAAGAAATGCATATCAAGATCACGGACACCATTGTTTGTTGGAATTGAATGAATTCATGGTCTAGATGGTTGATGACATTGTTTTTACAATGAATATTGTTGTTGAAAAGGAACACAAAACATAATTTCATGGTCCTTGCATGAAAAAAGTCCTTATAACAAAAAGAGGAGCATGATTAGCGTGAGGAGACTACAAAGTCGCATTGATTAGGAATGAAACCACTTCATATTAGTACGAAATACAAACCAACATGAATGACTGCTTTTTTTGATGGAACTAAATACATTTAGTGTTTTAATGGTGTTTCGGATTACTTGTTTTGAATAATATACAAGGTAGGATAGCCACACATATTAATTTCATGATCAATGTATAACAAAGTGTGCTTGGAACCAAAAGGGAAGCATTGGTTACCAGAAATGATATGAGGGACACATTATTTCGGAATTCAACCAATTAATATCAATAAGAAATGCATATCAAGATCACGGACACCATTGTTTGTTGGAATTGAATGAATTCAGGGTCTAGATGGTTGATGGACATTGTTTTTACAATGAATATTGTCGTTAAAAGGGACACAAAACATAATTTCATGGTCCTTGCATGAAAAAAGTCCTTATAACAAAAAGAGGAGCATGATTAGCGTGAGGAGACTACAAAGTCGCATTGATTAGGAATGAAACCACTTCATATTAGTACGAAATACAAACCAACATGAATGACTGCTTTTGTTGATGGAACTAAATACATTTAGTGTTTTAATGGTGTTTCGGATTACTTGTTTTGAATAATATACAAGGTAGGATAGCCACACATATTAATTTCATGATCAATGTATAACAAAGTGTGCTTGGAACCAAAAGGGAAGCATTGGTTACCAGAAATGATATGAGGGACACATTATTTCGGAATTCAACCAATTAATATCAATAAGAAATGCATATCAAGATCACGGACACCATTGTTTGTTGGAATTGAATGAATTCATGGTCTAGATGGTTGATGACATTGTTTTTACAACTAATATTGTTGTTGAATAGAACACAAAACATAATTTCATCGTCCTTGCATGAAAAAAGTCCTTATAACAAAAAGAGGAGCATGATTAGCGTGAGGAGACTACAAAGTCGCATTGATTAGGAATGAAACCACTTCATATTAGTACGAAATACAAACCAACATGAATGACTGCTTTTTTGATGGAACTAAATACATTTAGTGTTTTAATGGTGTTTCGGATTACTTGTTTTGAATAATATACAAGGTAGGATAGCCACACATGTTAATTTCATGATCAATGTATAACAAAGTGTGCTTGGAACCAAAAGGGAAGCATTGGTTACCAGAAATGATATGAGGGACACATTATTTCGGAATTCAACCAATTAATATCAATAAGAAATGCATATCAAGATCACGGACACCATTGTTTGTTGGAATTGAATGAATTCAGGGTCTAGATGGTTGATGACATTGTTTTTACAATGAATATTGTCGTTAAAAGGGACACAAAACATAATTTCATGGTCCTTGCATGAAAAAAGTCCTTATAACAAAAAGAGGAGCATGATTAGCGTGAGGAGACTACAAAGTCGCATTGATTAGGAATGAAACCACTTCATATTAGTACGAAATACAAACCAACATGAATGACTGCTTTTGTTGATGGAACTAAATACATTTAGTGTTTTTAATGGTGTTTCGGATTACTTGTTTTGAATAATATACAAGGTAGGATAGCCACACTTATTAATTTCATGATCAATGTATAACAAAGTGTGCTTGGAACCAAAAGGGAAAGCATTGGTTACCAGAAATGATATGAGGGACACATTATTTTTCGGAATTCAACCAATTAATATCAATAAGAAATGCATATCAAGATCACGGACACCATTGTTTGTTGGAATTGAATGAATTCATGGTCTAGATGGTTGATGACACATTGTTTTTACAATGAATATTGTCGTTAAAAGGGACACAAAACATAATTTCATGGTCCTTGCATGAAAAAAGTCCTTATAACAAAAAGAGGAGCATGATTAGCGTGAGGAGACTACAAAGTCGCATTGATTAGGAATGAAACCACTTCATATTAGTACGAAATACAAACCAACATGAATGACTGACTGCTTTTGTTGATGGAACTAAATACATTTAGTGTTTTAAATGGTGTTTCGGATTACTTGTTTTGAATAATATACAAGGTAGGATAGCCACACTTATTAATTTCATGATCAATGTATAACAAAGTGTGCTTGGAACCAAAAGGGAAGCATTGGTTACCAGAAATGATATGAGGGACACATTATTTCGGAATTCAACCAATTAATATCAATAAGAAATGCACATCAAGATCAAGGACACCATTGTTTGTTGGAATTGAATGAATTCATGGTCTAGATGGTTGATGACATTGTTTTTTACAATGAATATTGTTGTTGTTTAATAGAACACAAAACATAATTTCATCGTCCTTGCATGAAAAAAGTCCTTATAACAAAAAGAGGAGCATGATTAGCGTGAGGAGACTACAAAGTCGCATTGATTAGGAATGAAACCACTTCATATTAGTACGAAATACAAACCAACATGAATGACTGCTTTTTTTTGATGGAACTAAATACATTTAGTGTTTTAATGGTGTTTTCGGATTACTTGTTTTGAATAATATACAAGGTAGGATAGCCACACATATTAAATTTCATGATCAATGTATAACAAAGTGTGCTTTGGAACCAAAAGGGAAGCATTGGTTACCAGAAATGATATGAGGGACACATTATTTCGGAATTCAACCAATTAATATCAATAAGAAATGCATATCAAGATCAAGGACACCATTGTTTGTTGGAATTGAATGAATTCAGGGTCTAGATGGTTGATGACATTGTTTTTACAATGAATATTGTCGTTAAATAGGGGGAACACAAAACATAATTTCATCGTCCCTTGCATGAAAAAAGTCCTTATAACAAAAAGAGGAGCATGATTAGCGTGAGGAGACTACAAAGTCGCATTGATTAGGAATGAAACCACTTCATATTAGTACGAAATACAAACCAACATGAATGACTGCTTTTGTTGATGGAACTAAATACATTTAGTGTTTTAATGGTGTTTTTTTCGGATTACTTGTTTTGAATAATATACAAGGTAGGATAGCCACACATATTAATTTCATGATCAATGTATAACAAAGTGTGCTTGGAACCAAAAGGGAAGCATTGGTTACCAGAAATGATATGAGGGACACATTATTTCGGAATTCAACCAATTAATATCAATAAGAAATGCACATCAAGATCAAGGACACCATTGTTTGTTGGAATTGAATGAATTCATGGTCTAGATGGTTGATGACATTGTTTTTACAACTAATATTGTTGTTGAATAGAACACAAAACATAATTTTTCATCGTCCTTGCATGAAAAAAGTCCTTATAACAAAAAGAGGAGCATGATTAGCGTGAGGAGACTACAAAGTCGCATTGATTAGGAATGAAACCACTTCATATTAGTACGAAATACAAACCAACATGAATGACTGCTTTTGTTGATGGAACTAAATACATTTAGTGTTTTAATGGTGTTTCGGATTACTTGTTTTTGAATAATATACAAGGTAGGATAGCCACACATATTAATTTCATGATCAATGTATAACAAAGTGTGTGCTTGGAACCAAAAGGGAAGCATTGGTTACCAGAAATGATATGAGGGACACATTATTTCGGAATTCAACCAATTAATATCAATAAGAAATGCACATCAAGATCAAGGACACCATTGTTTGTTGGAATTGAATGAATTCATGGTCTAGATGGTTGATGACATTGTTTTTTACAACTAATATTGTTGTTGAATAGAACACAAAACATAATTTCATCGTCCTTGCATGAAAAAAGTCCTTATAACAAAAAGAGGAGCATGATTAGCGTGAGGAGACTACAAAGTCGCATTGATTAGGAATGAAACCACTTCATATTAGTACGAAATACAAACCAACATGAATGACTGCTTTTGTTGATGGAACTAAATACATTTAGTGTTTTAATGGTGTTTTTCGGATTACTTGTTTTGAATAATATACAAGGTAGGATAGCCACACATATTAATTTCATGATCAATGTATAACAAAGTGTGCTTGGAACCAAAAGGGAAGCATTGGTTACCAGAAATGATATGAGGGACACATTATTTCGGAATTCAACCAATTAATATCAATAAGAAATGCACATCAAGATCAAGGACACCATTGTTTGTTGGAATTGAATGAATTCATGGTCTAGATGGTTGATGACATTGTTTTTACAACTAATATTGTTGTTGAATAGAACACAAAACATAATTTCATCATCGTCCTTGCATGAAAAAAGTCCTTATAACAAAAAGAGGAGCATGATTAGCGTGAGGAGACTACAAAGTCGCATTGATTAGGAATGAAACCACTTCATATTAGTACGAAATACAAACCAACATGAATGACTGCTTTTGTTGATGGAACTAAATACATTTAGTGTTTTAATGGTGTTTTCGGATTACTTGTTTTGAATAATATACAAGGTAGGATAGCCACACATATTAATTTCATGATCAATGTATAACAAAGTGTGCTTGGAACCAAAAGGGAAGCATTGGTTACCAGAAATGATATGAGGGACACATTATTTCGGAATTCAACCAATTAATATCAATAAGAAAAATGCATATCAAGATCAAGGACACCATTGTTTGTTGGAATTGAATGAATTCATGGTCTAGATGGTTGATGGACATTGTTTTTACAACTGAATATTGTCGTTTGAATAGAACACAAAACATAATTTCATCGTCCTTGCATGAAAAAAGTCCTTATAACAAAAAGAGGAGCATGATTAGCGTGAGGAGACTACAAAGTCGCATTGATTAGGAATGAAACCACTTCATATTAGTACGAAATACAAACCAACATGAATGACTGCTGCTTTTTTGTTGATGGAACTAAATACATTTAGTGTTTTAATGGTGTTTCGGATTACTTGTTTTGAATAATATACAAGGTAGGGATAGCCACACATTTAATAATTTCATGATCAATGTATAACAAAGTGTGCTTGGAACCAAAAGGGAAGCATTGGTTACCAGAAATGATATGAGGGACACATTATTTCGGAATTCAACCAATTAATATCAATAAGAAATGCACATCAAGATCAAGGACACCACCATTGTTTGTTGGAATTGAATGAATTCATGGTCTAGATGGTTGATGACATTGTTTTTTACAACTGATATTATTGTTGTTGAATAGAACACAAAACATAATTTCATCGTCCTTGCATGAAAAAAAGTCCTTATAAACAAAAAGAGGAGCATGATTAGCGTGAGGAGGAGACTACAAAGTCGCATTGATTAGGAATGAAACCACTTCATATTAGTACGAAATACAAACCAACATGAATGACTGCTTTTTTTGATGGAACTAAATACATTTAGTGTTTTAATGGTGTTTCGGATTACTTGTTTTGAATAATATACAAGGTAGGATAGCCACACACATTATTAATTTCATGATCAATGTATAACAAAGTGTGTGCTTGGAACCAAAAGGGAAGCATTGGTTACCAGAAATGATATGAGGGACACATTATTTCGGAATTCAACCAATTAATATCAATAAGAAATGCATATCAAGATCACGGACACCATTGTTTGTTGGAATTGAATGAATTCAGGGTCTAGATGGTTGATGACATTGTTTTTTTACAATGAATATTGTCGTTTAAAAGGGACACAAAACATAATTTCATGGTCCTTGCATGAAAAAAGTCCTTATAACAAAAAAAAGAGGAGCATGATTAGCGTGAGGAGACTACAAAGTCGCATTGATTAGGAATGAAACCACTTCATATTAGTACGAAATACAAACCCAACATGAATGACTGCTTTTTGTTGATGGAACTAAATACATTTAGTGTTTTAATGGTGTTTTCGGATTACTTGTTTTGAATAATATACAAGGTAGGATAGCCACACATATTAATTTCATGATCAATGTATAACAAAGTGTGTGCTTGGAACCAAAAGGGAAGCATTGGTTACCAGAAATGATATGAGGGACACATTATTTCGGAATTCAACCAATTAATATCAATAAGAAATGCATATCAAGATCAAGGACACCATTGTTTGTTGGAATTGAATGAATTCATGGTCTAGATGGTTGATGACATTGTTTTTACAACTAATATTGTTGTTGTTGAATAGAACACAAAAAATAATTTCATCGTCCTTGCATGAAAAAAAGTCCTTATAACAAAAAGAGGAGCATGATTAGCGTGAGGAGACTACAAAGTCGCATTGATTAGGAATGAAACCACTTCATATTAGTACGAAATACAAACCAACATGAATGACTGCTTTTGTTGATGGAACTAAATACATTTAGTGTTTTAATGGTGTTTCGGATTACTTGTTTTGAATAATATACAAGGTGTAGGATAGCCACACATATTAATTTCATGATCAATGTATAACAAAGTGTGCTTCGAACCAAAAGGGAAGCATTGGTTACCAGAAATGATATGAGGGACACATTATTTCGGAATTCAACCAATTAATATCAATAAGAAATGCACATCAAGATCAAGGACACCATTGTTTCTTGGAATTGAATGAATTCATGGTCTAGATGGTTGATGACATTGTTTTTACAACCAATATTGTTGTTTAATAGAACACAAACATAATTTCATCGTCCTTGCATGAAAAAAGTCCTTATAACAAAAAGAGGAGCATGATTAGCGTGAGGAGACTACAAAGTCGCATTGATTAGGAATGAAACCACTTCATATTAGTACGAAATACAAACCAACAGGAATGACTGCTTTTTTGATGGAACTAAATACATTTAGTGTTTTAATGGTGTTTCGGATTACTTGTTTTGAATAATATACAAGGTAGGATAGCCACACATATTAATTTCATGATCAATGTATAACAAAGTGTGCTTCGAACCAAAAGGGAAGCATTGGTTACCAGAAATGATATGAGGGACACATTATCGGAATTCAACCAATTAATATCAATAAGAAATGCACATCAAGATCAAGGACACCATTGTTTCTTGGAATTGAATGAATTCATGGTCTAGATGGTTGATGACATTTTTTTTACAACTAATATTGTTGTTTAATAGAACACAAAACATAATTTCATCGTCCTTGCATGAAAAAAGTCCTTATAACAAAAAGAGGAGCATGATTAGTGTGAGGAGACTACAAAGTCGCATTGATTAGGAATGAAACCACTTCATATTAGTACGAAATACAAACCAACAGGAATGACTGCTTTTTTGATGGAACTAAATACATTTAGTGTTTTAATGGTGTTTCGGATTACTTGTTTTGAATAATATACAAGGTAGGATAGCCACACTTGTTAATTTCTTCATCAATGTATAACAAAGTGTGCTTGGAAGCAAAAGGGAAGCATTGGTTACCAGAAATGATATGAGGGACACATTATTTCGGAATTCAACCAATTAATATCAATAAGAAATGCACATCAAGATCAAGGACACCATTGTTTGTTGGAATTGAATGAATTCATGGTCTAGATGGTTGATGACATTGTTTTTTTACAACTAATATTGTTGTTGAATAGAACACAAAAAAATAATTTCATCGTCCTTGCATGAAAAAAAAGTCCTTATAACAAAAAGAGGAGCATGATTAGCGTGAGGAGACTACAAAGTCGCATTGATTAGGAATGAAACCACTTCATATTTAGTACGAAATACAAACCAACATGAATGACTGCTTTTGTTGATGGAACTAAATACATTTAGTGTTTTAATGGGTGTTTCGGATTACTTGTTTTTGAATAATATACAAGGGTAGGATAGCCACACATATTAATTTCATGATCAATGTATAACAAAGTGTGCTTGGAACCAAAAGGGAAGCATTGGTTACCAGAAATGATATGAGGGACACATTATTTCGGAATTCAACCAATTAATATCAATAAGAAATGCACATCAAGATCAAGGACACCATTGTTTCTTGGAATTGAATGAATTCATGGTCTAGATGGTTGATGACATTGTTTTTACAACTAATATTGTTGTTGAATAGAACACAAAACATAATTTCATCATCCTTGCATGTAAAAGGCCTTTATAACAAAAAGAGGAGCATGATTAGCGTGAGGAGACTCCAAAGTTGCATTGATTAGGAATGAAACCACTTCATATTAGTACGAAATACAAACCAACAGGAATGACTGCTTTTTTGATGGAACTAAATACATTTAGTGTTTTAATGGTGTTTCGGATTACTTGTTTTGAATAATATACAATGTAGGATAGCCACACATATTAATTTCATGATCAATGTATAACAAAGTGTGCTTCGAACCAAAAGGGAAGCATTGGTTACCAGAAATGATATGAGGGACACATTATTTCGGAATTCAACCAATTAATATCTATAACAAATGCACATCAAGATCAGGGACACCATTGTTTGTTGGAATTGAATGAATTCATGGTCTAGATGGTTGATGACATTGTTTTTTACAACAAATAATATTGTTGTTGAATAGAACACAAAACATAATTTCATCGTCCTTGCATGAAAAAAGTCCTTATAACAAAAAGAGGAGCATGATTAGCGTGAGGAGACTACAAAGTCGCATTGATTAGGAATGAAACCACTTCATATTAGTACGAAATACAAACCAACATGAATGACTGCTTTTGTTGATGGAACTAAATACATTTAGTGTTTTTTAATGGTGTTTCGGATTACTTGTTTTGAATAATATACAAGGTAGGATAGCCACACATATTAATTTCATGATCAATGTATAACAAAGTGTGCTTGGAACCAAAAGGGAAGCATTGGTTACCAGAAATGATATGAGGGACACATTATTTCGGAATTCAACCAATTAATATCAATAAGAAATACACATCAAGATCAAGCACACCATTGTTTCTTGGAATTGAATGAATTCATGGTCTAGATGGTTGATGACATTGTTTTTACAACTAATATTGTTGTTGAATAGAACACAAAACATAATTTCATCGTCCTTGCATGAAAAAAGTCCTTATAACAAAAAGAGGAGCACGATTAGCGTGAGGAGACTACAAAGTCGCATTGATTTGGAATGAAACCACTTCATATTAGTACGAAAGACAAACCAACATGAATGACTGCTTTTGTTGATGGAACTAAATACATTTAGTGTTTTAATGGTGTTTCGGATTACTTGTTTTGAATAATATACAAGGTAGGATAGCCACACATATTAATTTCATGATCAATGTATAACAAAGTGTGCTTGGAACCAAAAGGGAAGCATTGGTTACCAGAAATGATATGAGGGACACATTATTTCGGAATTCAACCAATTAATATCAATAAGAAATGCACATCAAGATCAAGGACACCATTGTTTCTTGGAATTGAATGAATTCATGGTCTAGATGGTTGATGACATTGTTTTTACAACTAATATTGTTGTTGAATAGAACACAAAACATAATTTTCATCGTCCTTGCATGAAAAAAGTCCTTATAACAAAAAAAGAGGAGCATGATTAGCGTGAGGAGACTACAAAGTCGCATTGATTAGGAATGAAACCACTTCATATTAGTACGAAATACAAACCAACATGAATGACTGCTTTTGTTGATGGAACTAAATACATTTAGTGTTTTAATGGTGTTTCGGATTACTTGTTTTGAATAATATACAAGGTAGGATAGCCACACTTATTAATTTCATGATCAATGTATAACAAAGTGTGCTTGGAACCAAAAGGGAAGCATTGGTTACCAGAAATGATATGAGGGGACACATTATTTCGGAATTCAACCAATTAATATCAATAAGAAATGCACATCAAGATCAAGGACACCATTGTTTGTTGGAATTGAATGAATTCATGGTCTAGATGGTTGATGACATTGTGTTTTTACAACAACTAATATTGTTGTTGAATAGAACACAAAAAACATAATTTCATCGTCCTTGCATGAAAAAAGTCCTTATAACAAAAAAGAGGAGCATGATTAGCGTGAGGAGACTACAAAGTCGCATTGATTAGGAATGAAACCACTTCATATTAGTACGAAATACAAAACCAACATGAATGACTGCTTTTATTGATGCAACTAAATACATTTAGTGTTTTAATGGTGTTTCGGATTACTTGTTTTGAATAATATACAAGGTAGGATAGCCACACATATTAATTTCATGATCAATGTATAACAAAGTGTGCTTGGAACCAAAAGGGAAGCATTGGTTACCAGAAATGATATGAGGGACACATTATTTCGGAATTCAACCAATTAATATCAATAAGAAATGCACATCAAGATCAAGGACACCATTGTTTGTTGGAATTGAATGAATTCATGGTCTAGATGGTTGATGACATTGTTTTTACAACAATAATATTGTTGTTGAATAGAACACAAAAACATAATTTTATCGTCCTTGCATGAAAAAAGTCCTTATAACAAAAAGAGGAGCATGATTAGCGTGAGGAGACTACAAAGTCGCATTGATTAGGAATGAAACCACTCTATATTAGTACGAAATACAAACCAACATGAATGACTGCTTTTGTTGATGGAACTAAATACATTTAGTGTTTTAATGGTGTTTCGGATTACTTGTTTTGAATAATATACAAGGTAGGATAGCCACACTTATTAATTTCATGATCAATGTATAACAAAGTGTGCTTTGAACCAAAAGGGAAGCATTGGTTACCAGAAATGATATGAGGGACACATTATTTCGGAATTCAACCAATTAATATCAATAAGAAATGCACATCAAGATCAAGGACACCATTGTTTGTTGGAATTGAATGAATTCATGGTCTAGATGGTTGATGACATTGTTTTTTTACAACTAATATTGTTGTTGAATAGAACACAAAACATAATTTCATCGTCCTTGCATGAAAAAAGTCCTTATATAACAAAAAGAGGAGCATGATTAGCGTGAGGAGACTACAAAGTCGCATTGATTAGGAATGAAACCACTTCATATTAGTACGAAAATACAAACCAACATGAATGACTGCTTTTGTTGATGGAACTAAAATATACATTTAGTGTTTTAATGGTGTTTCGGATTACTTGTTTTGAAATAATATACAAGGTAGGATAGCCACACATATTAATTTCATGATCAATGTATAACAAAGTGTGCTTGGAACCAAAAGGGAAGCATTGGTTACCAGAAATGATATGAGGGACACATTATTTCGGAATTCAACCAATTAATATCAATAAGAAATGCACATCAAGATCAAGGACACCATTGTTTGTTGGAATTGAATGAATTCATGGTCTAGATGGTTGATGACATTGTTTTTACAACTAATATTGTTGTTGAATAGAACACAAAACATAATTTCATCGTCCTTGCATGAAAAAAAGTCCTTATAACAAAAAGAGGAGCATGATTAGCGTGAGGAGACTACAAAGTCGCATTGATTAGGAATGAAACCACTTCATATTAGTACGAAATACAAACCAACATGAATGACTGCTTTTGTTGATGGAACTAAATACATTTAGTGTTTTAATGGTGTTTCGGATTTACTTGTTTTGAATAATATACAAGGTAGGATAGCCACACTTATTAATTTCATGATCAATGTATAACAAAGTGTGCTTGGAACCAAAAGGGAAGCATTGGTTACCAGAAATGATATGAGGGGACACATTATTTCGGAATTCAACCAATTAATATCAATAAGAAATGCACATCAAGATCAAGGACACCATTGTTTGTTGGAATTGAATGAATTCATGGTCTAGATGGTTGATGACATTGTTTTTACAACTAATATTGTTGTTGAATAGAACACAAAACATAATTTCATCGTCCTTGCATGAAAAAAGTCCTTATAACAAAAAGAGGAGCATGATTAGCGTGAGGAGACTACTACAAAGTCGCATTGATTAGGAATGAAACCACTTCATATTAGTACGAAATACAAACCAACATGAATGACTGCTTTTTTTGTGATGGAACTAAATACATTTAGTGTTTTAATGGTGTTTTTCGGATTACTTGTTTTTGAATAATATACAAGGTAGGATAGCCACACATTGTTAATTTCATGATCAATGTATAACAAAGTGTGCTTGGAACCAAAAGGGAAGCATTGGTTACCAGAAATGATATGAGGGACACATTATTTCGGAATTCAACCAATTAATATCAATAAGAAATGCACATCAAGATCAAGGACACCATTGTTTGTTGGAATTGAATGAATTCATGGTCTAGATGGTTGATGACATTGTTTTTACAAACTAATATTGTTGTTGAATAATAGAACACAAAACATAATTTCATCGTCCTTGCATGAAAAAAGTCCTTATAACAAAAAAAGAGGAGCATGATTAGCGTGAGGAGACTACAAAGTCGCATTGATTAGGAATGAAACCACTTCATATTAGTACGAAAATACAAACCAACATGAATGACTGCTTTTGTTGATGGAACTAAATACATTTAGTGTTTTAATGGTGTTTTTCGGATTACTTGTTTTTTTGAATAATATACAAGGTAGGATAGCCACACTTATTAATTTCATGATCAATGTATAACAAAGTGTGCTTGGAACCAAAAGGGAAGCATTGGTTACCAGAAATGATATGAGGGACACATTATTTCGGAATTCAACCAATTAATATCAATAAGAAATGCACATCAAGATCAAGGACACCATTGTTTGTTGGAATTGAATGAATTCATGGTCTAGATGGTTGATGACATTGTTTTTACAACTAATATTGTTGTTGAATAGAACACAAAACATAATTTCATCGTCCTTGCATGAAAAAAGTCCTTATAACAAAAAGAGGAGCATGATTAGCGTGAGGAGACTACAAAGTCGCATTGATTAGGAATGAAACCACTTCATATTAGTACGAAATACAAACCAACATGAATGACTGCTTTTGTTGATGGAACTAAATACATTTAGTGTTTTAATGGTGTTTCGGATTACTTGTTTTCAATAATATACAAGGTAGGATAGCCACACTTATTAATTTCATGATCAATGTATAACAAAAAGTGTGCTTGGAACCAAAAGGGAAGCATTGGTTACCAGAAATGATATGAGGGACACATTATTTCGGAATTCAACCAATTAATATCAATAAGAAATGCACATCAAGATCAAGGACACCATTGTTTGTTGGAATTGAATGAATTCATGGTCTAGATGGTTGATGACATTGTTTTTACAACTAATATTGTTGTTGAATAGAACACAAAACATAATTTCATCGTCCTTGCATGAAAAAAGTCCTTATAACAAAAAGAGGAGCATGATTAGCGTGAGGAGACTACAAAGTCGCATTGATTAGGAATGAAACCACTTCATATTAGTACGAAAACGACAAACCAACATGAATGAATGACTGCTTTTGTTGATGGAACTAAATACATTTAGTGTTTTAATGGTATTTCGGATTACTTGTTTTGAATAATATACAAGGTAGGATAGCCACACTTATTAATTTCATGATCAATGTATAACAAAGTGTGCTTGGAACCAAAAGGGAAGCATTGGTTACCAGAAATGATATGAGGGACACATTATTTCGGAATTCAACCAATTAATATCAATAAGAAATGCACATCAAGATCAAGGACACCATTGTTTGTTGGAATTGAATGAATTCATGGTCTAGATGGTTGATGACATTGTTTTTTACAACTAATATTGTTGTTGAATAGAACACAAAACATAATTTCATCGTCCTTGCATGAAAAAAGTCCTTATAACAAAAAAGAGGAGCATGATTAGCGTGAGGAGACTACAAAGTCGCATTGATTAGGAATGAAACCACTTCATATTAGTACGAAATACAAACCAACATGAATGAATGACTGCTTTTGTTGATGGAACTAAATACATTTAGTGTTTTAATGGTGTTTTCGGATTACTTGTTTTTTGAATAATATACAAGGTAGGATAGCCACACATATTAATTTTCATGATCAATGTATAACAAAGTGTGCTTGGAACCAAAAGGGAAGCATTGGTTACCAGAAATGATATGAGGGACACATTATTTCGGAATTCAACCAATTAATATCAATAAGAAATGCACATCAAGATCAAGGACACCATTGTTTGTTGGAATTGAATGAATTCATGGTCTAGATGGTTGATGACATTGTTTTTACAACTAATATTGTTGTTGAATAGAACACAAAACATAATTTCATCGTCCTTGCATGAAAAAAAGTCCTTATAACAAAAAGAGGATGCATGATTAGCGTGAGGAGACTACAAAGTCGCATTGATTAGGAATGAAACCACTTCATATTAGTACGAAATACAAACCAACATGAATGACTGCTTTTGTTGATGGAACTAAATACATTTAGTGTTTTAATGGTGTTTCGGATTACTTGTTTTGAATAATATACAAGGTAGGATAGCCACACTTATTAATTTCATGATCAATGTATAACAAAGTGTGCTTGGAACCAAAAAGGGAAGCATTGGTTACCAGAAATGATATGAGGGACACATTATTTCGGAATTCAACCAATTAATATCAATAAGAAATGCACATCAAGATCAAGGACACCATTGTTTGTTGGAATTGAATGAATTCATGGTCTAGATGGTTGATGACATTTTTTTTACAACTAATATTGTTGTTGAATAGAACACAAAACATAATTTCATCGTCCTTGCATGAAAAAAAAAGTCCTTATAACAAAAAGAGGAGCATGATTAGCGTGAGGAGACTACAAAGTCGCATTGATTAGGAATGAAACCACTTCATATTAGTACGAAATACAAACCAACATGAATGACTGCTTTTGTTGATGGAACTAAATACACATTTAGTGTTTTTTAATAATGGTGTTTCGGATTACTTGTTTTGAATAATATACAAGGTAGGATAGCCACACTTATTAATTTTCATGATCAATGTATAACAAAGTGTGCTTGGAACCAAAAGGGAAGCATTGGTTACCAGAAATGATATGAGGGACACATTATTTCGGAATTCAACCAATTAATTATATCAATAAGAAAATGCACATCAAGATCAAGGACACCATTGTTTGTTGGAATTGAATGAATTCATGGTCTAGATGGTTGATGACATTGTTTTTACAACTAATATTGTTGTTGAATAGAACACAAAAACATAATTTCATCGTCCTTGCATGAAAAAAAAAAGTCCTTATAACAAAAAGAGGAGCATGATTAGCGTGAGGAGACTACAAAGTCGCATTGATTAGGAATGAAACCACTTCATATTAGTACGAAATACAAACCAACATGAATGACTGCTTTTGTTGATGGAACTAAATACATTTAGTGTTTTAATGGTGTTTCGGATTACTTGTTTTTGAATAATATACAAGGTAGGATAGCCACACATATTAATTTCATGATCAATGTATAACAAAGTGTGCTTGGAACCAAAAGGGAAGCATTGGTTACCAGAAATGATATGAGGGACACATTATTTCGGAATTCAACCAATTAATATCAATAAGAAATGCATATCAAGATCAAGGACACCCATTGTTTGTTGGAATTGAATGAATTCATGGTCTAGATGGTTGATGACATTGTTTTTACAACTAATATTGTTGTTGAATAGAACACAAAACATAATTTCATCGTCCTTGCATGAAAAAAAAGTCCTTATAACAAAAAGAGGAGCATGATTAGCGTGAGGAGACTACAAAGTCGCATTGATTAGGAATGAAACCACTTCATATTAGTACGAAATACAAACCAAACATGAATGACTGCTTTTTTTGATGGAACTAAATACATTTAGTGTTTTAATGGTGTTTCGGATTACTTGTTTTCAATAATATACAAGGTAGGATAGCCACACTTATTAATTTTCATGATCAATGTATAACAAAGTGTGCTTGGAACCAAAAGGGAAGCATTGGTTACCAGAAATGATATGAGGGACACATTATTTCGGAATTCAACCAATTAATATCAATAAGAAATGCACATCAAGATCAAGGACACCATTGTTTGTTGGAATTGAATGAATTCATGGTCTAGATGGTTGATGACATTGTTTTTTACAACTAATATTGTTGTTGAATAGAACACAAAACATAATTTCATCGTCCTTGCATGAAAAAAAAGTCCTTATAACAAAAAGAGGAGCATGATTAGCGTGAGGAGACTACAAAGTCGCATTGATTAGGAATGAAAACCACTTCATATTAGTACGAAATACAAACCAACATGAATGACTGCTTTTGTTGATGGAAACTAAATACATTTAGTGTTTTAATGGTGTTTCGGATTACTTGTTTTGAATAATATACACAAGGTAGGATAGCCACACACATATTAATTTCATGATCAATGTATAACAAAGTGTGCTTGGAACCAAAAGGGAAGCATTGGTTACCAGAAATGATATGAGGGACACATTATTTCGGAATTCAACCAATTAATATCAATAAGAAATGCACATCAAGATCAAGGACACCATTGTTTGTTGGAATTGAATGAATTCATGGTCTAGATGGTTGATGACATTGTTTTTACAACTAATATTGTTGTTGAATAGAACACAAAAACATAATTTCATCGTCCTTGCATGAAAAAAGTCCCTTATAACAAAAAAAGGAGCATGATTAGCGTGAGGAGACTACAAAGTCGCATTGATTAGGAATGAAACCACTTCATATTAGTACGAAATACAAACCAACCAACATGAATGACTGCTTTTGTTGATGGAACTAAATACATTTAGTGTTTTTTAATGGTGTTTCGGATTACTTGTTTTTGAATAATATACAAGGTAGGATAGCCACACATATTAATTTCATGATCAATGTATAACAAAGTGTGCTTGGAACCAAAAGGGAAGCATTGGTTACCAGAAATGATATGAGGGACACATTATTTCGGAATTCAACCAATTAATATCAATAAGAAAATGCATATCAAGATCAAGGACACCATTGTTTGTTGGAATTGAATGAATTCATGGTCTAGATGGTTGATGACATTGTTTTTACACAACTAATATTGTTGTTGAATAGAACACACAAAACATAATTTCATCGTCCTTGCATGAAAAAAAGTCCTTATAACAAAAAGAGGAGCATGATTAGCGTGAGGAGACTACAAAGTCGCATTGATTAGGAATGAAACCACTTCATATTAGTACGAAATACAAACCAACATGAATGACTGCTTTTGTTGATGGAACTAAATACATTTAGTGTTTTAATGGTGTTTCGGATTACTTGTTTTGAATAATATACAAGGTAGGATAGCCACACATATTAATTTCATGATCAATGTATAACAAAGTGTGCTTTGGAACCAAAAGGGAAGCATTGGTTACCAGAAATGATATGAGGGACACATTATTTCGGAATTCAACCAATTAATATCAATAAGAAATGCACATCAAGATCAAGGACACCATTGTTTGTTGGAATTGAATGAATTCATGGTCTAGATGGTTGATGACATTGTTTTTACAACTAATATTGTTGTTGAATAGAACACAAAACATAATTTCATCGTCCTTGCATGAAAAAAGTCCTTATAACAAAAAAGGAGCATGATTAGCGTGAGGAGACTACAAAGTCGCATTGATTAGGAATGAAACCACTTCATATTAGTACGAAATACAAACCCAACATGAATGACTGCTTTTTGTTGATGGAACTAAATACATTTAGTGTTTTAATGGTGTTTCGGATTACTTGTTTTCAATAATATACAAGGTAGGATAGCCACACATATTAATTTCATGATCAATGTATAACAAAGTGTGCTTGGAACCAAAAGGGAAGCATTGGTTACCAGAAATGAAATGAGGGACACATTATTTCGGAAAGCAACCAATTAATATCAATAAGAAATGCACATCAAGATCAAGGACACCATTGTTTGTTGGAATTGAATGAATTCATGGTCTAGATGGTTGATGACATTGTTTTTACAACTAATATTGTTGTTGAATAGAACACAAAACATAATTTCATCGTCCTTGCATGAAAAAAGTCCTTATAACAAAAAGAGGAGCATGATTAGCGTGAGGAGACTACAAAGTCGCATTGATTAGGAATGAAACCACTTCATATTAGTAGGAAATACAAACCAACATGAATGACTGCTTTTGTTGAAGGAACTAAATACATTTATTGTTTTAATGGTGTTTCGGATTACTTGTTTTGAATAATATACAAGGTAGGATAGCCACACATATTAATTTCATGATCAATGTATAACAAAGTGTGCTTGGAACCAAAAGGGAAGCATTGGTTACCAGAAATGATATGAGGGACACATTATTTCGGAATTCAACCAATTAATATCAATAAGAAATGCATATCAAGATCAAGGACACCATTGTTTGTTGGAATTGAATGAATTCATGGTCTAGATGGTTGATGACATTGTTTTTACAACTAATATTGTTGTTGAAATAGAACACAAAACATAATTTTTCATCGTCCTTGCATGAAAAAAGTCCTTATAACAAAAAGAGGAGCATGATTAGCGTGAGGAGACTACAAAGTCGCATTGATTAGGAATGAAACCACTTCATATTAGTACGAAATACAAACCAACATGAATGACTGCTTTTGTTGATGGAACTAAATACATTTAGTGTTTTAATGGTGTTTCGGATTACTTGTTTTGAAATAATATACAAGGTAGGATAGCCACACATATTAATTTCATGATCAATGTATAACAAAGTGTGCTTGGAACCAAAAGGGAAGCATTGGTTACCAGAAATGATATGAGGGACACATTATTTCGGAATTCAACCAATTAATATCAATAAGAAATGCACATCAAGATCAAGGACACCATTGTTTGTTGGAATTGAATGAATTCATGGTCTAGATGGTTGATGACATTGTTTTTACAACTAATAATGTTTGTTGTTGAAAAGAACACAAAACATAATTTCATCGTCCTTGCATGAAAAAAGTCCTTATAACAAAAAGAGGGGAGCATGATTAGCGTGAGGAGACTACAAAGTCGCATTGATTAGGAATGAAACCACTTCATATTAGTACGAAATACAAACCAACATGAATGACTGCTTTTGTTGATGGAACTAAATACATTTAGTGTTTTAATGGTGTTTCGGATTACTTGTTTTCAATAATATACAAGGTAGGATAGCCACACATATTAATTTCATGATCAATGTATAACAAAGTGTGCTTGGAACCAAAAGGGAAGCATTGGTTACCAGAAATGATATGAGGGACACATTATTTCGGAATTCAACCAATTAATATCAATAAGAAATGCACATCAAGATCAAGGACACCATTGTTTGTTGGAATTGAATGAATTCATGGTCTAGATGGTTGATGACATTGTTTTTACAACTAATATTGTTGTTGAATAGAACACAAAACATAATTTCATCGTCCTTGCATGAAAAAAGTCCTTATAACAAAAAGAGGAGCATGATTAGCGTGAGGAGACTACAAAGTCGCATTGATTAGGAATGAAACCACTTCATATTAGTACGAAATACAAACCAACATGAATGACTGCTTTTGTTGATGGAACTAAAAATACATTTAGTGTTTTAAATGGTATTTCGGATTACTTGTTTTCAATAATATACAAGGTAGGATAGCCACACACATGTTAATTTCATGATCATCAATGTATAACAAAGTGTGCTTGGAACCAAAAGGGAAGCATTGGTTACCAGAAATGATATGAGGGACACATTATTTCGGAATTCAACCAATTAATATCAATAAGAAATGCATATCAAGATCAACAACGGACACCATTGTTTGTTGGAATTGAATGAATTCATGGTCTAGATGGTTGATGACATTGTTTTTTACAACTAATATTGTTGTTGTGAAAGGAACACAAAACATAATTTCATCGTCCTTGCATGAAAAAAGTCCTTATAACACAAAAAGAGGAGCATGATTAGCGTGAGGAGACTACAAAGTCGCATTGATTAGGAATGAAACCACTTAATATTAGTACGAAATACAAACCAACATGAATGACTGCTTTTGTTGATGGAACTAAATACATTTAGTGTTTTAATGGTGTTTCGGATTACTTGTTTTGAATAATATACAAGGTAGGATAGCCACACTATTAATTTCATGATCAATGTATAACAAAGTGTGCTTGGAACCAAAAGGGAAGCATTGGTTACCAGAAATGATATGAGGGACACATTATTTCGGAATTCAACCAATTAATATCTATAAGAAATGCACATCAAGATCAAGGACACCATTGTTTGTTGGAATTGAATGAATTCATGGTCTAGATGGTTGATGACATTGTTTTTACAACTAATATTGTTGTTGAATAGAACACAAAAAACATAATTTCATCGTCCTTGCATGAAAAAAGTCCTTATAAACAAAAAGAGGAGCATGATTAGCGTGAGGAGACTACAAAGTCGCATTGATTAGGAATGAAACCACTTCATATTAGTACGAAAATACAAACCAACATGAATGACTGCTTTTTGTTGATGGAACTAAATACATTTAGTGTTTTAATGGTGTTTCGGATTACTTGTTTTGAATAATATACAAGGTAGGATAGCCACACATATTAATTTCATGATCAATGTATAAACAAAGTGTGCTTGGAACCAAAAGGGAAGCATTGGTTACCAGAAATGATATGAGGGACACATTATTTCGGAAATTCAACCAATTAATATCAATAAGAAATGCACATCAAGATCAAGGACACCATTGTTTGTTGGAATTGAATGAATTCATGGTCTAGATGGTTGATGACATTGTTTTTTACAACTAATATTGTTGTTGTTGAATAGAACACAAAACATAATTTCATCGTCCTTGCATGCATGAAAAAAAGTCCTTATAACAAAAAGAGGAGCATGATTAGCGTGAGGAGACTACAAAGTCGCATTGATTAGGAATGAAACCACTTAATAATTAGTACGAAATACAAACCAACATGAATGACTGCTTTTGTTGATGGAACTAAATACATTTAGTGTTTTAATGGTGTTTCGGATTACTTGTTTTGAATAATATACAAGGTAGGATAGCCACACATATTAATTTCATGATCAATGTATAACAAAGTGTGCTTGGGAACCAAAAGGGAAGCATTGGTTACCAGAAATGATGATATGAGGGACACATTATTTCGGAATTCAACCAATTAATATCAATAAGAGAAATGCATATCAAGATCAAGGACACCATTGTTTGTTGGAATTGAATGAATTACATGGTCTAGATGGTTGATGAACATTGTTTTTACAATGAATATTGTTGTTAAAATAGAACACAAAAACATATATTTCATGGTCCTTGCATGAAAAAAAGTCCTTATAACAAAAAGAGGAGCATGGATTAGCATGAGGAGGACTACAAAGTCGCATTGATTAGGAATGAAACCACTTACATATTAGTACGAAATACAAACCAACATGAATGACTGCTTTTTGTTGATGGAACTAAATACATTTAGTGTTTTAATGGTGTGTTCGGATTACTTGTTTTGAATAATATACAAGGTAGGATAGCCACACATATTAATTTCATGATCAATGTATAACAAAGTGTGCTTGGAACCAAAAGGGAAGCATTGGTTACCAGAAATGATATGAGGGACACATTATTTCGGAATTCAACCAATTAATATCAATAAGAAATACACATCAAGATCACGGACACCATTGTTATTGTTGGAATTTGAAATGAATTCATGGTCTAGATGGTTGATGACATTGTTTTGTATACAACTAATATTGTTGTTGAATAGAACACAAAAACATTAATTTTCATCGTCCTTGCATGAAAAAAGTCCTTATAACAAAAAGAGGAGCATGATTAGCGTGAGGAGACTACAAAGTTCGCATTGATTAGGAAATGAAACCACTTCATATTAGTACGAAATACAAACCAACATGAAATGACTGCTTTTTGTTGATGGAACTAAATACATTTAGTGTTTTAATGGTATTTCGGATTTACTTGTTTTCAATAATATACAAGGTAGGATTAGCCACACACATTAATATTCTTCAATCAATGTATAACAAAGGTGTGCTTGGAACCAAAAGGGAAGCATTGCTTACCAGAAATGATATGGAGGGATACATTATTTCGGAATTCAACCAATTAATATCAATAAGAAATGCTACATCAAGATCTGGACATTATATAGTTGTTGGAATTGAATGAATTCATGGTCTAGATGGTTGAAGACATTGTTTTTTACAACTAATATTGTTGTTGAAATAAAACACAAAACATAATTTCATCGTTCCTTGCATGAAAAAACGTCCATTATAACAAAAAGAGGAGCAATAGATTAGCGTGAGGAGACTACAAAAGTCGCATTGATTAGGAAATTGAAACCACTTAATATTAGTATGCGAAATACAAACCAAACAATGAATGACTGCTTTATGTTGATGTTAACTAAATACATTTAGTGTTTTAAGGTGTTTCGGTGATATTACTTGTTTGCATAATAAGAACAACAAATTAGGATAGCCACAATTGCTAATTTCATGATCATGGTTGTAAAACAAAGTGTGTTCGGAACCAAAAGGGAAGCATTGTTACCCAAGAAATGATATGAGGAACAAATTATTTCCGGATAATTCAAACCAATTAATAAATAATAAGAAATGCACATATCAATATCACCGGACACCATTTACTTGTTCTGGAATTTAATGAATTCCATCATTGTCTGAATGTGTATCAGTATGACATTGTTTTAACTAAACTAATAAATTGTTTGTTGAAAAGAACACAAAACATTAATACAGGAAAACCCAAAATATAACATAGTGCGAAAATAAAGTCCTTTATAACAAAAAAAGAGGAGCATGAATTAAGCCATTATAGGAGACTACAAACGGAATAATAGTACGCCCAATGATTAGTCGAACGAAACCACTAAATATTACACGCTAACGAAAATACATTACAAACACAATGAATGACTATGCTTTTGTTTGATTGTACAGGAACCAATAAATACATTTGGTAGGTATGTTTTTTTGGTGGTCGTATTTAATTATTTCATACAGGAACTTACACCTTTGTTTTGAATACACCATACCAAAACAGGAAGCCAGACACACATTCAGCTAATATTCATGATCAAGGACACAATTCCAACAAAGTAATAATGGGTGTCTTTTGTGAACCAACCATAAGGGGTAGCATTGGTTACCAGAAATGATCACATGAGGGGAACACATTTAATTTAACGGAATTCCACCATATTCTTATTTATCAATAAGAAATGCATATACACAAGAATCAACAAACACCATTGTTTGTGTGGAATTGAATGAATTCGAAAGGTTCTAGATGTGGACGAAACATTTGTTTGTTATACTAATGAACTAGGCTATAGGACCTCGCTGTCTAAGACGGTTGACATTAGGCCCGTACCCAAGTGCATTTGGGAGGTCGACTATATGCTGTCGTAATAATTGGTGATTGGACTAATAGAACAAAACATAATTTCATGGTCCCTTGCGATTCATGAAAAAATGTCCTTATAACAAAAAGAGGGAGCATGATATAGCGTAGAGGAGAGACTACAAAGTCGCATTGATATAGGAATTGAAACCACTTAATATTAGTACGAAATAATACCAAAACCAACATGCAATCCCTTACGGAATGATGCTTTTGTTGATCGTTAGTAGACCTAAATCACATTTAGTTGTTTTAATGGTGTTTCCGGGATTACTTCAACTTTTTTTGCAATAATATACAAACACGAGCGATTAGCCAACAAATATTGCTTATTTTCATTATCAATCAAAAACAAAAAATAAGAATTTAAACAAACAACATGTACCACAACCAACACAACACCCGCTTTCCGGGATACAAACTTAATATATCCCCTCCCCAAATAATACACACACTAACCGATAGTACTAAACCCCCACAACGACCTCAAAAGATAAGAACACAACATTCCCATACATAGCAATACCACAGACAACAGCACGCCATTAAAACACAGACCTCAAACATCCACGCCATTCACACCCCAATGTACCCTAATACACAACAAAAGACTTCAATTCATCTCCATCACATGACCTACTCTTCATTGAAAAACACACCAAAAAGCCAAAACCAGACGGAACACCGCACTCAACAAAAAATACAACCCTAC
>JBAPLH010000918.1:0-70114 GCA_037897445.1 Ceriops zippeliana | reverse complement strand
GCTAACTTGTTTTGATTAATATACAAGGTAGGATAGCCACAATTGTTTATTTCATGATCAATGTATAAGAAAGTGAGTTTTTGGAGCGAAAAAAGGAAGCATTGGTTACTAGAAAAGATCAGAGGGACACATTATTTTGGAATTTTGTTTGTTGAAATTGAATGAATTCAAGGTCTAGATGTTTCATGGACATTGTTATTACAATGAATATTTTTGTTAAAAACGATACAAAACATAATTTCATGGTCGTTGCATGAAAAAATTCCTTCTAACAAAAAGAGGAGCCTGATTAGCATGAGGTGATTACAATATCTCATTATTTAGGAATTAAACCACTAAATATTAGTGAGAAATGGAAACCAATATGAATGACCCATTTTGTTGATGGAAGTAACTACATTTAGAGTTTTGATGGTGTTTCGGCTAACTTGTTTTGATTAATATACAAGGTAGTAGGATAGCCACAATTGTTTATTTCATGATCAAATGTATAAGAAAGTGTGTTTGGAGCGAAAAAGGAAGCATTGGTTACGAGAAAAGATCAGAGGGACACATTATTTTGGAATTTAACCAATTAATATGAATAAGAAATGCTAATCAAGATCAAGGACACCATTGTTTTGTTGGAATTGAATGAATTCAGGGTCTAGATGGTTCATGGACATTGTTATTACAATGAATATTGTTGTTAAAAAGGACACAAAACATAATTTCATGGTCGTTGCATGAAAAAATTCCTTCTAACAAAAAGAGGAGCCTGATTAGCATGAGGTGATTACAATGTCTCATTATTTAGGAATTAAACCACTAAATATTAGTGAGAAATGGAAACCAAGATGAATGACCCATTTTGTTGATGGAAGTAACTACATTTAGAGTTTTGATGGTGTTTCGGCTAACTTGTTTTGATTAATATACAAGGTAGGATAGCCACAATTGTTTATTTCATGATCAATGTATAAGAAAGTGAGTTTGGAGCGAAAAGGGATTCATTGGTTACTAGAAAAGATCAGAGGGACACATTATTTTGGAATTTAACCAATTAATATGAATAAGAAATGCTAATCAAGATCAAGGACACCATTGTTTGTTGGAATTGAATGAATTCAGGGTCTAGATGGTTCATGGACATTGTTATTACAATGAATATTGTTGTTAAAAAAAACGATACAAAAACATAATTTCATGGTCGTTGCATGAAAAAATTCCTTCTAACAAAAAGAGGAGCCTGATTAGCATGAGGTGATTACAATATCTCATTATTTAGGAATTAAACCACTAAATATTAGTGAGAAATGGAAACCAAGATGAATGACCCATTTTGTTGATGGAAGTAACTACATTTAGAGTTTTGATGGTGTTTCGGCTAACTTGTTTTGATTAATATACAAGGTAGGATAGCCACAATTGTTTATTTCATGATCAATGTATAAGAAAGTGTGTTTGGAGCGAAAAAGGAAGCATTGGTTACCAGAAAAGATCAGAGGGACACATTATTTTGGAATTTAACCAATTAATATGAATAAGAAATGCTAATCAAGATCAAGGACACCATTGTTTGTTGGAATTGAATGAATTCAGGGTCTAGATGGTTCATGGACATTGTTATTACAATGAATATTGTTGTTAAAAACGATACAAAACATAATTTCATGGTCGTTGCATGAAAAAATTCCTTCTAACAAAAAGAGGAGCCTGATTAGCATGAGGTGATTACAATGTCTCATTATTTAGGAATTAAACCACTAAATATTAGTGAGAAATGGAAACCAAGATGAATGACCCATTTTGTTGATGGAAGTAACTACATTTAGAGTTTTGATGGTGTTTCGGCTAACTTGTTTTGATTAATATACAAGGTAGGATAGCCACAATTGTTTATTTCATGATCAATGTATAAGAAAGTGTGTTTGGAGCGAAAAAGGAAGCATTGGTTACCAGAAAAGATCAGAGGGACACATTATTTTGGAATTTAACCAATTAATATGAATAAGAAATGCTAATCAAGATCAAGGACACCATTGTTTGTTGAAATTGAATGAATTCAGGGTCTAGATGGTTCATGGACATTGTTATTACAATGAATATTGTTTTGTTAAAAACGATACAAAACATAATTTCATGGTCGTTGCATGAAAAAATTCCTTCTAACAAAAAGAGGAGCCTGATTAGCATGAGGTGATTACAATATCTCATTATTTAGGAATTAAACCACTAAATATTAGTGAGAAATGGAAACCAATATGAATGACCCATTTTGTTGATGGAAGTAACTACATTTAGAGTTTTGATGGTGTTTCGGCTAACTTGTTTTGATTAATATACAAGGTAGGATAGCCACAATTGTTTATTTCATGATCAATGTATAAGAAAGTGTGTTTGGAGCGAAAAAGGAAGCATTGGTTACCAGAAAAGATCAGAGGGACACATTATTTTGGAATTTAACCAATTAATATGAATAAGAAATGCTAATCAAGATCAAGGACACCATTGTTTGTTGGAATTGAATGAATTCAGGGTCTAGATGGTTCATGGACATTGTTATTACAATGAATATTGTTGTTAAAAAGGACACAAAACATAATTTCATGGTCGTTGCATGAAAAAATTCCTTCTAACAAAAAGAGGAGCCTGATTAGCATGAGGTGATTACAATATCTCATTATTTAGGAATTAAACCACTAAATATTAGTGAGAAATGGAAACCAAAGATGAATGACCCATTTTGTTGATGGAAGTAACTACATTTAGAGTTTTGATGGTGTTTCGGCTAACTTGTTTTGATTAATATACAAGGTAGGATAGCCACAATTGTTTATTTCATGATCAATGTATAAGAAAGTGTGTTTGGAGCGAAAAAGGAAGCATTGGTTACCAGAAAAGATCAGAGGGACACATTATTTTGGAATTTAACCAATTAATATGAATAAGAAATGCTAATCAAGATCAAGGACACCATTGTTTGTTGGAATTGAAATGAATTCAGGGTCTAGATGGTTCATGGACATTGTTATTACAATGAATATTGTTGTTAAAAATGATACAAAACATAATTTCATGGTCGTTGCATGAAAAAATTCCTTCTAACAAAAAGAGGAGCCTGATTAGCATGAGGTGATTACAATATCTCATTATTTAGGAATTAAACCACTAAATATTAGTGAGAAATGGAAACCAAGATGAATGACCCATTTTGTTGATGGAAGTAACTACATTTAGAGTTTTGATGGTGTTTCGGCTAACTTGTTTTGATTAATATACAAGGTAGGATAGCCACAATTGTTTATTTCATGATCAATGTATAAGAAAGTGTGTTTGGAGCGAAAAAGGAAGCATTGGTTACTAGAAAAGATCAGAGGGACACATTATTTTGGAATTTAACCAATTAATATGAATAAGAAATGCTAATCAAGATCAAGGACACCATTGTTTGTTGGAATTGAATGAATTCAGGGTCTAGATGGTTCATGGACATTGTTATTACAATGAATATTGTTGTTAAAAACGATACAAAACATAATTTCATGGTCGTTGCATGAAAAAATTCCTTCTAACAAAAAGAGGAGCCTGATTAGCATGAGGTGATTACAATATCTCATTATTTAGGAATTAAACCACTAAATATTAGTGAGAAATGGAAACCAAGATGAATGACCCATTTTGTTGATGGAAGTAACTACATTTAGAGTTTTGATGGTGTTTCGGCTAACTTGTTTTGATTAATATACAAGGTAGGATAGCCACAATTGTTTATTTCATGATCAATGTATAAGAAAGTGTGTTTGGAGCGAAAAAAAAGGAAGCATTGGTTACCAGAAAAGATCAGAGGGGACACATTATTTTGGAATTTAACCAATTAATATGAATAAGAAATGCTAATCAAGATCAAGGACACCATTGTTTGTTGGAATTGAATGAATTCAGGGTCTAGATGGTTCATGGACATTGTTATTACAATGAATATTGTTGTTAAAAAGGACACAAAACATAATTTCATGGTCGTTGCATGAAAAAATTCCTTCTAACAAAAAGAGGAGCCTGATTAGCATGAGGTGATTACAATATCTCATTATTTAGGAATTAAACCACTAAATATTAGTGAGAAATGGAAACCAAGATGAATGACCCATTTTGTTGATGGAAGTAACTACATTTAGAGTTTTGATGGTGTTTCGGCTAACTTGTTTTGATTAATATACAAGGTAGGATAGCCACAATTGTTTATTTCATGATCAATGTATAAGAAAGTGTGTTTGGAGCGAAAAAGGAAGCATTGGTTACCAGAAAAGATCAGAGGGACACATTATTTTTTGGAATTAACCAATTAATATGAATAAGAAATGCTAATCAAGATCAAGGACACCATTGTTTGTTGAAATTGAATGAATTCAGGGTCTAGATGGTTCATGGACATTGTTATTACAATGAATATTGTTGTTAAAAACGATACAAAAACATAATTTCATGGTCGTTGCATGAAAAAAAATTCCTTCTAACAAAAAGAGGAGCCTGATTAGCATGAGGTGATTACAATATCTCATTATTTAGGAATTAAACCACTAAATATTAGTGAAGAAATGGAAACCAATATGAATGACCCATTTTGTTGATGGAAGTAACTACATTTAGAGTTTTGATGGTGTTTTGGCTAACTTGTTTTGATTAATATACAAGGTAGGATAGCCACAATTGTTTATTTCATGATCAATGTATAAGAAAGTGTGTTTGGAGCGAAAAAGGAAGCATTGGTTACCAGAAAAGATCAGAGGGACACATTATTTTGGAATTTAACCAATTAAATATGAATAAGAAATGCTAATCAAGATCAAGGACACACCATTGTTTGTTGGAATGGAATGAATTCAGGGTCTAGATGGTTCATGGACATTGTTATTACAATGAATATTGTTTGTTAAAAACGATACAAAACATAATTTCATGGTCGTTGCATGAAAAAATTCCTTCTAACAAAAAGAGGAGCCTGATTAGCATGAGGTGATTACAATATCTCATTATTTAGGAATTAAACCACTAAATATTAGTGAGAAATGGAAACCAAGATGAATGACCCATTTTGTTGATGGAAGTAACTACATTTAGAGTTTTTTTTGATGGTGTTTCGGCTAACTTGTTTTGATTAATATACAAGGTAGGATAGCCACAATTGTTTATTTCATGATCAATGTATAAGAAAGTGTGTTTGGAGCGAAAAAGGAAGCATTGGTTACCAGAAAAGATCAGAGGGACACATTATTTTGGAATTTAACCAATTAATATGAATAAGAAATGCTAATCAAGATCAAGGACACCATTGTTTGTTGAAATTGAATGAATTCAGGGTCTAGATGGTTCATGGACATTGTTATTACAATGAATATTGTTGTTAAAAACGATACAAAACATAATTTCATGGTCGTTGCATGAAAAAATTCCTTCTAACAAAAAGAGGAGCCTGATTAGCATGAGGTGATTACAATATCTCATTATTTAGGAATTAAACCACTAAATATTAGTGAGAAATGGAAACCAAGATGAATGACCCATTTTGTTGATGGAAGTAACTACATTTAGAGTTTTGATGGTGTTTCGGCTAACTTGTTTTGATTAATATACAAGGTAGGATAGCCACAATTGTTTATTTCATGATCAATGTATAAGAAAGTGAGTTTGGAGCGAAAAGGGAAGCATTGGTTACCAGAAAAGATCAGAGGGACACATTATTTTGGAATTTAAACCAATTAATATATGAAAAAGAAATGCTAATCAAGATCAAGGGCACCATTGTTTGTTGGAATTGAATGAATTCAGGGTCTAGATGGTTCATGGACATTGTTTTTACAATGAATATTGTTGTTAAAAATGACACAAAACATAATTTCATGGTCGTTGCATGAAAAAATTCCTTCTAACAAAAAGAGGAGCCTGATTAGCATGAGGTGATTACAATATCTCATTATTTAGGAATTAAACCACTAAATATTAGTGAGAAATGGAAACCAAGATGAATGACCCATTTTGTTGATGGAAGTAACTACATTTAGAGTTTTGATGGTGTTTCGGCTAACTTGTTTTGATTAATATATACAAGGTAGGATAGCCACAATTGTTTATTTCATGATCAATGTATAAGAAAGTGTGTTTTGAAGCGAAAAAGGAAGCATTGGTTACCAGAAAAGATCAGAGGGACACATTATTTTGGAATTTAACCAATTAATATGAATAAGAAATGCTAATCAAGATCAAGGACACCAATTGTTTGTTTTAATGGAATGAATTCAGGGTCTAGATGGTTCATGGACATTGTTATTTCCAATGAATATTGGTTTTTAAAAAACGAAATTCAAAACATTAATTTCATGGTCGTTGCATGAAAAAATTCCTTCTAACAAAAAGAGGGAGCCTGATTAGCATGAGGTGATTACAATATCTCATTATTTAGGAATTAAACCACTAAATAAATATTTGAGTGAGAAACTGGAAACCAATATGAATGACCATTTTTGTTGTTGGAAGTAATTATGTACATTTAGAGTTTTGATGGTGTTTTTAACTTGTTTTGATTAATATACAAGGTAGGATAAACACTCTTGTTTATTTCATGATCAATGTAAGTATGAGAAAGTGTGTTTGGAGCGAAAAAAAAAAAAAAAAAAAAGGAAGCATTGGTTACTAGAAAAAAACGATCAAAGGGACACATTATTTTGGAATTTAAGAACCAAATAATATGAAAAAGAAATGCTAATCAAGATAAGGGACACCATTGTTTGTTGGCCGCAATTAATATGAATTCAGGGTTCTAGATGGTTCATGGGACATCATAGGTTATTTACAATGAATATTGTGAGTTTAGTTCAAAAAACACGTTTGTGTTGACAAAAACATAATTCTTTTTCATGGTTGTTGCAATGAAAAAATTTTAGCTTATTCTAACAAAAAGAGGAGCCTGATTAGCATGAGTTGATTACAATATCTCATTATTTAGGAATTAAACCACTAAAATATTAGAGAGAAATGGAAACCAAGATGAATGACCATAAAGAGTTGATGGAGTGTACACAATCATTTAGAGTGACACACGTGATGGTGTTTCTGGCTAACTTGTTTTGATTTGTATACAAGGTAGGATAGCCACAATTGTTTTTATTCATGATCAATGTATAAGAAAGTGTGTTTGGAGCGAAAAATGGAAACATTTGGTTACCAGAAAAGATCATAGGGACACATTATTTTGGAAAGATAATACCAATTAATATGAATAAGAATATGAGCTAATCAAGATCAAGGACACAGTTGTTTGTTGGAATTGAATGATGTCAGGGTCTAGATGGTTCATGGACATTGTTATTACAATGGTTATATTGTTGTTAAAAAGGATCGAAAAACATAATTTCATGGTCGTTGCATGAAAAAAATTCCTTCTAACAAAAAGAGGAGCCTGATTAGCATGAGGTGATTACAATGTCTCATTATTTAGGAATTAAAACCACTAAATATTAGTGAGAAATGGAAACCAAGATGAATGACCCATTTTTTGTTGATGGAAATGAATTACATTTAGAGTGGTTTGATGGTGTTTCGGCTAACTTGTTTTGTTGTTAAAAATACAAAACAGGTAGGATAGCCACAATTGTTAATTTTATGATCAATGTATAACAAAAGTGTGTTTGGAGCGAAAAGGAAGCATTGGTTACCAGAAAAGATCAGAGGGACACATTATTTTGGAATTTAACCAATTAATATGAATAAGAAATGCTAATCAAGATCAAGGACACCATTGTTTGTTGGAATTGAATGAATTCAGGGTCTAGATGGTTCATGGACATTGTTTTTACAATGAATATTGTTGTTAAAAAAGACACAAAACATAATTTCATGGTCGTTGCATGGAAAAAATTCCTTCTAACAAAAAAAAGAGGAGCCTGATTAGCATGAGGTGATTACAATATCTCATTATTTAGGAATTAAACCACTAAATATTAGTGAGAAATGGAAACCAAGATGAATGACCCATTTTGTTGATGGAAGGAAAAATACATTTAGAGTTTTGATGGTGTTTCGGCTAACTTGTTTTGATTAATATACAAGGTAGGATAGCCACAATTGTTTATTTCATGATCAATGTATAAAAAAAGTGTGTTTGGAGCGAAAAAGGGAAGCATTGGTTACCAGAAAAGATCAGAGGGACACATTATTTTGGAATTTAACCAATTAATATGAATAAGAAATGCTAATCAAGATCAAGGACACCATTGTTTGTTGGAATTGAATGAATTCAGGGTCTAGATGGTTCATGGACATTGTTATTACAATGAATATTGTTGTTAAAAAAGACAAAACATAATAATTTCATGGTCGTTGCATGAAAAAATTCCTTCTAACAAAAAAGAGGAGCCTGATTAGCATGAGGTGATTACAATGTCTCATTGATTTAGGAATTAAACCACTAAATATTAGTGAGAAAATGGAAACCAAGATGAATGACCCATTTTGTTGATGGAAGTAACTACATTTAGAGTTTTGATGGTGTTTCGGCTAACTTGTTTTGATTAATATACAAGGTAGGATAGCCACAATTGTTTATTTCATGATCAATGTATAAGAAAGTGTGTTTGGAACGAAAAAGGGAAGCATTGGTTACCAGAAAAGATCAGGAGGGACACTTTATTTTTGGGAATTTAACCAATTAATATGAATAAGAAATGCTAATCAAGATCAAGGACACCATTGTTTGTTGGAATTGAATGAATTCATGGTCTAGATGGTTCATGGACATTGTTTTTACAATGAATATTGTTGTTAAAAAGGACACAAAAAAACATAATTTTCATGGTCGTTGCATGAAAAAATTCCTTCTAACAAAAAGAAAAGAGAGCCTGATTAGCATGAGGTGATTACAATATCTCATTATTTAGGAATTAAACCACTAAATATTAGTAAGAAATGGAAACCAAGATGAATGACCCATTTTGTTGATGGAAGTAACTACATTTAGAGTTTTGATGGTGTTTCGGCTAACTTGTTTTGATTAATATACAAGGTAGGATAGCCACAATTGTTAATTTCATGATCAATGTATAACAAAGTGTGTTTGGAACGAAAATGGAAGCATTGGTTACTAGAAAAGATAGGAGGGACACATTATTTTGGAATTCAACCAATTAATATCAATAAGAAATGCTAATCAAGATCAAGGACACCATTGTTTGTTGGAATTGAATGAATTCAGGGTCTAGATGGTTCATGGACATTGTTTTTACAATGAATATTGTTGTTAAAAAGGACACAAAACATAATTTCATGGTCGTTGCATGAAAAAAAATTCTTTCTAACAAAAAGAGGAGCCTGATTAGCATGAGGTGATTACAAAGTCTCATTATTTAGGAATTAAACCACTTTAATATTAGTGAGAAATGGAAACCAAGATGAATGACCCATTTTGTTGATGGAAGAAACTACATTTAGAGTTTTAATGGTGTTTCGGCTAACTTGTTTTGATTAATATACAAGGTAGGATAGCCACAATTGTTATATTTCATGATCAATGTATAACAAAGTGTGTTTGGAGAACGAAAAAGGAAAGCATTGGTTACCAGAAAAAGATCAGGAGGAACACATTATTTTTGAATTTTAACAAATTAATATCAATAAGAAATGCTAATCAAGATCAAGGACAACATTGTTTGTTGGAATTGAATGAATTTCAGCGTCTAGATGTTTCATGGACATTGTTTTTACAATGAATATTGTTGTTTAAAAAGGACACAAAACATAATTTCATGGTCGTTGCATGAAAAAATTCCTTTCTAACAAAAAGAGGAGCCTGATTAGCATGATGTGATTACAAGGTCTCATTATTTAGGAATTAATCCACTAAATATTAGTAAGAAATGGAAACCAAGATGAATGACCCATTTTATTGATGGAAGTAACTACATTTAGAGTTTTTCATGGTGTTTCGGCTTACTTGTTTTGATTAATATACAAGGTAGGATAGCCACAATTGTTTAATTTCATGATCAATGTATAACAAAGTGTGTTTGCAACGAAAATGGAAGCATTGGTTACCAGAAAAGATAGGAGGGACACATTATTTTGGAATTCAACAAATTAATATCAATAAGAAATGCTAATCAAGGTCAAGGACACCATTGTTTGTTGGAATTGAATGACTTCAGGGTATAGATGGTTCATGGACATTGTTTTTACAATGAATATTGTTGTTAAAAAGGACACAAAACATAATTTCATGGTCGTTGCATGAAAAAATTCCTTTTAACAAAAAGAGGAGCCTGATTAGCATGAGGTGATTACAAAGTCTCATTATTTAGGAATTAAACCACTAAATATTAGTAAGAAATGGAAACCAAGATGAATGACCCATTTTGTTGATGGAAGTAACTACATTAGAGTTTTCATGGTGTTTTGGCTTACTTGTTTTGATTAATATACAAGGTAGGATACGCACAATTGTTTAATTTCATGATGAATGTATAACAAAGTGTGTTTGGAACGAAAATGGAAGCATTGGTTACCAGAAATGATAGAGGGACACATTATTTTGGAATTCAACCAATTAATATCAATAAGAAATGCTAATCAAGATCAAGGACACCATTGTTTGTTGGAATTGAATGAATTCAGCATCTAGATGGTTCATGGACATTGTTTTTACAATGAAATATTGTTGTTTAAAAAGGACACAAAACATAATTTCATGGTCCTTGCATAAAAAATTCCTTCTAACAATAAGAGGAGCTCAATTAGCATGAGGTGATTACAAAGTCTCATTATTTAGGAAATTAAACCACTTTATATTATTGTAAGAAATGGGAAACCAAGATGAATGACCCATTTTTTTGATGGAAGAAACTACATTTAGAGTTTTGATGGTGTTTTGGCTTAACTTGTTTTGATTAATATACAAGGTAGGATAGCCACAATTGTTAATTTCATGATGAATGTATAAGAAAAGTGTGTTTTGAACGAAAAGGGAAGCATTGGTTACCAGAAATGATAGGAGGGACACATTATTTTTTTGGAATTCAACAAATTAATATATCAATAAGAAATGCTAATCAAGGACAAGGACAACATTGTTTGTGTGGAATTGAATGAATTCAGCGTCTAGATGTGTTTCATGGACATTGTTTTTACAATGAATATTGTTGTTTAAAGGGACACAAAATATAATTTCATGGTTGTTGCATGAAAAAATTCCTTCTACCAAAAAGAGGAGCCTGATTAGCATGAGGTGATTACAAAGTCTCATTATTTAGGAATTAAACCACTTAATATTAGTAAGAAATGGAAACCAAGATGAATGACCCATTTTATTGATGGAAGTAACTACATTTAGAGTTTTCATGGCGTTTCGGCTTACTTGTTTTGATTAATATACAAGGTAGGATAGGCACAATTGTTAATTTCATGATGAATGTATAACAAAGTGTGTTTGGAACGAAAATGGAAGCATTGGTTAGCAGAAGTGATAGGAGGGACACATTATTTTGGAATTCAACAAATTAATATCAATAAGAAATTCTAATCAAGGTCAAGGACACGATTGTTTGTTGGAATTGAATGACTTCAGCATATAGATGGTTCATGGACATTGTTTTTACAATGAATATTGTTGTTAAAAAGGACACAAAACATAATTTCATGGTCCTTGCATGAAAAAGTTCCTTCTAACAATAAGACGAGCCCAATTAGCATGAGGTGATTACAAAGTCTCATCATTTAGAAATTAAACCACTTTATATTTGTAAGAAATGGAAACCAAGATGAATGACCCATTTTGTTGATGGAAGAAACTACATTTAGAGTTTTCATGGTGTTTTGGCTTACTTGTTTTGATTAATATACAAGGTAGGATACGCACAATTGTTAATTTCATGATGAATGTATAACAAAGTGTGTTTGGAACGAAAAGGGAAGCATTGGTTACCAGAAATGATAGGAGGGACACATTATTTTGGAATTCAACAAATTAATATCAATAAGAAATGCTAATGAAGGTCAAGGACACCATTTTTGTTGGAATTGAATGACTTCAGCATATAGATGGTTCGTGGACATTGTTTTTACAATAAATATTGTTGTTAAAAAGGACACAAAACATAATTTCATGGTCCTTGCATAAAATAATTCCTTCTAACAATAAGAGCAGCTCAATTAGCATGAGGTGATTACAAAGTCTCATTATTTAGAAATTAAACCACTTTATATTTGTAAGAAATGGAAACCAAGATGAATGACCCATTTTTTTGATGGAAGAAACTACATTTAGAGTTTTCATGGTGTTTTGGCTTACTTGTTTTGATTAATATACAAGGTAGGATAGGCAAAATTGTTAATTTCATGATGAATGTATAAAAAAGTGTGTTTTGAACGAAAAGGGAAGCATTGGTTACCAGAAATGATAGGAGGGACACATTATTTTTGAATTCAACAAATTAATATCAATAAGAAATGCTAATCAAGGACAAGGACAACATTGTTTGATGGAATTGAATGGCTTCAGCGTATAGATGTTTCATGGACATTGTTTTTACAATGAATATTGTTGTTAAAAAGGACACAAAACATAATTTCATGGTCCTTGCATAAAATAATTCCTTCTAACAATAAGAGCAGCTCAATTAGCATGAGGTGATTACAAAGTCTCATTATTTAGAAATTAAACCACTTTATATTTGTAAGAAATGGAAACCAAGATGAATGACCCATTTTTTTGATGGAAGAAACTACATTTAGAGTTTTCATGGTGTTTTGGCTTACTTGTTTTGATTAATATACAAGGTAGGATAGGCAAAATTGTTAATTTCATGATGAATGTATAAAAAAGTGTGTTTTGAACGAAAAGGGAAGCATTGGTTACCAGAAATGATAGGAGGACACATTATTTTGGAATTCAACAAATTAATATCAATAAGAAATGCTAATCAAGGTCAAGGACACCATTTTTGTTGGAATTGAATGACTTCAGCATATAGATGGTTCGTGGACATTGTTTTTACAATAAATATTGTTGTTATAAAGGACACAAAACATAATTTCATGGTCCTTGCATGAAATAATTCCTTCTAACAATAAGAGGAGCTCAATTAGCATGAGGTGATTACAAAGTCTCATTATTTAGAAATTAAACCACTTTATATTTGTAAGAAATGGAAACCAAGATGAATGACCCATTTTGTTGATGGAAGAAACTACATTTAGAGTTTTCATGGTGTTTTGGCTTACTTGTTTTGATTAATATACAAGGTAGGATAGGCACAATTGTTAATTTCATGATGAATGTATAACAAAGTGTGTTTTGAACGAAAAGGGAAGCATTGGTTACCAGAAATGATAGGAGGGACACATTATTTTTGAATTCAACAAATTAATATAAATAAGAAATGCTAATCAAGGACAAGGACAACATTGTTTGATGGAATTGAATGGCTTCAGCGTATAGATGTTTCATGGACATTGTTTTTACAATGAATATTGTTGTTAAAAAGGACACAAAACATAATTTCATGGTCTTTGCATGAAAAAATTCCTTCTAACAATAAGAGGAGCCCAATTAGCATGAGGTGATTACAAAGTCTCATTATTTAGGAATTAAACCACTTTATATTTGTAAGAAATGGAAACCAAGATGAATGACCCATTTTGTTGATGGAAGAAACTACATTTAGAGTTTTCATGGTCTTTTAGCTTACTTGTTTTGATTAATATACAAGGTAGGATAGGCAGAATTGTTAATTTCATGATGAATGTATACCAAAGTGTGTTTGGAACGAAAAGGGAATCATTGGTTACCAAAAATGATAGGAGGGACACATTATTTTGGAATTCAACAAATTAATATCAATAAGAAATGCTAATCAAGGTCAAGGACACCATTTTTATTGGAATTGAATGACTTCAGCTTATAGATGGTTCATGGACATTGTTTTTACAATAAATATTGTTGTTAAAAAGGACACAAAACATAATTTCATGGTCCTTGCATGAAAAAAGTCCTTATAACAAAAAGAGGAGCCTGATTAGCATGAGGAGAGTACAAAGTCTCATTGATTAGGAATGAAAACATTTAATATTAGTACAAAATACAAACCAACATGAATTACTGCTTTTGTTGATAGAACTAAATACATTTAGTGTTTTAATGGTCTTTCGGCTTACTTGTTTTGATTAATATATAAGGTAGGATAGCCACAATTGTTGATTTCATGATCAATGTATAAAAAAGGGTGTTTGGAACCAAAAGGGAAGCATTGCTTACCAGAAATAATAAGAGGGATACTTTATTTTGGAAATCAACCAAGTAATATCAATAAGAAATGCTAATCAAGATCAAGGACACCATTGTTTGTTGGAATTGAATGAATTCATGGTTAAGATGGTTCATGGACATTGTTTTTACAGTGAATATTGTTGTTTAAAAGGACACAAAAGATAATTTCATGGTTGTTGCATGAAAAAATTCGTTCTACCAAATAGAGGAGCATGATTAGCATGAGGTGATTACAAAGTCTCATTATTTAGGAATTAAACCACTTAATATAAGTAAGAAATGGAAACCAAGATGAATGACCCATTTTATTGATGGAAGTAACTACATTTAGAGTTTTCACGGCGTTTCGGCTTACTTGTTTTGATTAATATACAAGGTAGGATAGGCACAATTGTTAATTTCATGATGAATGTATAACAAAGTGTGTTTGGAACGAAAATGGAAGCATTGGTTAGCAGAAGTGATAGGAGGGACACATTATTTTGGAATTCAACAAATCAATATCAAAAAGAAATGCTAATCAAGGTCAAGGACACCATTGTTTGTTGCAATTGAATGACTTCAGCGTATAGATGGTTCATGGACATATTTTTTACAATGAATATTGTTGTTAAAAAGGACACAAAACATAATTTCATGGTCCTTGCATAAAAAAAGTACTTATAACAAAAAGAGGAGCCTGATTAGCATAGGGAGACTACAAAGTCTCATTGATTAGGAATGAAACCTCTTAATATTAGTACAAAATACAAACCAACACGAATGACTCCTTTTGTTGATGGAACTAAATACATTTAGTGTTTTAATGGTATTTCAGATTACTTGTTTTGAATAATATACAAGGTAGGATAGCCACAATTGTTAATTTCATGATCAATGTATAACAAAGTGTGTTTGGAACCACAAGGGAAGCATTGGTTACCAGAAATGATAGGAGGGACACATTATTGTGGAATTCAACCAATTAATATCAATAAGAAATGCTAATCAAGATCAAGGACACCATTGTTTGTTGGAATTGAATGAATTCATGGCCTAGATGGTTCATGGACATTGTTTTTACAATAAATATTGTTGTTAAAAAGGACACAAAACATAATTTCATGGTCCTTGCATGAAAATAGTCCTAATAACAAAAAGAGGAGCCTGATTAGCATAAGGAGACTACAAAGTCTCATTGATTAGGAATGAAACCACTTAATATTGGAACGAAATACAAACCAACATGAATGACTCCTTTTGTTGATGGAACTAAATAAATTTAGTGTTTTAATGGTGTTTCGGATTACTTGTTTTGAATAATATACAAGGTAGGATAGCCACAATTGTTAATTTCATGATCAATGTATAAAAAAGGGTGTTTGGAACCAAAAGGGAAGCATTGCTTACCAGAAATAAACGGAGGGATACTTTATTTTGGAAATCAACCAAGTAATATCAATAAGAAATGCTAATCAAGATCAAGGACACCATTGTTTGTTGGAATTGAATGAATTAATGGTCAAGATGGTTCATGGACATTGTTTTTACAATGAATATTGTTGTTTAAAAGGACACAAAACTTAATTTCATGGTTGTTGCATGAAAAAATTTGTTCTACCAAAAAGAGGAGCCTGATTAGCATAAGGTGATTACAAAGTCTCATTATTTAGGAATTAAACCACTTAATATTAGTAAGAAATGGAAACCAAGATGAATGACCCATTTTATTGATGGAAGTAACTACATTTAGAGTTTTCATGGTGTTTCGGCTTACTTGTTTTGATTAATATACAAGGTAGGATAGCCACAATTGTTAATTTCATGATGAATGTATAACAAAGTGTGTTTGGAACCAAAAGGGAAGCGTTGGTTACCAGAAATTTTAGGAGGGACATATAATTTTGGAATTCAACCAATTAATATCAATAAGAAATGCTAATCAAGATCAAGGAAACCATTATTTATTGGAATTGAAAGAATTCAGGGTCTAGATGGTTCACGGACATTGTTTTTACAATGAATATTGTTGTTAAAAAGGACACAAAACATAATTTCATGGTCTTTGCATGAAAAAATTCCTTCTAACAATAAGAGGAGCTCAATTAGCATGAGGTGATTACAAAGTCTCATTATTTAGGAATTAAACCACTTAATATTATTAAGAAATGGAAACCAAGATGAATGACCCATTTTATTGATGGAAGTAACTACATTTAGAGTTTTCATGGTGTTTCGGCTTACTTGTTTTGATTAATAGACAAGGTAGGATAGCCACAATTGTTAATTTCATGATGAATGTATAACAAAGTGTGTTTGGAACCAAAAGGGAAGCGTTGGTTACGAGAAATTTTAGGAGGGACACATTATTTTGGAATTCAACCAATTAATATCAATAAGAAATGCTAATCAAGATCAAGGAAACCATTGTTTGTTGGAATTGAAAGAATTCAGGGCTCACGGACATTGTTTTTACAATGAATATTGTTGTTGAAAAGAACACAAAATATAATTTCATGGTCCTTGCATGAAAAAAGTCCTTATAACAAAAAGAGGAGCATGATTAGCATGAGGAGACTACAAAGTCGCATTGATTAGGAAAGAAACCACCTAATATTAGTACGAAATAGAAACCAACATGAATGACTCCTTTTGTTGATGGAACTAAATACATTTAGTGTTTTATTGGTATTTCGGATTACTTGTTTTGAATAATATACAAGGTAGGATCGCCACAATTGTTAATTTCATGATCAATGTATAACAAAGTGTATTTGGAACCAAAAGGGAAGCGTTGGTTACCAGAAATGTTAGGAGGGACACATTATTTTTGAATTCAACCAATTAATATCAATAAGAAAAGCTAATCAAGATCAAGGAAACCATTGTTTGTTGGAATTGAATGTATTCAGGGTCTACATGGTTCATGGACATTGTTTTTACAATGACTATTATTGTTAAAAAAGACACAAAACATAATTTCATGGTGCTTGCATGAAAAATGTCCTTATAACAAAAAGAGGAGCCTGATTAGCATGAGGAGACTACAAAGTCTCATTGATTAGGAATGAAACCATTTAATATTAGTACGAAATATAAACCTACATGAATTACTGCTTTTGTTGATGGAACTAAATACATTTAGTGTTTTAATGGTCTTTCGGCTTACTTGTTTTGATTAATATATAAGGTAGGATAGCCACAATTGTTAATTTCATGATCAATGCATAAAAAAGGGTGTTTGGAACCAAAAGGGAAGCATTGCTTACCAGAAATAATAGGAGGGATACTTTATTTTGGAAATCAACCAAGTAATATCAATAAGAAATGCTAATCAAGATCAAGGACAACATTGTTTGTTGGAATTGAATGAATTCATGGTCAAGATGGTCCATGGACATTGTTTTTACAATGAATATTGTTGTTTAAAAGGACACAAAACAATGTCCATGAAAGGACCATGAAATTATGTTTTGTGTCCTTTTTAACAACAATATTCATTGTAAAAACAATGTCCATGAACCATCTAGACCATGAATTCATTCAATTTCAACAATCAATGGTGTCCTTGGTCTTGATTAGCATTTCTTATTGATATTAATTGGTTGAATTCCAAAATAATGTGTCCCTGCTATCATTTCTGGTAACCAATGCTTCCCTTTTGGTTCCAAACACACTTTGTTATACATTGATCATGAAATTAACAATTGTGGCTATCCTACCTTGTATATTATTCAAAACAAGTAAGCCAAAACACCATTAAAACACTAAATGTATTTAGTTCCATCAACAATAGGAGTCATTCATGTTGGTTTGTATTTCGTACTTATATTAAATGGTTTCATTCCTAATCAATGAGACTTTGTAGTCTCCTCATGCTAATCAGGCTCCTCTTTTTGTTATAAGGACTTTTTTCATGCAAGCACCATGAAATTATGTTTTGTGTTCTTTTCAACAGCAATATTCTTTGTAAAAATAATGTCCATGAACCATCTAGACCCTGAATTCATTCAATTCCAACAAACAATGGTTTCCTTGATCTTGATTAGCATTTCTTATTGGTATTAATTGGTTGAATTCAAAAATAATGTGTCCCTCCTAACATTTCTGGTAACCAACGCTTCCCTTTTGGTTCCAAACACACTTTGTTATACATTGATCATGAAATTAACAATTGTGGCTATCCTACCTTGTATATTATTCAAAACAAGTAATCCGAAACACCATTAAAACACTAAATGTATTTAGTTCCATCAACAAAAGGAGTCATTCATGTTGGTTTCTATTTCGTACTAATATTAGGTGGTTTCTTTCCTAATCAATGCGACTTTGTAGTCTCCTCATGCTAATCATGCTCCTCTTTTTGTTGTAAGGACTTTTTTCATGCAAGGACCATGAAATTATGTTTTGTGTTCTTTTCAACAGCAATATTCATTGTAAAAACAATGTCCATGAACCATCGAGACCCTGAATTCATTCAATTCCAACAAACAATGGTTTCCTTGATCTTGATTAGCATTTCTTATTGATATTAATTGGTTGAATTCAAAAATAATGTGTCCCTCCTAACATTTCTGGTAACCAACGCTTCCCTTTTGGTTCCAAACACACTTTGTTTTACATTCATCATGAAATTAACAATTGTGGCTATCCTACCTTGTATATTAATCAAAACAAGTAAGCCGAAACACCATGAAAACACTAAATGTATTTACTTCCATCAACAAAATGGGTCATTCATCTTGGTTTCGATTTCTTCCTAATATTAAGTGGTTTAATTCCTAAATAATGAGACTTTGTATTCCCCTCATGCTAATCAGGCTCCTCTTTTTGGTAGAACGAATTTTTCATGAAACAACCATGAAATTATGTTTTGTGTCCTTTTAAACAACAATATTCATTGTAAAAACAATGTCCATGAACCATCCTGACCATGAATTCATTCAATTCCAACAAACAATGGTGTCCTTGATCTTGATTAGCTTTTCTTATTGATATTACTTGGTTGATTTCCAAAATAAAGTATCCCTCCTATTATTTCTGATAAGCAATGCTTCCCTTTTGGTTCCAAACACCCTTTTTTATACATTGATCATGAAATTAACAATTGTGGCTATCCTACCTTATATATTAATCAAAACAAGTAAGCCGAAAGACCATTAAAACACTAAATGTATTTAGTTCCATCAACAAAAGCAGTCATTCATGTTGGTTTGTATTTCGTACTAATATTAAATGGTTTCATTCCTAATCAATGAGAATTTGTAGTCTCCTCATGCTAATCAGGCTCCTCTTTTTGTTATAAGGACATTTTTCATGCAAGGACCATGAAATTATGTTTTGTGACTTTTTTAACAACAATATTCATTGTAAAAACAATGTCCATGAACCATGTAGACCATGAATACATTCACTTCCAACAAACAATGGTTTCCTTGATCTTGATTAGCATTTCTTATTGATATTAATTGGTTGAATTCAAAAATAATGTGTCCCTCCTATCATTTCTGATAACCACCGCTTCCCTTTTGGTTCCAAACACACTTTGTTATACATTGATCATGAAATTAACAATTGTGGCTATCCTACCTTGTATATTATTCAAAACAAGTAATCCGAAACACCATTAAAACACTAAATGTATTTAGTTCCATCAACAAAAGGAGTCATTCATGTTGGTTTCTATTTCGTACTAATATTAGGTGGTTTGTTACCTAATCAATGCGGCCTTGTAGTCTCCTCATGCTAATCATGCTCATCTTTTTGTTATAAGGACTTTTTTCATGCAAGGACCATGAAATTATGTTTTGTGTTCTTTTCAACAACAATATTCATTGTAAAAACAATGTCCATGAACCATGTAGACCCTGAATTCATTCAATTCCAACAAACAATGGTTTCGTTGATCTTGATTAGCATTTCTTATTGATATTAATTGGTTGAATTCAAAAATAATGTGTCCCTCCTAACATTTCTGGTAACCAACGCTTCCCTTTTGGTTCCAAACACACTTTGTTATACATTGATCATGAAATTAACAATTGTGGCTATCCTACCTTGTATATTATTCAAAACAAGTAATCCGAAACACCATTAAAACACTAAATGTATTTAGTTCCATCAACAAAAGGAGCCATTCATGTTGGTTTCTATTTCGTACTAATATTAGGTGGTTTCTTTCCTAATCAATGCGACTTTGTAGTCTCCTCATGCTAATCATGCTCCTCTTTTTGTTATAAGGACTTTTTTCATGCAAGGACCATGAAATTATGTTTTGTGTTCTTTTCAACAACAATATTCATTGTAAAAACAATGTCCATGAACCATCTAGACCCTGAATTCATTCAATTCCAACAAACAATGGTTTCGTTGCTCTTGATTAGCATTTCTTATTGATATTAATTGGTTGAATTCAAAAATAATGTGTCCCTCCTAACATTTCTGGTAACCAACGTTACCCTTTTGGTTCCAAACACACTTTGTTTTACATTCATCATGAAATTAACAATTGTTGCTATCCTACCATGTATATTAATCAAAACAAGTAAGCCGAAACACCATGAAAACTCTAAATGAAGTTACTTCCATCAATAAAATGGGTCATTCATCTTCGTTTCCATTTCTTACTAATATTAAGTGGTTTAATTCCTAAATAATGAGACTTTGTAATCACCTCATGCTAATCAGGCTCCTCTTTTTGGTAGAACGAATTTTTTCATGCAACAACCATGAAATTATGTTTTGTGTCCTTTTAAACAACAATATTCATTGTAAAAACAATGTCCATGAACCATCCATGAATTCATTCAATTCCAACAAACAATAGTGTCCTTGATCTTGATTAGCATTTCTTATTGATATTACTTGGTTGATTTCCAAAATAAAGTATCCCTCCTATTGTTTCTGGTAAGCAATGCTTCCCTTTTGGTTCCAAACACCCTTTTTTATACATTGATCATGAAATTAACAATTGTGGCCATCCTACTGTATATATTAATCAAAAAACGTAAGTCGAAATACCATTAAAACACTAAATATATTTAGTTCCATCAACAAAAGCAGTCATTCATGTTGGTTTGTATTTCGTACTAATATTAAATGGTTTCCTTCCTAATCAATGAGACTTTGTAGTCTCTTAATGCTAATCAGGCTCCTCTTTTTGTTATAAGGACTTTTTTCATGCAAGGACCATGAAATTATGTTTTGTGTCCTTTTTAACAACAATATTCATTGTAGACCCTGAATACATTCAATTCCAACAAACAATGATTTCCTTGATCTTGATTAGCATTTCTTATTGATATTAATTGGTTGAATTAAAAAATAATGTGTCCCTCCTATCATTTCTGATAACCAACGCTTCCCTTTTGGTTCCAAACACACTTTGTTATACATTGATCATGAAATTAACAATTGTGGCGATCCTACCTTGTATATTATTCAAAACAAGTAATCCGAAACACCATTAAAACACTAAATGTATTTAGTTCCATCAACAAAAGGAGTCATTCATGTTGGTTTCTATTTCGTACTAATATTAGGTGGTTTCATTCCTAATCAATGCAGCTTTGTAGTCTCCTCATGCTAATCAGGCTCATCTTTTTGTTATAAGGACTTTTTTCCTGCAAGGACCATGAAATTATGTTTTGTGTTCTTTTCAACAACAATATTCATTGTAAAAACAATGTCCATGAACCATCTAGACCCTGAATTCTTTCCATTCCAATAAACAATGGTTTCCTTGATCTTGATTAGCATTTCTTATTGATATTAATTGGTTGAATTCCAAAATAATGTGTCCCTCCTAACATTTCTAGTAACCAACGCTTCCCTTTTGGTTCCAAACACACTTTGTTATACATTCATCATGAAATTAACAATTGTGGCTATCCTACCTTGTATATTAATCAAAACAAGTAAGCCGAAACACAATGAAAACTCTAAATGTAGTTACTTCCATCAATAAAATAGGTCATTCGTCTTGGTTTCCATTTCTTACTAATATTAAGTTGTTTAATTCCTAAATAATGAGACTTTGTAATCACCTCATGCTAATCAGGCTCCTCTTTTTGGTAGAACGAATTTTTTCATGGAACAACCATGAAATTATGTTTTCTGTCATTTTAAACAACAATATTCATTGTAAAAACAATGTCCATGAACCATCTTGACCATGAATTCATTCAATTCCAACAAACAATGGTGTCCTTGATCTTGATTAGCATTTCTTATTTATATTACTTGGTTGATTCCCAAAATAAAGTATCCCTCCTATTATTTCTGGTAAGCAATGCTTCCCTTTTTGTTCCAAACACCCTTTTTTATACATTGATCATGAAATTAACAATTGTGGCTATCCTACCTTATATATTAATCAAAACAAGTAAGCCGAAAGACCATTAAAACACTAAATGTGTTTAGTTCCATCAACAAAAGCAGTCATTCATGTTGGTTTCTATTTTGTACTAATATTAAATGGTTTCATTCCTAATCAATGCGACTTTGTAGTCTCCTCATGCTAATCATGCTCCTCTTTTTGTTATAAGGACTTTTTTCATGCAAGGACCATGAAATTATGTTTTGTGTTCTTTTCAACAACAATATTCATTGTAAAAACAATGTCCATGAACCATCTAGACCCTGAATTCTTTCCATTCCAACAAAAAATGGTTTCCTTGATCTTCATTAGCATTTTTTATTGATATTAATTGGTTGAATTCCAAAATAATGTGTCCCTCCTAACATTTCTGGTAACCAACGCTTCCCTTTTGGTTCCAAACACACTTTGTTTTACATTCATTATGAAATTAACAATTGTGCCTATCCTACCTTGTATATTAATCAAAACAAGTAAGCCGAAACGCCATGAAAACTCTAAATGTAGTTACTTCCATCAATAAAATGGGTCATTCATCTTGGTTTCCATTTCTTACTAATATTAAGTGGTTTAATTCCTAAATAATGAGACTTTGTAATCACCTCATGCTAATCAGGCTCCTCTTTTTGGTAGAACGAATTTTTTCATGCAACAACCATGAAATTATGTTTTGTGTGCTTTTAAACAACAATATTCATTGTAAAAACAATGTCCATGAACCATCTTGACCATGAATTCATTCAATTCCAACAAACAATGGTGTCCTTGATCTTGATTAGCATTTCTTATTGATATTACTTGGTTGATTCCCAAAATAAAGTATCCCTCCTATTATTTCTGGTAAGCAATGCTTCCCTTTTGGTTCCAAACACCCTTTTTTATACATTGATCAAGAAAATTAACAATTGTGGCTATCCTACCTTATATATTAATCAAAACAAGTAAGCCGAAAGACCATTTAAACACTAAATGTACTTAGTTCCATCAACAAAAGCTGTCATTCATGTTGGTTTGTATTTCATACTAATATTAACTGGTTGCATTCCTAATCAATGAGAATTTGTACTCTCCTCATGCTAATCAGGCTCCTCTTTTTGTTATAAGGACTTTTTTCATGCAAGGACCATGAAATTATGTTTTGTGTCTTTTTTAACAACAATATTCATTGTAAAAACAATGTCCATGAACCATGTAGACCCTGAATACATTCAATTCCAACAAACAATGGTTTCCTTGATCTTGATTAGCATTTCTTATTGATATTAATTGGTTGCATTCAAAAATAATGTGTCCCTCCTATCATTTCTGATAACCAACGCTTCCCTTTTGGTTCCAAACACACTTTGTTATACATTGATCATGAAATTAACAATTGTGGCGATCCTACCTTGTATATTATTCAAAACAAGTAATCCGAAACACCATTAAAACACTAAATTTATTTAGTTCCATCAACAAAAGGAGTCATTCATGTTGGTTTGTATTTCGTACTAATATTAGGTGGTTTCATTCCTAATCAATGCGGCTTTGTAGTCTCCTCATGCTAATCAGGCTCATCTTTTTGTTATAAGGACTTTTTTCATGCAAGGACCATGAAATTATGTTTTGTGTTCTTTTCAACAACAATATTCATTGTAAAAACAATGTCCATGAACCATCTAGACCCTGAATTATTTCCATTCCAACAAAAAATGGTTTCCTTGATCTTGATTAGCATTTATTATTGATATTAATTGGTTGAATTCCAAAATAATGTGTCCCTCCTAACATTTCTGGTAACCAACGCTTCCCTTTTGGTTCCAAACACACTTTGTTATACATTCATCATGAAATTAACAATTGTGGCTATCCTACCTTGTATATTAATCAAAACAAGTAAGCCAAAACACAATGAAAACTCTAAATGTAGTTACTTCCATCAATAATATCAATAAGAAATGCTAATCAAGATCAAGGACACCATTGTTTGTGCGAATTGAATGAATTCATGGTCAAGATGGTTCATGGAAATTGTTTTTACAATGAATATTGTTGTTTAAAAGGACACAAAACATAATTTCATGGTTGTTGCATGAAAAAATTCCTTCTAACAAAAAGAGGAGCCTGATTAGCATGAGGAGACTACAAAGTCTCATTATTTGCGAACTAAACCACTTAATATTAGTAAGAAATGGAAACCATTTTGTTGATGGAAGTAACTACATTTAGAGTTTTAATGGTGTTTCAGCTTACTTCTTTTGATTAATATACAAGGTAGCATAGCCACAATTGTTAATTTCATGATCAATGTATAACAAAGTGCGTTTAGAACCAAAAGGGAAGCATTGGTTACCAGAAATGATAGGAGGGACACATTATTTTGGAATTCAACAAATTAATATCAATAAGAAATTCTAATCAAGATCAAGGACACCATTGTTATTTGAAATGGAATGAATTCATGGTCTACATGGATCATGGACATTGTTTTTACAATAAATATTGTTGTTAAAAAGGACACAAAACATAATTTCATGGTCCTTGCATGAAAAAATTCCTTCTAACAATAAGTGGAGCCCAATTAGCATAAGGTGATTACAAAGTCTCATTATTTACGAATTAAACCACTTTATATTTGTAAGAAATGGAAACCAAGATGAATGACCCATTTTGTTGATGGAAGTAACTACATTTAGAGTTTTCATGGGGTTTCGGCATACTTGTTTTGATCAATATACAAGGTAGGATGGGCACAATTGTTAATTTCATGATGAATGTATAACAAAGTGTGTTTGGAACGAAAAGGGAAGCATTGGTTACCAGAAATGATAGGAGGGACACATTATTTTGGAATTCAACAAATTAATATCAATAAGAAATGCTAATCAATGACAAGGACACCATTGTTTGATGGAATTGAATGACTTCAGCGTCTAGATGGTTCATGGACATTGTTTTTACAATGAATATTGTTGTTTAAAAGGACACAAAACATAATTCCATTGCCCTTGCATGGAAAAAGTCCTTATAACAAAATGAGGAGCCTGATTAGCATGAGGAGGCTACAAAGTCTCATTGATTAGGAATGAAACCATTTAATATTAGTACGAAATACAAACCAACATGAATGACTGCTTTTGTTGATGGAATGCATTTAGTGTTGTAATGGTGTTTCGGCTTACTTGTTTTGAATAATATAAAAGGTAGGATAGCCACAATTGTTGGTTTGATGATCAATGTATAAAAAAGGGTGTTTGGAACCAAAAGGGAAGCATTGCTTACCAGAAATAATAGGAGGGATACTTTATTTTTGAAATCAACCAAGTAATATCAATAAGAAATGCTAATCAAGATCAAGAACAACATTGTTTGTTGGAATTGAATGAATTCATGGTCAAGATGGTTCATGGACATTGTTTTTACAATGAATATTGTTGTTTAAAAGGACACAAAACATAATTTTATGGTTGTTGCATGAAAAAATTCCTTCTAACAAAAAGAGGAGCCTGATTAGCATGAGGTGATTACAAAGTCTCATTATTTGTGAATTAAACAAGTTAATATTAGTAAGAAATGGAAGCCAAGATGAATGACCCATTTTGTTGATGGAAGTAACTACATTTAGAGTTTTCATAGTGTTTCGGCTTACTTGTTTTGATTAATATACAAGGTAGCATAGCCACAATTGTTAATTTCATGATCAATGTATAACAAAGTGTGTTTAGAAGCAAAAGGGAAGCATTGGTTACCAGAAATGATAGGAGGGACACATTATTTTGGAATTCAACAAATTAATATAAATAAGAAATGCTAATCAAGGTCAAGGACACCATTGTTTGTTGGAATTGAATGACTTCAGCGTCTAGATGGTTCATGGACATTGTTTTTACAATGAATATTGCTGTTAAAAAGGACACAAAACATAATTTCATGGTCCTTGCATGAAAAAAGTCCTTATAACAAAAAGAGGAGCATGATTAGCATGAGGAGACTACAAAGTCGCATTGATTAGGAATGAAACCACTTAATATTAGTACGAAATACAAACCAACACGAATGACTGCTTTTGTTGATGGAACTAAATACATTTAGTGTTTTAATGGTGTTTCGGATCACTTGTTTTTAATAATATACAAGGTAGGATAGCCACAATTGTTAGTTTGATGATCAATGTATAAAAAAAAATTTTTTTTTTGGGTGTTTGGAACCAAAAGGGAAGCATTGCTTACCAGAAATAATAGGAGGGATACTTTATTTTGGAAATCAACCAAGTAATATCAATAAGAAATGCTAATCAAGATCAAGAACAGCATTGTTTGTTGGAATTGAATGAATTCATGGTCAAGATGGTTCATGGACATTGTTTTTACAATGAATATTGTTGTTTAAAAGGACACAAAACATAATTTTATGGTTGTTGCATGAAAAAATTCCTTCTAACAAAAAGAGGAGCCTGATTAGCATGAGGTGATTACAAAGTCTCATTATTTGTGAATTAAACCAGTTAATATTAGTAAGAAATGGAAAGCCAAGATGAATGACCCCATTTTGTTGATGGAAGTAACTACATTTAGAGTTTTCATAGTGTTTCGGCTTACTTGTTTTGATTAATATACAAGGTAGCATAGCCACAATTGTTAATTTCATGATCAATGTATAACAAAGTGTGTTTAGAAGCAAAAGGGAAGCATTGGTTACCAGAAATGATAGGAGGGACACATTATTTTGGAATTCAACAAATTAATATCAATAAGAAATGCCAATCAAGGTGAAGGACACCATTGTTTGTTGGAATTGAATGACTTCAGCGTCTAGATGGTTCATGGACATTGTTTTTACAATGAATATTGCTGTTAAAAAGGACACAAAACATAATTTCATGGTCCTTGCATGAAAAAAGTCCTTATAACAAAAAGAGGAGCATGATTAGCATGAGGAGACTACAAAGTCGCATTGATTAGGAATGAAACCACTTAATATTAGTACGAAATACAAACCAACACGAATGACTGCTTTTGTTGATGGAACTAAATACATTTAGTGTTTTAATGGTGTTTCGGATTACTTGTTTTGAATAATATACAAGGTAGGATAGCCACAATTGTTAGTTTGATGATCAATGTATAAAAAAGGGTGTTTGGAACCAAAAGGGAAGCATTGCTTACCAGAAATAATAGGAGGGATACTTTATTTTGGAAATCAACCAAGTAATATCAATAAGAAATGCTAATCAAGATCAAGAACACCATTGTTTGTTGGAATTGAATGAATTCATGGTCAAGATGGTTCATGGACATTGTTTTTACAATGAATATTGTTGTTTAAAAGGACACAAAACATAATTTTATGGTTGTTGCATGAAAAAATTCCTTCTAACAAAAAGAGGAGCCTGATTAGCATGAGGTGATTACAAAGTCTCATTATTTGGGAATTAAACCAGTTAATATTAGTAAGAAATGGAAGCCAAGATGAATGACCCATTTTGTTGATGGAAGTAACTACATTTAGAGTTTTCATAGTGTTTCGGCTTACTTGTTTTGATTAATATACAAGGTAGCATAGCCACAATTGTTAATTTCATGATCAATGTATAACAAAGTGTGTTTAGAAGCAAAAGGGAAGCATTGGTTACCAGAAATGATAGGAGGGACACATTATTTTGGAATTCAACAAATTAATATCAATAAGAAATGCTAATCAATGTGAAGGACACCATTGTTTGTTGGAATTGAATGACTTCAGCGTCTAGATGGTTCATGGACATTGTTTTTACAATGAATATTGCTGTTAAAAAGGACACAAAACATAATTTCATGGTCCTTGCATGAAAAAAGTCCTTATAACAAAAAGAGGAGCATGATTAGCATGAGGAGACTACAAAGTCGCATTGATTAGGAATGAAACCACTTAATATTAGTACGAAATACAAACCAACACGAATGACTGCTTTTGTTGATGGAACTAAATACATTTAGTGTTTTAATGGTGTTTCGGATTACTTGTTTTGAATAATATACAAGGTAGGATAGCCACAATTGTTAGTTTGATGATCAATAAATAAAAAAGGGTGTTTGGAACCAAAAGGGAAGCATTGCTTACCATAAATAATAGGAGGGATACTTTATTTTGGAAATCAACCAAGTAATATCAATAAGAAATGCTAATCAAGATCAAGAACACCATTGTTTGTTGGAATTGAATGAATTCATGGTCAAGATGGTTCATGGACATTGTTTTTACAATGAATATTGTTGTTTAAAAGGACACAAAACATAATTTTATGGTTGTTGCATGAAAAAATTCCTTCTAACAAAAAGAGGAGCCTGATTAGCATGAGGTGATTACAAAGTCTCATTATTTGCGAATTAAACCTGTTAATATTAGTAAGAAATGGAAGCCAAGATGAATGACCCATTTTGTTGATGGAAGTAACTACATTTAGAGTTTTCATAGTGTTTCGGCTTACTTGTTTTGATTAATATACAAGGTAGCATAGCCACAATTGTTAATTTCATGATCAATGTATAACAAAGTGTGTTTAGAAGCAAAAGGGAAGCATTGGTTACCAGAAATGATAGGAGGGACACATTATTTTGGAATTCAACAAATTAATATCAATAAGAAATGTTAATCAAGGTGAAGGACACCATTGTTTGTTGGAATTGAATGACTTCAGCGTCTAGATGGTTCATGGACATTGTTTTTACAATGAATATTGCTGTTAAAAAGGACACAAAACATAATTTCATGGTCCTTGCATGAAAAAAGTCCTTATAACAAAAAGAGGAGCATGATTAGCATGAGGAGACTACAAAGTCGCATTGATTAGGAATGAAACCACCTAATATTAGTACGAAATACAAACCAACACGAATGACTCCTTTTGTTGATGGAACTAAATACATTTAGTGTTTTAATGGTGTTTCGGATTACTTGTTTTGAATAATATACAAGGTAGGATTGCCACAATTGTTAATTTCATGATCAATGTATAACAAAGTGTGTTTGGAACCAAAAGGGAAGCATTGGTTACCAGAAATGATAGGAGGGACACATTATTTTGGGATTCAACAATTAATATCAATAAGAAATGCTAATCAAGATTCAAGGACACCATTGTTTGTGCGAATTGAATGAATTCATTGTCAAGATGTTTCATGGACATTGTTTTTACAATAAATATTGTTGTTAAAAAGGACACGAAACATAATTTCATGGTCCTTGCATGAAAATAGTCCTTATAACAAAAAGAGGAGCCTGATTAGCATAAGGAGACTACAAAGTCTCATTGATTAGGAATGAATCCACTTAATATTGGTACGAAATACAAACCAACATGAATGACTCCTTTAGTTGATGGAACTAAATAAATTTAGTGTTTTAATGGTGTTTCGGATTTCTTTTTTTGAATAATATACACGGTAGGATAGCCACAATTGTTAATTTCATGATCAATGTATAACAAAGTGAGTTTGGAACCAAACGGGAAGCATTGCTTACCAGAAATAATAGGAGGGATACTTTATTTTGGAAATCAACCAAGTAATATCAATAATAAATGCTAATCAAGATAAAGAACACCATTGTTTGTTGGAATTGAATGAATTCATGGTCAAGATGGTTCATAGAAATTGTTTTTACAATGAATATTGTTGTTTAAAAGGACACAAAACATAATTTCATGGTTGTTGCATGAAAAAATTCCTTCTAACAAAAAGAGGAGCCTGATTAGCATGAGGTAATTACAAAGTCTCATTATTTGCGAATTAAACCACTTAATATTAGTAAGAAATGGAAACCAAGATGAATGACCCATTTTGTTGATGGAAGTAACTACATTTAGAGTTTTCATGGTGTTTCGGCTTACTTGTTTTGATTAATATACAAGGAAGTATAGCCACAATTGTTAATTTCATGATCAATGTATAACAAAGTGTGTTTAGAAGCAAAAAGGAAGCATTGGTTAGCAGAAATGATAGGAGGGACACATTATTTTGGAATTCAACCAATTAATATCAATAAGAAATTCTAATCAAGATCAAGGACACCATTGTTTGTTGAAATGGAATGAATTCATGGTCTACATGGATCATGGACATTGTTTTTACAATAAATATTGTTGTTAAAAAGGACACAAGACATAATTTCATGGTCCTTGCATGAAAAAATTCCTTCTAACAATAAGAGGAGCCCAATTAGCATAAGGTGATTACAAAGTCCCATTATTTACGAATTAAACTACTTTATATTTGTAAGAAATGGAAACCAAGATGAATGACCCATTTTGTTGATGGAAGTAACTACATTTAGAGTTTTCATGGTGTTTCGAGATACTTGTTTTGATCAATATACAAGGTAGGATGGGCACAATTGTTAATTTCATGATGAATGTATAACAAAGTGTGTTTGCAACGAAAAGGGAAGCATTGGCTACCAGAAATGATAGGAGGGACACATTATTTTGGAATTCAACAAATTAATATCAATAAGAAATGCTAATCAAGGACAAGGATACCATTGTTTGATGGAATTGAATGACTTCATCGTCAAGATGGTTCATAGACATTGTTTTTACAATGAATATTGTTGTTAAAAAGGACACAAAACATAATTTCATTGTCCTTGCATGTAAAAAGTCCGTATAACAAAATGAGGAGCCTGATTAGCATGAGGAGACTACAAAGTCTCATTGATTAGGAATGAAACCATTTAATATTGGTACGAAATACAAACCAAAAGGGAAGCATTGCTTACCAGAAATGATAGGAGGGACACATTATTTTGGGATTCAACAATTAATATCAATAAGAAATGCTAATCAAGATTCAAGGACACCATTGTTTGTGCGAATTGAATGAATTCATGGTCAAGATGGTTCATGGACATTGTTTTTACAATAAATATTGTTGTTAAAAAGGACACGAAACATAATTTCATGGTCCTTGCATGAAAATAGTCCTTATAACAAAAAGAGGAGCCTGATTAGCATAAGGAGACTACAAAGTCTCATTGATTAGGAATGAAACCACTTAATATTGGTACGACATGCAAACCAACAGGAATGAATCCTTTTGTTGATGGAACTAAATAAATTTAGTGTTTTAATGGTGTTTCGGATTTCTTGTTTTGAATAATATACAAGGTAGGATAGCCACAATTGTTAATTTCATGATCAATGTATAACAAAGTGAGTTTGGAACCAAAAGGGAAGCATTGGTTACCAGAAATGATAGGAGGGACACATTATTTTGGAATTCAACAAATTAATATCAATAAGAAATGCTAATCAAGGTCAAGGACACCATTATTTGTTGAAATTGAATGAATTCATGGTCTACATGGATCATGGACATTGTTTTTACAATAAATATTGTTGTTAAAAAGGACACAAAACATAATTTCATTGTCCTTGCATGAAAAAATTGCTTTTAACAATAAGAGGAGCCCAATTAGCATGAGGTGATTACAAAGTCTCATTATTTACGAATTAAACCACTTGATATTTGTAAGAAATGGAAACCAAGATGAATGACCCATTTTGTCGATGGAAGTAACTACATTTAGAGTTTTCATGGTGTTTTGGCATACTTGTTTTGATCAATATACAAGGTAGGATGGGCACAATTGTTAATTTCATGATGATTGTATAACAAAATGTGTTTGGAACGATAAGGGAAGCATTGGTTACCAGAAATGATAGGAGGGACACATTATTTGGGAATTCAACAAATTAATATCAATAAGAAATGCTAATCAAGGTCAAGGACACCATTGTTTCTGCGAATTGAATGAATTCATGGTCAAGATGGTTCATGGACATTGTTTTTACAATAAATATTGTTGTTAAAAGGGACACAAAACATAATTTCATCATGTCCCTTGCATGAAAAAAAAAGTCCTTATAACAAAATGTGGAGCCTGATTAGCATGAGGAGACTACAAAGTCTCATTGATTAGGAATGAAACCCTTTAATATTGGTACGAAATACAAACTAACATGAATGACTACTTTTGTTGATGGAACTAAATACATTTAGTGTTTTAATGGTGTTTCAGCTTAGTTATTTTGAATAATATACAAGGTAGGATAGCCACAATTGTTGGTTTGATGATCAATGTATAAAAAAGGGTGTTTGGAACCGAAAGGGAAGCATTCCTTACCAGAAATAATAGGAGGGATACTTTATTTTGGAAATCAACCAAGTAATATCAATAAGAAATGCTAATCAAGATCAAGAACACCATTGTTTGTTGGAATTGAATGAATTCATGGTAAAGATGGTTCATGGACATTGTTTTTACAATGAATATTGTTGTTAAAAAGGACGCAAAACATAATTTCATTGTCCTTGCATGAAAAAAGTCCTTATAACAAAATGAGGAGCCTAATTAGCATGAGGAGACTACAAAGTCTCATTGATTAGGAATGAAACCATTTAATATTGGTACGAAATACAAACCAACATGAATGACTGCTTTTGTTGATGGAACTAAAAACATTTTGTGTTTTAATGGTGTTTCGGATCACTTGTTTTGAATAATATACAAGGTAGGATTGCCACAATTGTTAATTTCATGATCAATGTATAACAAAGTGTGTTTGGAACCAACAGGGAAGCATTGGTTAACAGAAATGATAGGAGGGACACATTATTTTGGAATTCAACAAATTAATATCAATAAGAAATGCTAATCAAGGTCAAAGACACCATTGTTTGTTGGAATTGAATGACTTCAGCGTCTAGATGGTTCATGGACATTGTTTTTACAATGAATATTGTTGTTAAAAAGGACACAAAACATAATTTCATGGTCCTTGCATGAAAAAAAATCCTTATAACAAAAAGAGGAGCATGATTAGCATGAGGAGACTACAAAGTCGCATTGATTAGGAATGAAACCACCTAATATTAGTACGAAATACAAACCAACACGAATGACTCCTTTTGTTGATGGAACTAAATACATGTAGTGTTTTAATGGTGTTTTGGATTACTTGTTTTGAATAATATACAAGGTAGGATAGCCACAATTGTTAATTTTATGATCAATGTATAACAAAGTGTGTTTGGAACCAAAAGGGAAGCATTGGTTACCAGAAATGATAGGAGGGACACATTATTTTGGGATTCAACAATTAATATCAATAAGAAATGCTAATCAAGATCTAGGACACCATTGTTTGTGCGAATTGAATGAATTCATGGTCAAGATGGTTCATGGACATTGTTTTTACAATAAATATTGTTGTTAAAAAGGACACAAAACATAATTTCATGGTCCTTGCATGAAAATAGTCCTTATAAAAAAAAGAGGAGCCTGATTAGCATAAGGAGACTACAAAGTCTCATTGATTAGGAATGAAACCACTTAATATTGGTACGAAATACAAACCAACATGAATGACTGACTTTTGTTGATGGAACTAAATAAATTTAGTGTTTTAATGGTGTTTCGGGATTAGTTGTTTTGAATAATATACAAGGTAGGATAGCCACAATTGTTGGTTTGATGATCAATGTTTAAAAAAAAGGGTGTTTCGAACCAAAATGGAAGCATTGGTTACCAGAAATAATAGGAGGGATACTTTATTTTGGAAATCAACCAAGTAATATCAATAAGAAATGCAAATCAAGGTCAAGGACACCATTGTTTGTTGGAATTGAATGACTTCAGCGTCTAGATGGTTCATGGACATTGTTTTTACAATGAATATTGTTGTTAAAAAGGACACAAAACATAATTTCATGGTCCTTGCATGAAAAAAAATCCTTATAACAAAAAGAGGAGCATGATTAGCATGAGGAGACTACAAAGTCGCATTGATTAGGAATGAAACCACCTAATATTAGTACGAAATACAAACCAACACGAATGACTCCTTTTGTTGATGGAACTAAATACATGTAGTGTTTTAATGGTGTTTTTGGATTACTTGTTTTGAATAATATACAAGGTAGGATAGCCACAATTGTTAATTTTATGATCAATGTATAACAAAGTGTGTTTGGAACCAAAAGGGAAGCATTGGTTACCAGAAATGATAGGAGGGACACATTATTTTGGGATTCAACAATTAATATCAATAAGAAATGCTAATCAAGATCAAGGACACCATTGTTTGTGCGAATTGAATGAATTCATGGTCAAGATGGTTCATGGAAATTGTTTTTACAATGAATATTGTTGTTAAAAAGGACACAAAACATAATTTCATTGTCCTTGCATGAAAAAAGTCTTTATAACAAAATGAGGAGCCTGATTAGCATGAGGAGACTACAAAGTCGCATTGATTAGGAATGAAACCATTTAATATTGGTACGAAATACAAACCAACATGAATGACTGCTTTTGTTGATGGAACTAAATACATTTAGTGTTTTAATGGTGTTTTGGGTTACTTGTTTTGAATAATATACAAGGTAGGATAGCCACAATTGTTAGTTTGATGATCAATGTATAAAAAAGGGTGTTTGGAACCAAAAGGGAAGCATTGCTTACCAGAAATAATAGGAGGGATACTTTATTTTGGAAATCAACCAAGTAATATCAATAAGAAATGCTAATCAAGATCAAGAACACCATTGTTTCTTGGAATTGAATGAATTCATGGTCAAGATGGTTCTTGGACATTGTTTTTACAATGAATATTGTTGTTAAAAAGGACACAAAAAATAATTTCATTGTCCTTGCATGAAAAAAGTCCTTATAAAAAAATGAGGAGCCTGATTAGCATGAGGAGACTACAAAGTCTCATTGATTAGGAATGAAACCATTTAATATTAGTACGAAATACAAACCAACATGAATGACTGCTTTTGTTGATGGAACTAAATACATTTAGTGTTTTAATGGTGTTTCGGCTTACTTGTTTTGAATAATATATAAGGTAGGATAGCCACAATTGTTGGTTTGATGATCAATGTTTCAAAAAGGGTGTTTGGAACCAAAAGGGAAGCATTGCTTACCAAAAATAATAGGAGGGATACTTTATTTTGGAAATTAACCGAGTAATATCAATAAGAAATGCTAATCAAGATCAAGAACACCATTGTTTGTTGGAATTGAATGACTTCAGCATCTAGATGGTTCATGGACATTGTTTTTACAATGAATATTGTTGTTTAAAAGGACACAAACCATAATTTCATGGTCGTTGCATGAAAAAAGTCCTTATAACAAAAAGAGGAGCATGATTAGCATGAGGAGACTACAAAGTCGCATTGATTAGGAATGAAACCACTTAATATTAGTACGAAATACAAACCAACACGAATGACTCCTTTTGTTGATGGAACTAAATACATTTAGTGTTTTAATGGTGTTTCGGATTACTTGTTTTGAATAATATACAAGGTAGGATTGCCACAATTGTTAATTTCATTATCAATGCATAACAAAGTGTGTTTGGAAGCAAAAGGGAAGCATTGGTTACCAGAAATGATAGGAGGGACACATTATTTTGGGATTCAACAATTAATATCAAAAAGAAATGCTAATCAAGATCAAGGACACCATTGTTTGTGCGAATTGAATGAATTCATGGTCAAGATGGTTCATGGACATTTTTTTTTACAATGAATATTGTTGTTAAAAAGGACACAAAACATAATTTCATTGTCCTTGCATGAAAAAAGTCCTTATAACAAAATGAGCAGCTTGATTAGCATGAGGAGACTACAATGTCTCATTGATTAGGAATGAAACCATATTATATTGGTACGAAATACAAACCAACATGAATGACTACTTTTGTTGATGGAACTAAATACATTTAGTGTTTTAATGGTGTTTCGGATTACTTGTTTTGAATAATATACAAGGTAGGATAGCTACAATTGTTAGTTTGATGATCAATGTATAAAAAAGGGTGTTTGGAACCAAAAGGGAAGCATTGCTTACCAGAAATAATAGGAGGGATACTTTATTTTGGAAATCAACCAAGTAATATCAATAAGAAATGCTAATCAAGATCAAGAACACCATTGTTTGTTGGAATTGAATGAATTCATGGTCAAGATGGTTCCTGGACATTGTTTTTACAATGAATATTGTTGTTAAAAAGGACACAAAAGATAATTTCATTGTCCTTGCATGAAAAAAGTCCTTATAACAAAATGAGGAGCCTGATTAGCATGAGGAGACTACAAAGTCTCATTGATTAGGAATGAAACCATTTAATATTGGTACAAAATACAAACCAACATGAATGACTGCTTTTGTTGATGGAACTAAATACATTTAGTGTTTTAATGGTGTTTCGGATTACTTGTTTTGAATAATATACAAGGTAGGATTGCCACAATTGTTAATTTCATGATCAATGTATAACAAAGTGAGTTTGGAACCAAAAGGGAAGCATTGGTTACCAGAAATGATAGGAGGGACACATTATTTTGGGATTCAACAATTAATATCAATAAGAAATGCTAATCAAGATCATGGACACCATTGTTTGTGCGAATTGAATGAATTCATGCTCAAGATGGTTCATGGACATTGTTTTTACAATAAATATTGTTGTTAAAAAGGATACAAAACATAATTCCATTGTCCTTGCATGAAAAAAGTCCTTATAACAAAATGAGGAGCCTGATTAGCATGAGGAGACTACAAAGTCTCATTGATTAGGAATGAAACTATTTAATATTAGTACGAAATACAAACCAACATGAATGACTCCTTTAGTTGATGGAACTAAATAAATTTAGTGTTTTAATGGTGTTTCGGATTTCTTGTTTTGAATAATATACAAGGTAGGATAGCCACAATTGTTAATTTCATGATCAATGTATAACAAAGTGAGTTTGGAACCAAACGGGAAGCATTGCTTACCAGAAATAATAGGAGGGATACTTTATTTTGGAAATCAACCAAGTAATATCAATAAGAAATGCTAATCAAGATTAAGAACACCATTGTTTGTTGGAATTGAAATGAATTCCTGGTCAAGATGGTTCATGGAAATTGTTTTTACAATGAATATTGTTGTTTAAAAGGACACAAAACATAATTTCATGGTTGTTGCATGAAAAAATTACTTCTAACAAAAGAGGAGCCTGATTAGCATGAGGTAATTACAAAGTCTCATTATTTGCGAATTAAAGCACTTAATATTAGTAAGAAATGGAAACCAAGATGAATGACCCATTTTGTTGATGGAAGTAACTACATTTAGAGTTTTCATGGTGTTTCGGCTTACTTGTTTTGATTAATATACAAGGTAGGATCGACACATTTGTTAATTTCATGATGAATGCATGACAAAGTGTGTTTGGAACGAAAATGGAAGCAATGGTTACCATAAATGACAGGAGGGACACATTATTTTGGAATTCAACAAATTAATATCAATAAGAAATGCAAATCAAGGTCAAGGACACCATTGTTTGTTGGAATTGAATGACTTCAGCATCTAGATGGTTCATGGACATTGTTTTTACAATGAGTATTGTTGTTAAAAAGGACACAAAACATAATTTCATGGTCCTTGCATGAAAAAAATCCTTATAACAAAAAGAGGAGCATGATTAGCATGAGGAGACTACAAAGTCGCATTGATTAGGAATGAAACCACCTAATATTAGTACGAAATACAAACCAACACGAATGACTCCATTTGTTGATGGAACTAAATACATTTAGTGTTTTAATGGTATTTTGGATTACTTGTTTTGAATAATATACAAGGTAGGATTGCCACAATTGTTAATTTCATGATCATTGTATAACAAAGTGTGTTTGGAACCAAAAGGGAAGCATTGGTTACCAGAAATGATAGGAGGGACACATTATTTTGGGATTCAACAATTAATATCAATAAGAAATGCTAATCAAGATCTAGGACACCATTGTTTGTGCGAATTGAATGAATTCATGGTCAAGATGGTTCATGGACATTGTTTTTACAATAAATATTGTTGTTAAAAAGGACACAAAACATAATTTCATGGTCCTTGCATGAAAATAGTCCTTATAAAAAAAAGAGGAGCCTGATTAGCATAAGGAGACTACAAAGTCTCATTGATTAGGAATGAAACCACTTAATATTGGTACGAAATACAAACCAACATGAATGACTCCTTTTGTTGATGGAACTAAATAAATTTAGTGTTTTAATGGTGTTTCGGATTAGTTGTTTTGAATAATATACAAGGTAGGATCGCCACAATTGTTGGTTTGATGATCAATGTTTAAAAAAGGGTGTTTCGAACCAAAATGGAAGCATTGGTTACCAGAAATAATAGGAGGGATACTTTATTTTGGAAATCAACCAAGTAATATCAATAAGAAATGCAAATCAAGGTCAAGGACACCATTGTTTGTTGGAATTGAATGACTTCAGCATCTAGATGGTTCATGGACATTGTTTTTACAATGAATATTGTTGTTAAAAAGGACACAAAACATAATTTCACGGTCCTTGCATGAAAAAAGTCCTTATAACAAAAACAGGAGCATGATTAGCATGAGGAGACTACAAAGTCGCATTGATTAGGAATGAAACCACCTAATATTAGTACGAAATACAAACCAACACGAATGACTCCATTTGTTGATGGAACTAAATACATTTAGTGTTTTAATGGTGTTTCGGATTACTTGTTTTGAATAATATACAAGGTAGGATCGCCACAATTGTTAATTTCATGATCAATGTATAACAAAGTGTGTTTGGAACCAAAAGGGAAGCATTGGTTACCAGAAATGATAGGAGGGACACATTATTTTGCGATTCAACAATTAATATCAATAAGAAATGCTAATCAAGATCTAGGACACCATTGTTTGTGCGAATTGAATGAATTCATGGTCAAGATGGTTCATGGACATTGTTTTTACAATAAATATTGTTGTTAAAAAAGACACAAAACATAATGTCATGGTCCTTGCATGAAAATAGTCCTTATAACAAAAAGAGGAGTCTGATTAGCAAGAGGAGAATACAAAGTCTCATTGATTAGGAATAAAACCACTTAATATTGGTACGAAATACAAACCAACATGAATGACTCCTTTTGTTGATGGAACTAAATAAATTTAGTGTTTTAATGGTGTTTTGGATTACTTGTTTTGAATAATATACAAGGTAGGATAGCTATAATTGTTAATTTCATGATCAATGTATAACAAAGTGTGTTTGGAACAAAAAGGGAAGCATTGGTTACCAGAAATGATAGGAGGGACACATTATTTTGGAATTCAACCAATTAATATCAATAATAAATGCTAATCAAGATCAGGGACACCATTATTTGTTGAAATTGAATGAATTCATGGTCTACATGGATCATGGACATTGTTTTTACAGTAAATAATGTTGTTAAAAAGGACACAAAACATAATTTCATGGTCCTTGCATGAAAAAATTCCTTCTAACAATAAAAGGAGCCCAATTAGCATGAGGTGATTACAAAGTCTCATTATTTACGAATTAAACCACTTGATATTTGTAAGAAATGGAAACCAAGATGAATGACCCATTTTGTCGTTGGAAGTAACTACATTTAGAGTTTTCATGGTGTTTTGGCATACTTGTTTTGATCAATATAGAAGGTAGGATGGGCACAATTGTTAATTTCATGATGATTGTATAACAGAGTGTGTTTGGAACAAAAAGGGAAGCATTGGTTACCAGAAATGATAGGAGGGACACATTATTTTGGAATTCAACCAATTAATATCAATAATAAATGCTAATCAAGATCAAGGACACCATTATTTGTTGAAAATTGAATGAATTCATGGTCTACATGGATCATGGACATTGTTTTTACAGTAAATAATGTTGTTAAAAAGGACACAAAACATAATTTCATGGTCCTTGCATGAAAAAATTCCTTCTAACAATAAAAGGAGCCCAATTAGCATGAGGTGATTACAAAGTCTCATTATTTACGATTTAAACCACTTGATATTTGTAAGAAATGGAAACCAAGATGAATGACCCATTTTGTCGTTGGAAGTAACTACATTTAGAGTTTTCATGGTGTTTTGGCATACTTGTTTTGATCAATATAGAAGGTAGGATGGGCACAATTGTTAATTTCATGATGATTGTATAACAAAGTGTGTTTGGAACGAAAAGGGAAGCATTGGTTACCAGAAATGATAGGAGGGACACATTATTTTGGAATTCAACCAATTAATATCAATAATAAATGCTAATCAAGATCAAGGACACCATTATTTGTTGAAATTGAATGAATTCATGGTCTACATGGATCATGGACATTGTTTTTACAGTAAATAATGTTGTTAAAAAGGACACAAAACATAATTTCATGGTCCTTGCATGAAAAAATTCCTTCTAACAATAAAAGGAGCCCAATTAGCATGAGGTGATTACAAAGTCTCATTATTTACGAATTAAACCACTTGATATTTGTAAGAAATGGAAACCAAGATGAATGACCCATTTTGTCGTTGGAAGTAACTACATTTAGAGTTTTCATGGCGTTTTGGCATACTTGTTTTGATCAATATAGAAGGTAGGATGGGCACAATTGTTAATTTCATGATGATTGTATAACAGAGTGTGTTTGGAACGAAAAGGGAAGCATTGGTTACCAGAAATGATAGGAGGGACACATTATTTTGGAATTCAACAAATTAATATCAATAAGAAATGCTCATCAAGGACAAGGACACCATTGTTTGATGGAATTGAATGACTTCAGCGTCTAGATGGTTCATGGACATTGTTTTTACAATGAATATTGTTGTTAAAAAGGACGCAAACATAATTTCATGGTCCTTGCATGGAAAAAGTCCTTATAACAAAAAGAGGAGCATGATTAGCATGAGGAGACTACAAAGTTGCATTGATTAGGAATGAAACCATTTAATATTAGTACGAAATACAAACCAACATGAATGACTGCTTTTGTTGATGGAACTAAATACATTTAGTGTTTTAATGGTGTTTCGGCTTACTTTTTTTTTGAATAATATACAAGGTAGGATAGCCACAATGGTTGGTTTGATGATCAATGTATAAAACAGGGTGTTTAGAACCAAAAGGGAAGCATTGCTTACCAGAAATAATAGGAAGGATACTTTATTTTGGAAATCAACCAAGTAATATCAATAAGAAATGCTAATCAAGATCAAGAACACCATTGTTTGTTGGAATTGAATGAATTCATGGTCTACATGGATCATGGACATTGTTTTTACAATAAATATTGTTGTTAAAAAGGACACAAAACATAATTTCATGGTCCTTGCATGAAAAAATTCCTTCTAACAATAAGAGGAGCCCAATTAGTATAAGGTGATTACAAAGTTTCATTATTTACGAATTAAACCACTTTATATTTGTAAGAAATGGAAACCAAGATGAATGACACATTTTGTTGATGGAAGTAACTACATTTAGAGTTTTCATGGTGTTTTGATCAATATACAAGGTAGGATGGGCACAATTGTTAATTTCATGATGAATGTATATAACAAAGTGTGTTTGGAACGACAAGAGAAGCATTGGTTACCAGAAATGATAGGAGGGACACATTATTTTGGAATTCAACAAATTAATATCAATAAGAAATGCTCATCAAGGACAAGGACACCATTGTTTGATGGAATTGAATGAATTCATGGTCAAGATGGTTCATGGACATTGTTTTTACAATGAATATTGTTGTTAAAAAGGACACAAAACATAATTTCATTGTCCTTGCATGAAAAAAGTCCATATAACAAAATGAGGAGCCTGATTAGCATGAGGAGACTACAAAGTCTCATTGATTAGGAATGAAACCATTTAATATTGGTACGAAATACAAACCAACATGAATGACTGCTTTTGTTGATGGAACTAAATACATTTAGTGTTTTAATGGTGTTTCAGCTTACTTGTTTTGAATAATATACAAGGTAGGATAGCCACAATTGTTAGTTTGATGATCAATGTATAAAAAAGGGTGTTTGGAACCAAAAGGGAAGCATTGCTTACCAGAAATAATAGGAGGGATACTTTATTTTGGAAATCAACCAAGTAATATCAATAAGAAATTCTAATCAAGATCAAGAACACCATTGTTTGTTGGAATTGAATGAATTCATGGTCAAGATCGTTCATGGACATTGTTTTTACAATGAATATTGTTGTTAAAAAGGACACAACATAATTTCATTGTCCTTGCATGAAAAAAGTCCTTATAATAAAATGAGGAGCCTGATTAGCATGAGGAGACTACAAAATCTCATTGATTAGGAATGAAACCACTTAATATTGGTATAAAATACAAACCAACATGAATGACTCCTTTTGTTGATGGAACTAAATAAATTTAGTGTTTTAATGGTGTTTCGGATTTCTTGTTTTGAATAATATACAAGGTAGGATAGCCACAATTGTTAATTTCATGATCAATGTATAACAAAGTGTGTTTGGAACCAAAAGGGAAGCATTGGTTACCAGAAATGATAGGAGGGACACATTATTTTGGAATTCAACCAATTAATATCAATAGTAAATGCTAATCAAGATCAAGGACACCATTATTTGTTGAAATTGAATGAATTCATGGTCTACATGGATCATGGACATTGTTTTTACAATAAATATTGTTGTTAAAGAGGACACAAAACATAATTTCATGGTCCTTGCATGAAAAAATCCCTTCTAACCATAAGAGGAGCCCAATTAGCATGAGGTGATTACAAAGTCTCATTATTTACGAATTAAACCACTTGATATTTGTAACAAATGGAAACCAAGATGAATGACCCATTTTGTCGATGGAAGTAACTACATTTAGAATTTTCATGGTGTTTTGGCATACTTGTTTTGATCACTATACAAGGTAGGATGGGCACAATTGTTAATTTCATGATGATTGTGTAACAAAGTGTGTTTGGAACAAAAAGGGAAGCGTTGGTTACCAGAAATGATAGGAGGGAGACATTACTTTTGAATTCAACAAATTAATATCAATAAGAAATGCTAATCAAGATCAAGGAAACCACTGTTTGTTGGAATTGAATGTATTCAGTGTCTAGATGGTTCATGGACATTGTTTTTACAATGAATATTGTTGTTAAAAAGGACACAAAACATAATTCCATTGTCCTTGCATGAAAAAAGTCCTTATAACAAAAAGAGGAGCATAATTAGCATGAGGAGACTACAAAGTCGCATTGATTAGGAATGAAACCATTTAATATTAGTACGAAATACAACCCAACATGAATGACTGCTTTTGTTGATGGAACTAAATACATTTAGTGTTTTAATGGTGTTTCAGCTTACTTGTTTTGAATAATATACAAGGTAGGATAGCCACAATTGTTGGTTTGATGATCAATGTATAAAACAGGGTGTTTGGAACCAAAAGGGAAGCATTGCTTACCAGAAATAATAGGAAGGATACTTTATTTTGGAAATCAACCAAGTGATATCAATAAGAAATGCTAATCAAGATCAAGAACACCATTGTTTGTTGGAATTGAATGAATCCATGGTCAAGATGGTTCATGGACATTGTTTTTACAATAAATATTGTTGTTAAAAAGGACACAAAACATAATTTCATGGTCCTTACATGAAAAAATTCCTTCTAACAATAAGAGGAGCCCAATTAGCATGAGGTGATTACAAAGTCTCATTATTTACGAAATAAACCACTTTATATTTTTACGACATGGAAACCAAGATGAATGACCCATTTTGTTGATGGAAGTAACTACATTTACAGTTTTCATGGTGTTTTGGCATACTTGTTTTTATCAATATACAAGGTAGGATGGGCACAATTGTTAATTTCATGATGAATGTATAACAAAGTGTGTTTGGAACGAAAAGGGAAGCATTGGTTCCCAGAAATGATAGGAGGGACACATTATTTTGGAATTCAACAAATTAATATCAGTAAGAAATGCTAATCAAGGACAAGGACACCATTGTTTGTTGGAATTGAATGACTTTAGCGTCTAGATGGTTCATGGACATTGTTTTTACAATGAATATTCTTGTTAAAAAAAACATAATTTCATGGTCCTTGCATGAAAAAAGTCCTTATAACAAAAAGAGGAGCATGATTAGCATGAGGAGACTACAAAGTCGCATTGATTAGGAAAGAAACCACCTAATATTAGTACGAAATACAAACCAACATGAATGACTCCTTTTGTTGATGGAACTAAATACATTTAGTGTTTTAATGGTGTTTTGGACTACTTGTGTTGAATAATATACAAGGTAGGATAACCATAATTGTTAATTTCATGATCAATGTATAACAAAGTGTGTTTGGAACCAAAAGGGAAGCATTGGTTGCCAGAAATGATAGGAGGGAGACATTACTTTTGAATTCAACTAATTAATATCAATAAGAAATGCTAATCAAGACTAAGGAAACCACTGTTTGTTGGAATTGAATGTATTCAGGGTCTAGATGGTTCATGGACATTGTTTTTGCAATGAATATTGTTGTTAAAAAGGATACAAAACATAATTCCATTGTCCTTGCATGAAAAAAGTCCTTATAACAAAAAGAGGAGCATGATTAGCATGAGGAGACTACAAAGTCGCATTGATTAGGAATGAAACCATTTAATATTAGTACGAAATACAAACCAACATGAATGACTGCTTTTGTTGATAGAACTAAATACATTAAGTGTTTTAATGGTGTTTCGGCTTACTTGTTTTGAATAATATACAAGGTAGGATAGCCAAATTTGTTAGTTTGATGATCAATGTATAAAAAAGGGTGTTTGGAACCAAAAGGGAAGCATTGCTTACCAGAAATAATAGGAGGGATACTTTATTTTGGAGATCAACCAAGTAATATCAATAAGAAATGCTAATCAAGATCAAGAACACCATTGTTTGTTGGAATTGAATGAATTCATGGTCAAGATGGTTCATGGACATTGTTTTTACAATGAATATTGTTGTTTAAAAGGACACAAAACATAATTTCATGGTTGTTGCATGAAAAAAATTCCTTCTAACAAAAAGAGGAGCCTGATTAGCATGAGGTGATTAGAAAGTCTCATTATTTGTGAATTAAACCACTTAATATTAGTAAGAAATGGAAACAAAGATGAATGACCCATTTTGTTGATGGAAGTAACTACATTTAGTGTTTTCATGGTGTTTCGGCTTACTTGTTTTGATTAATATACAAGGTAGGATAGGCACAATTGTTAATTTCATGATGAATGTATAACAAAGTGTGTTTGGAACGAAAATGGAAGCATTGGTTACCAGAAATGATAGGAGGGACACATTATTTTGGAATTCAACAAATTAATATCAATAAGAAATGCTAATCTAGGTCAAGGACACCATTGTTTGCTGGAATTGAATGACTTCAGCGTCTAGATGGTTCATGGACATTGATTTTACAATGAATATTGTTGTTAAAAAGGACACAAAACATAATTTCATGGTCCTTGCATGAAAAAAGTCCTTATAACAAAAAGAGGAGAATGATTAGCATGATGAGACTACAAAGTCGCATTGATTAGGAATGAAACCACTTAATATTAGTACGAAATACAAACCAACACGAATGACTCCTTTTGTTGATGGAACTAAATACATTTAGTGTTTTAATGGTGTTTCGGATTACTTGTTTTGAATAATATACAAGGTAGGATAGCCACAATTGTTAATTTCATGATCAATGTATAACAAAGTGTGTTTGGAACCAAAAGGGAAGCATTGGTTACCAGAAATGATAGGAGGGACACATTATTTTGGGATTCAACAATTAATATCAATAAGAAATGCTAATCAAGATCAAGGACACCATTGTTTGTGCGAATTGAATGAATTCATGGTCAAGATGGTTCATGGACATTGTTTTTACAATAAATATTGTTGTTAAAAAGGACACAAAACATAATTTCATGGTCCTTGCATGGAAATAGTCCTTATAACAAAAAGAGGAGCTTGATTAGCATAAGGAGACTACAAAGTCTCATTGATTAGGAATGAAACCACTTAATATTGGTACGAAATACAAACCAACATGAATGATTCCTTTTGTTGATGGAACTAAATAAATTTAGTGTTTTAATGGTGTTTCAGATTACTTGTTTTGAATAATATACAAGGTAGGATAGCCACAATTGTTAATTTCATGATGAATGTATAACAAAGTGTGTTTGGAACCAAAAGGGAAGCATTGGTTACCAGAAATGATAGGAGGCACACATTATTTTGGAATTCAACCAATTAATATCAATAAGAAATGCTAATCAAGATCAAGGACACCATTGTTTGTGCGAATTGAATGAATTCATGGTCACAGATGGTTCATGGACATTGTTTTTACAATAAATATTGTTGTTAAAAAAGGACACAAAACATAATTTCATGGTCCTTGCATGAAAATAGTCCTTATAACAAAAAGAGGAGTCTGATTTAGCAAGAGGAGAATACAAAGTCTCATTGATTAGGAATAAAACCACTTAATATTGTATTACGAAATACAAACCAAACATGAAATGACTCCTTTTGTTGATGGAAACTAAAAATAAATTTAGTGTTTTAATGGTGTTTTGGATTACTTGTTTTGAATAATATACAAGGTAGGATAGCTATAATTGTTAATTTCATGATCAATGTATAACAAAGTGTGTTTGGAACAAAAAGGGAAGCATTGGTTACCAGAAATGATAGGAGGGACACATTATTTTGGAATTCAACCAATTAATATCAATAATAAATGCTAATCAAGATCAGGGACACCATTATTTGTTGAAATTGAATGAATTCATGGTCTACATGGATCATGGACATTGTTTTTACAGTAAATAATGTTGTTAAAAAGGACACAAAACATAATTTTCATGGTCCTTGCATGAAAAAAATTCCTTCTAACAATAAGAGGAGCCCAATTAGCATGAGGTGATTACAAAAATCTCATTATTTACGAATTAAACCACTTGATATTTGTAAGAAATGGAACCAAGATGAATGACCCAATTTTGTCGTTGGAAGTAACTACATTTAGAGTTTTCAATGGTGTTTTTGGATTACTTGTTTTGATCAATATAGAAGGTAAGGGATGGGCACAATTGTTAATTTCATGATGATTGTATAACAAAAGTGTGTTTGGAACAAAAAGGGAAGCATTGGTTACCAGAAATGATAGGAGGGACACATTTATTTTGGAATTCAACCAATTAATATCAATAATAAATGCTAATCAAGATCAAAGGACACCATTATTTGTTGAAATTGAATGAATTCATGGTCTACATGGATCATGGACATTGTTTTTACAGTAAATAATTGTTGTTAAAAAGAAACAAAACATAATTTCATGGTCCTTGCATGAAAAAAATTCCTTCTAACAAAAAAGGAGCCCATTTAGCATGAGGAGACTATTACAAAGTCTCATTATTTACGATTTATGAAACCACTTGATATTTGTAAGAATGGAAAAAAAAACAACAAGATGAAATGACTCCATTTTGTTGTTGGAAGTAACTACATTTAGAGTTTTCATGGTGTTTTGGATTACTTGTTTTGATCAATATAGAAAGGTAGGATGGGCACAATTGTTAATTTCATGATGATTGTATAACAAAGTGTGTTTGGAACGAAAAGGGGAAGCATTGGTTACAGAAATTGATAGGAGGGACACATTATTTTGGAATTCAACCAATTAATATCAATAATAAATGCTAATCAAGATCAAGGACACCATTTACTTTGTTGGAAATTGAATGAATTCATGGTCTACATGGATCATGGGACATTGTTTTTACAGTAAATAATGTTTGTTGAAAAAAGGACACAAAAACATAAATTTCATGGTCCTTGCATGAAAAAATTCCTTCTAACAAAAAAAGGAGCCAAATTAGCATGAGGTGATTACAAAGTCTCATTGATTTAGGAATGTAAACCACTTGATATTAGTACGAAATGGAAACCAAGATGAATGACCCATTTTGTTGATGGAAGTAACTACAATTTAGTGTTTTAATGGCGTTTTGGATTACTTGTTTTCGATCAATATAGAAGGTAGGATGGCCACAATTGTTAATTTCATGATGATTGTATAACAGAGTGTGTTTGGGAACGAAAAGGGAAGCATTGGTTACCAGAAATGATAGGAGGGACACATTATTTTGGAATTCAACAAATTAATATCAATAAGAAATGCTCATCAAGGACAAGGACACCATTGTTTGATGGAATTGAATGACTTCAGCGTCTAGATGGTTCATGGACATTGTTTTTACAATGAATATTGTTGTTAAAAAGGACGCAAAATCATAATTTCATGGTCCTTGCATGGAAAAAGTCCTTATAACAAAAAGAGGAGCATGATTAGCATGAGGAGACTACAAAGTTGCATTGATTAGGAATGAAACCATTTAATATTAGTTCGAAATACAAACCAACATGAATGACTGCTTTTGTTGATGGAACTAAATACATTTAGTGTTTTAATGGTGTTTCGGCTTACTTTTTTTTTGAATAATATACAAGGTAGGATAGCCACAATGGTTGGTTTGATGATCAATGTATAAAACAAGGGTGTTTAGAACCAAAAGGGAAGCATTGCTTACCAGAAATAATAGGAAGGATACTTTATTTTGGAATTCAACCAAGTAATATCAATAAGAAATGCTAATCAAGATCAAGAACACCATTGTTTGTTGGAATTGAATGAATTCATGGTCTACATGGATCATGGACATTGTTTTTTACAATAAATATTGTTGTTAAAAAAGGACACAAAACATAATTTCATGGTCCTTGCATGAAAAAATTCCTTCTAACAATAAGAGGAGCCAGTGATTAGTATAAGGTGATTACAAAGTTTCATTATTTACGAATTAAAAACCACTTAATATTTGTAAGAAATGGAAACCAAGATGAATGACACATTTTGTTGATGGAATTAACTACATTTAGAGTTTTCATGGTGTTTTGGCTATTACATGTTTTGATTAATAAAAAAAGGTAGGATGGGCACAATTGTTAATTTTCATGATGAATGTATATAACAAAGTGTGTTTGGAACGACAAGAGAAGCATTGGTTACCAGAAATGATAGGAGGGACACATTATTTTGGAATTCAACAAATTAATATCAATAAGATAAATGCTCATCAAGATCAAGGAAAACCATTGTTTGATGGGAATTGAATGAATTCATGGTCAAGATGGTTCATGGACATTGTTTTTACAATGAATATTGTTGTTAAAAAGGACACAAAACATAATTTCATTGTCCTTGCATGAAAAAAAGTCCATATAACAAAATGAGGGAGCCTGATTAGCATGAGGAGACTACAAAGTCTCATTGATTAGGAATGAAACCATTTAATATTAGTAGTACGAAATACAAACCAACATGAATGACTGCTTTTGTTGATGGAACTAAATACATTTAGTGTTTTAATGGAGTTTCAGCTTACTTGTTTTGAATAATATACAAGGTAGGAATAGCCACAATTGTTAATTTTCATGATCAATGTATAAAAAAGTGTGTTTGGAAACCAAAAGGGGAAGCATTGCTTACCAGAAATTGATATGGAGGGACACATTATTTTGGAATTCAAACCAATTAATATCAATAAGAAATGCTAATCAAGATCAAGGACACCATTGTTTGTTGGAATTGAATGAATTCATGGTCTTAAGATCGTTCATGGACATTGTTTTTTTTACAATGAAATATTGTTGTTGAAAGGACACAAAAACATAATTTCATTGTCCTTGCATGAAAAAAGTCCTTATAAAACAAATGAGGAGCCTGATTAGCATGAGGAGACTACAAAATCTCATTGATTAGGAATGAAACCACTTAATATTGGTACGAAATACAAACCAAGATGAATGACTACTTTTTGTTGATGGAACTAAATACATTTAGTGTTTTAATGGTGTTTTCGGATTTCTTTGTTTTGAATAATATACAAGGTAGGATAGCCACAATTGTTAATTTTCATGATCAATGTATAAAAAGGGTGTTTGGAAACCCAAAAGGGAAGCATTGGTTTACCAGAAAATAATAGGAGAGGATTACTTATTTTGGAAATTCAACCAATTAATATCAAATAAGAAATGCTAATCAAGATCAAGGAAACACCATTGTTTGTTGAAATTGAATGAATTCATGGTCTAGATGGATCATGGACATTGTTTTTTATACAATAAATATTGTTGTTAAAGAGGACACAAAACATAATTTCATGGTCCTTGCATGAAAAAATCCCTTTAATAAAATAAGAGGAGCCCAATTAGCATGAGGTGATTACAAAGTCTCATTATTTACGAATTAAACCACTTAATATTTGTAACAAATGCAAACCAAGATGAATGACCCCTTTTTGTTGATGGAACTAAATACATTTAGAGTTTTTCATGGTGTTTTGGGATTACTTGTTTTGATCAATATACAAGGTAGGATGGGCACAATTGTTAATTTCATGATCAATTGTGTAACAAAGTGTGTTTTGGAACAAAAAGGGAAGCATTGGGTTACCAGAAATGATAGGAGGGACACATTATTTTTTGGAATTCAACAAATTAATATCAATAAGAAATGCTATCAAGATCAAGGAAACCATTGTTTGTTGGAATTGAATGTATTCAGTGTCTAGATGGTTCATGGACATTGTTTTTTACAATGAATATTGTTGTTAAAAAAGAAACACAAAACATAATTTCATTGTCCTTGCATGAAAAAAGTCCTTATAACAAAAAGAGGAGCATAATTAGCATGAGGAGACTACAAAGTCGCATTGATTAGGGAATGAAACCACTTTAATATTAGTAACGAAATACAAACCAACATGAATGACTGCTTTTGTTGATGGAACTAAATACATTTAGTGTTTTAATGGTGTTTTTCAGCTTACTTGTTTTGAATAATATACAAGGTAGGATAGCCACAATTGTTAGTTTGATGATCAATGTATAAAACAGGGTGTTTTGAACCAAAAGGGGAAGCATTGCTTACCAGAAATAATAGGAGGGATACTTTATTTTGGAAATCAACCAAGTAATATCAATAAGAAATTGCTAATCAAGATCAAGAACACCATTGTTTGTTGGAATTGAATGAATCCATGGTCAAGATGGTTTAATGGACATTGTTTTTACAATGAATATTGTTGTTAAAAAGGACACAAAACATAATTTCATGGTCCTTGCATGAAAAAATTCCTTATAACAAAAAGAGGAGCCCAATTAGCATGAGGAGACTACAAAAGTCTCATTATTTAGGAAATGAAACCACTTTATATTTTACGAAATACAAACCAACATGAATGACTGCTTTTGTTGATGGAACTAAATACATTTAGTGTTTTTAATGGTGTTTTGGCATTACTTGTTTTTATTAATATACAAGGTAGGATAGCCACAATTGTTAATTTCATGATCAATGTATAACAAAGTGTGTTTGGAACCAAAAGGGAAGCATTGGTTTACCAGAAATGATAGGAGGGACACATTATTTTGGAATTCAACAAATTAATATCAATAAGAAATGCTAATCAAGATCAAGGACACCATTGTTTGTTGGAATTGAATGAATTTATGGTCTAGATGGTTCATGGACATTGTTTTTTACAAATTGAATATTGTTGTTAAAAGAACACAAAACATAATTTCATGGTCCTTGCATGAAAAAAGTCCTTATAACAATAAGAGGAGCATGATTAGCATGAGGAGACTACAAAGTCGCATTGATTAGGAAATAAAAACCACTTAATATTAGTACGAAATACAAACCAACATGAATGACCTCCTTTTGTTGATGGAACTAAATACATTTAGTGTTTTCATGGTGTTTTGGATTACTTGTTTTGAATAATATTACAAGGTAGGATAGGCACAATTGTTAATTTCATGATCAATGTATAACAAAGTGTGTTTGGAACCAAAAGGGAAGCATTGGTTACCAGAAATGATAGGAGGGAGACATTATTTTTGAATTCAACTAATTAATATCAATAAGAAATGCTAATCAAGATCAAGGAAACCACTGTTTGTTGGAATTGAATGTATTTCAGGTCTAGATGGTTCATGGACATTGTTTTTTGCAATGAATATTGTTTGTTAAAAGGATACTAAACATAATTTTGTCCTTGCTTGAAAAAAGTCCTTTATAACAAAAAGAGGAGCATGATTAGCATGAGGAGACTACAAAGTCGCATTGATTAGGAATGAAACCATTTAATATTAGTACGAAATACAAACCAACATGAATGACTGCTTTTGTTGATAGAACTAAATACATTTAGTGTTTTAATGGTGTTTTCGGCTTACTTGTTTTGAATAATATACAAGGTAGGATAGCCACATTTGTTAGTTTTGATGATCAATGTATAAAAAAAGGGTGTTTGGAACCAAAAGGGAAGCATTGTTACAGAAATGAATAGGAGGGATACTTTATTTTGGAAATTCAACCAAGTAATATCAATAAGAAATGCTAATCAAGATCAAGAACACCATTGTTTGTTGGGAATTGAATGAATTCATGGTCTAGATGGTTCATGGACATTGTTTTTACAATGAATATTGTTGTTAAAAAGGGACACAAAACATAATTTCATTATTCTGTGCATGAAAAAAATTCCTTATAACAAAAAAAAGAGGAGCATGATTAGCATGAGGTGATTACAAAGTCTCATTATTTGTGAATGAAACCACTTTTAATATTAGTACGAAATGGAAACCAAGATGAATGACCCATTTTGTTGATGGAAAGTAAATACATTTAGTGTTTTCATGGTGTTTCGGATTACTTGTTTTGATTAATATACAAGGTTAGGATAGCCACAATTGTTAATTTCATGATGAATGTATAACAAAGTGTGTTTGGAACGAAAAAGGGAAGCATTGGTTACCAGAAATGATAGGAGGGACACATTATTTTGGAAATTCAACCAAATTAATATCAATAAGAAATGCTAATCAAGGTCAAGGACAACATTGTTTGTTTGAATTGAATGAATTCAGGGTCTAGGTGGTTCATGGACATTGTTTTTACAATGAATATTGTTGTTAAAAAGGACACAAAACATAATTTCATGGTCCTTGCATGAAAAAAGTCCTTATAACAAAAAGAGGAGCATGATTAGCATGAGGAGACTACAAAGTCGCATTGATTAGGAATGAAACCACTTAATATTAGTACGAAATACAAACCAACATGAATGACTCCTTTTGTTGATGGAACTAAATACATTTAGTGTTTTAATGGTGTTTCGGATTACTTGTTTTGAATAATATACAAGGTAGGATAGCCACAATTGTTAATTTCATTGATCAATGTATAACAAAGTGTGTTTGGAACCAAAAGGGAAGCATTGGTTACCAGAAATGATATGAGGGACACATTATTTTTGGAATTCAACCAATTAATATCAATAAGAAATGCAAAATCAAGATCAAGGGACACCATTGTTTGTTGGAATTGAATGAATTCATGGTCTAGATGGTTCATGGACATTGTTTTTTACAATAAATATTGTTGTTAAATAAGGACACAAAACATAATTTCATCGTCCTTGCATGAAAAAAGTCCTTATAACAAAAAAGAGGAGCATGATTAGCATGAGGAGACTACAAAGTCGCATTGATTAGGAATGAAACCACTTAATATTAGTACGAAATACAAACCAACATGAATTGACTGCTTTTGTTGATGGAAACTAAATACATTTAGTGTTTTAATGGTGTTTCGGATTACTTGTTTTGAATAATATACAAGGTAGGATAGCCACACTTATGTTAATTTCATGATCAATGTATAACAAAGTGGTGTTTGGAACCAAAAGGGAAGCATTGGTTACCAGAAATGATATGAGGGACACATTTTTTTTCGGAATTCAACCAAATTAATATCTATAAGAATATGCTATATCAAGATCAAGGACACCATTGTTTGTTGGAATTGAATGAATTCATGGTCTAGATGGTTGATGGACATTGTTTTTACAATGAATATTGTTGTTGAATAGAACACAAAACATAATTTCATCGTCCTTGCATGAAAAAATGTCCTTATAACAAAAAAGAGGAAGCATGATTTAGCGTGAGGAGACTACAAAGTCGCATTGATTAGGGAATGAAACCACTTAATATTAGTATCGAAATACAAACCAACATGAATGACTGCTTTTGTTTGATGGAACTAAATACATTTAGTGTTTTAATGGTGTTTCGGATTACTTGTTTTGAATAATATACAAGGTAGGATAGCCACAATTGCTAATTTCATTATCAATGTATAACAAAGTGTGTTTGGAACCAAAAGGGAAGCATTGGTTACCAGAAATGATATGAGGGACACATTATTTCGGAATTCAACCAATTAATATCAATAAGAAATGCAAATCAAGATCAAGGACACCATTGTTTGTTGGAATTGAATGAATTCATGGTCTAGATGGTTGATGACATTGTTTTTACAACTAATATTGTTGTTGAATAGAACACAAAACATAATTTCATGGTCCTTGCATGAAAAAAGTCCTTATAACAAAAAGAGGAGCATGATTAGCGTGAGGAGACTACAAAGTCGCATTGATTAGGAATGAAACCACTTAATATTAGTACGAAATACAAACCAACATGAATGACTGCTTTTTGTTGATGGAAACTAAAAATACATTTAGAGTGTTTTAATGGTGTTTTCGGATTACTTTGTTTTCAAATAATATATACAAGGTAGGATAGCCACACTTGTTAATTTCATGATCAATGTATAACAAAGTGTGCTTGGAACCAAAAGGGAAGCATTGGTTACCAGAAATGATATGAGGGACACATTATTTCGGAATTCAAACCAATTAATATCTATAAGAAAATGCATATCAAGATCAAGGACACCATTGTTTGTTGGAATTGAATGAATTCATGGGTCTAGATGGTTGATGACATTGTTTTTTACAACTAATATTGTTGTTGAATAGAACACAAAACATAATTTCATCGTCCTTGCATGAAAAAAGTCCTTATAACAAAAAGAGGAGCATGATTAGCGTGAGGAGACTACAAAAGTCGCATTGATTAGGAATGAAACCACTTAATATTAGTACGAAATACAAACCAACATGAATGACTGCTTTTGTTGATGGAACTAAATACATTTTAGTGTTTTAATGGTGTTTCGGATTACTTGTTTTGAATAATATACAAGGTAGGATAGCCACACACATGTTAATTTCATGATCAATGTATAACAAAGTGTGCTTGGAACCAAAAGGGGAAGCATTGGTTACCAGAAATGATATGAGGGACACATTATTTCGGAATTCAACCAATTAATATCAATAAGAAATGCATATCAAGATCAAGGACACCCATTGTTTGTTGGAATTGAATGAATTTCATGGTCTAGATGGTTGATGACATTGTTTTTACAACTAATATTGTTGTTGAATAGAACACAAAAACATAAATTTCATCGTCCTTGCATGAAAAAAGTCCTTATAACAAAAAAGAGGAGCATGATTAGCGTGAGGAGACTACAAAAGTCGCATTGATTAGGAATGAAACCACTTAATATTAGTACGAAATACAAACCAAACATGAATGACTGCTTTTGTTGATGGAACTAAATACATTTAGTGTTTTAATGGTGTTTCGGATTACTTGTTTTTGAATAATATACAAGGTAGGATAGCCACACTTGTTAATTTCTTTGATCAATGTATAACAAAAGTGTGCTTGGAACCAAAAGGGAAGCATTGGTTACCAGAAATGATATGAGGGGACACATTATTTCGGAATTCAACCAATTAATATCAATAAGAAATGCATATCAAGATCAAGGACACCATTGTTTGTTGGAATTGAATGAATTCATGGTCTAGATGGTTGATGACATTGTTTTTACAACTAATATTGTTGTTGAATAGAACACAAAACATAATTTCATCGTCCTTGCATGAAAAAAAGTCCTTATAACAAAAAGAGGAGCATGATTAGCGTGAGGAGACTACAAAGTCGCATTGATTAGGAATGAAACCACTTAATATTAGTACGAAATACAAACCAACATGAATGACTGCTTTTGTTGATGGAACTAAATACATTTAGTGTTTTAATGGTGTTTCGGATTACTTGTTTTTCAATAATATACAAGGTAGGATAGCCACATTTGCTAATTTCATGATCAATGTATAACAAAGTGTGCTTGGAACCAAAAGGGAAGCATTGGTTACCAGAAATGATATGAGGGACACATTATTTCGGAATTCAACCAATTAATATCAATAAGAAATGCAAATCAAGATCAAGGACACCATTGTTTGTTGGAATTGAATGAATTCATGGTCTAGATGGTTTGATGACATTGTTTTTACAAACTAATATTGTTGTTGAAAAGGACACAAAACATAATTTCATCGTCCTTGCATGAAAAAAAGTCCTTATAACAAAAAAGAGGAGCATGATTAGCGTGAGGAGACTACAAAGTCGCATTGATTAGGAATGAAACCACTTAATATTAGTACGAAATACAAACCAACATGAATGACTGCTTTTGTTGATGGAACTAAATACATTTAGTGTTTTAAATGGTATTTTCGGATTACTTGTTTTGAATAATATACAAGGTAGGATAGCCACACACTTGTTAATTTCATTATCAATGTATAACAAAGTGTGCTTGGAACCAAAAGGGAAGCATTGGTTACCAGAAATGATATGAGGGACACATTATTTCGGAATTCAACCAATTAATATCAATAAGAAATGCATATCAAGATCAAGGACACCATTGTTTGTTGGAATTGAATGAATTCATGGTCTAGATGGTTGATGACATTGTTTTTACAACTAATATTGTTGTTGAATAGAACACAAAATATAATTTCATCGTCCTTGCATGAAAAAAAGTCCTTATAACAAAAAGAGGAGCATGATTAGCGTGAGGAGACTACAAAGTCGCATTGATTAGGAATGAAACCACTTAATATTAGTACGAAATACAAACCAACATGAATGACTGCTTTTGTTGATGGAACTAAATACATTTAGTGTTTTAATGGTGTTTCGGATTACTTGTTTTCAATAATATACAAGGTAGGATAGCCACACTTGTTAATTTCATGATCAATGTATAACAAAGTGTGCTTGGAACCAAAAGGGAAGCATTGGTTACCAGAAATGATATGAGGGACACATTATTTCGGAATTCAACCAATTAATATCTATAAGAAATGCAAATCAAGATCAAGGACACCATTGTTTGTTGGAATTGAATGAATTCATGGTCTAGATGGTTGATGACATTGTTTTTACAACTAAATATTGTTGTTGAATAGAACACAAAACATAATTTCATCGTCCTTGCATGAAAAAAGTCCTTATAACAAAAAGAGGAGCATGATTAGCGTGAGGAGACTACAAAGTCGCATTGATTAGGAATGAAACCACTTAATATTAGTACGAAATACAAACCAACATGAATGACTGCTTTTGTTGATGGAACTAAATACATTTAGTGTTTTAAAGGTGTTTCGGATTACTTGTTTTGAATAATATACAAGGTAGGATAGCCACACTTGTTAATTTTCATGATCAATGTATAACAAAGTGTGCTTGGAACCAAAAGGGAAGCATTGGTTACCAGAAATGATATGAGGGACACATTATTTCGGAATTCAACCAATTAATATCAATAAGAAATGCAAATCAAGATCAAGGACACACCATTGTTTGTTGGATTTTGAATGAATTCATGGTCTAGATGGTTTCATGACATTTTTTTTAACAACTAATATTGTTGTTGAAATAGAACACAAAACATAATTTCATCGTCCTTGCATGAAAAAAGTCCTTATAACAAAAAAGAGGAGCATGATTAGCGTGAGGAGACTACAAAGTCGCATTGATTAGGAATGAAACCACTTAATATTAGTACGAAATACAAACCAACATGAATGACTGCTTTTTGTTGATGGAACTAAATACATTTAGTGTTTTAATGGTGTTTTCGGATTACTTGTTTTGAAATAATATACAAGGTAGGATAGCCACACATTGTTAATTTTTTGATCAATGTATAACAAAGTGTGTTTGGAACCAAAAGGGAAGCATTGGTTACCAGAAATGATATGAGGGACACATTATTTCGGAATTCAACCAATTAATATCAATAAGAAATGCATATCAAGATCAAGGACACCATTGTTTGTTGGAATTGAATGAATTCATGGTCCAGATGGTTCATGAACATTGTTTTTTACAACTAATATTGTTGTTGAAAAGAACACAAAAAATTTAATTTCATCGTCCTTGCATGCATGAAAAAAGTCCTTATAAACAAAAAAGAGGAGCATGATTAGCGTGAGGAGACTACAAAAGTCGCATTGATTAGGAATGAAACCACTTAATATTAGTACGAAATACAAACCAACATGAATGACTGCTTTTGTTGATGGAACTAAATACATTTAGTGTTTTAATGGTGTTTCGGATTACTTGTTTTCAATAATATACAAGGTAGGATAGCCACACTTGTTAATTTTTTTTTGATCAATGTATAACAAAGTGTGCTTGGAACCAAAAGGGAAGCATTGGTTACCAGAAATGATATGAGGGACACATTATTTCGGAATTCAACCAATTAATATCAATAAGAAATGCATATCAAGATCACGGACACCATTGTTTGTTGGAATTGAATGAATTCATGGTCTAGATGGTTGATGACATTGTTTTTACAACTAATATTGTTGTTGAATAGAACACAAAACATAATTTCATCGTCCTTGCATGAAAAAAGTCCTTATAACAAAAAGAGGAGCATGATTTAGCGTGAGGAGACTACAAAGTCGCATTGATTAGGAATGAAACCACTTAATATTAGTACGAAATACATACCAACATGAATGACTGCTTTTGTTGATGGAACTAAATACATTTAGTGTTTTAATGGTGTTTCGGATTACTTGTTTTCAATAATATACAAGGTAGGATAGCCACACTTGTTAATTTCATGATCAATGTATAACAAAGTGTGCTTGGAACCAAAAGGGAAGCATTGGTTACCAGAAATGATATGAGGGACACATTATTTCGGAATTCAACCAATTTAATATCAATAAGAAATGCAATCAAGATCAAGGACACCATTGTTTGTTAGAATTGAATGAATTCATGGTCTAGATGGTTGATGACATTGTTTTTACAACTAATATTGTTGTTGAATAGAACACAAAACATAATTTCATCGTCCTTGCATGAAAAAAGTCCATATAACAAAAAGAGGAGCATGATTAGCGTGAGGAGACTACAAAGTCGCATTGATTAGGAATGAAACCACTTAATATTAGTACGAAATACAAACCAACATGAATGACTGCTTTTTGTTGATGGAACTAAATACATTTAGTGTTTTAAAATGGTGTTTCGGATTACTTGTTTTGAATAATATACAAGGTAGGATAGCCACACTTGTTAATTTCATGATCAATGTATAAACAAAGTGTGCTTGGAACCAAAAGGGAAGCAGTGGTTACCAGAAATGATATGAGGCACACATTATTTCGGAATTCAACCAATTAATATCGATAAGAAATGCAAATCAAGATCAAGGACACCATTGTTTGTTGGAATTGAATGAATTCATGGTCTAGATGGTTGATGACATTGTTTTTTACAACTAATATTGTTGTTGAATAGAACACAAAACATAATTTCATCGTCCTTGCATGAAAAAAGTCCTTATAAACAAAAAGAGGAGCATGATTAGCGTGAGGAGACTACAAAGTCGCATTGATTAGGAATGAAACCACTTAATATTAGTACGAAATACAAACCAACATGAATGACTGCTTTTGTTGATGGAACTAAATACATTTAGTGTTTTAATGGTGTTTCGGATTACTTGTTTTCAATAATATACAAGGTAGGATAGCCACATTTGCTAATTTCATGATCAATGTATAACAAAGTTTGCTTGGAACCAAAAGGGAAGCATTGGTTACCAGAAATGATATGAGGGACACATTATTTCGGAATTCAACCAATTAATATCAATAAGAAATGCAAATCAAGATCAAGGACACCATTGTTTGTTGGAATTGAATGAATTCATGGTCTAGATGGTTCATGAACATTGTTTTTACAATGAATATTGTTGTTGAAAAGGGACACAAAACATAATTTCATCGTCCTTTGCATGAAAAAAGTCCTTATAACAAAAAAGAGGAGCATGATTAGCGTGAGGAGACTACAAAAAGTCGCATTGATTAGGAATGAAACCACTTAATATTAGTACGAAATACAAACCAACATGACTGACTGCTTTTGTTGATGGAACTAAATACATTTAGTGTTTTAATGGTGTTTCGGGATTACTTGTTTTCAATAATATACAAGGTAGGATAGCCACACTTGTTTATTAATTTCATGATCAATGTATAAACAAAGTGTGCTTGGAACCAAAAGGGGAAGCATTGGTTACCAGAAATGATATGAGGGACACATTATTTCGGAATTCAACCAATTAATATCTATAAGAAATGCACATCAAGATCAAGGACACCATTGTTTGTTGGAAATTGAATGAATTCATGGTCTAGATGGTTGATGACATTGTTTTTACAACTAATATTGTTTGTTGAATAGAACACAAAAACATAATTTCATCGTCCTTGCATGAAAAAAAAAAGTCTTATAACAAAAAGAGGAGCATGATTAGCGTGAGGAGACTACAAAGTCGCATTGATTAGGAATGAAACCACTTAATATTTAGTACGAAATACAAACCAACATGAATGACTGCTTTTTTGTTGATGGAACTAAATACATTTAGTGTTTTAATGGTGTTTTTCGGATTACTTGTGTTTTGAAATATACAAGGTAGGATAGCCACACAAAGTGCTAATTTTTTTGATCAATGTATAACAAAGTGTGCTTGGAACCAAAAGGGAAGCATTGGTTACCAGAAATGATATGAGGGACACATTATTTCGGAATTCAACCAATTAATATCAATAAGAAATGCACATCAAGATCAAGGACACCATTGTTTGTTGGAATTGAATGAATTCATGGTCTAGATGGTTGATGACATTGTTTTTACAACTAATATTGTTGTTGAATAGAACACAAAAAACATAATTTCATGGTCCTTGCATGAAAAAATGTCCTTATAACACAAAAGAGGAGCATGATTAGCGTTGAGGAGACTACAAAGTCGCATTGATTAGGAATGAAACCACTTAATATTAGTACGAAATACAAACCAACATGAATGACTGCTTTTGTTGATGGAACTAAATACATTTAGTGTTTTAATGGTGTTTCGGATTACTTGTTTTGAATAATATACAAGGTAGGATAGCCACAATTGCTAATTTCATTATCAATGTATAACAAAGTGTGCTTGGAACCAAAAGGGAAGCATTGGTTACCAGAAATGATATGAGGGACACATTATTTCGGAATTCAACCAATTAATATCAATAAGAAATGCACATCAAGATCAAGGACACCATTGTTTGTTGGAATTGAATGAATTCATGGTCTAGATGGTTGATGAGACATTGTTTTTACAACTAATATTGTTGTTTGAATAGAACACAAAACATAATTTCATGGTCCTTGCATGAAAAAAGTCCTTATAACAAAAAGGAGGAGCATGATTAGCGTGAGGGAGACTACAAAGTCGCATTGATTAGGAATGAAACCACTTAATATTAGTACGAAATACAAACCAACATGAATGACTGACTTTTTTTTGATGGAACTAAATACATTTAGTGTTTTAATGGTGTTTCGGATTTACTTGTTTTTTGAATAATATACAAGGTAGGATAGCCACAAAACTTGTTAATTTCATTGATCAATGTATAACAAAGTGTGCTTGGAACCAAAAAGGGAAGCATTGGTTACCAGAAATGATATGAGGGACACATTATTTCGGAATTCAAACCAATTAATATCAATAAGAAATGCATATCAAGATCAAGGACACCATTGTTTGTTGGAATTGAATGAATTCATGGTCTATGATGGTTGATGACATTGTTTTTACAACTAATATTGTTGTTGAATAGAACACAAAACATAATTTCATCGTCCTTGCATGAAAAAAAGTCCTTATAACAAAAAGAGGAGCATGATTAGCGTGAGGAGACTACAAAGTCGCATTGATTAGGAATGAAACCACTTAATATTAGTACGAAATACAAACCAACATGAATGACTGCTTTTGTTTGATGGAACTAAATACATTTAGTGTTTTAATGGTGTTGTTTCGGATTACTTGTTTTGAATAATATACAAGGTAGGATAGCCACACTTGTTAATTTCTTGATCAATGTATAACAAAGTGTGCTTGGAACCAAAAGGGAAGCATTGGTTTACCAGAAATGATATGAGGGACACATTATTTCGGAATTCAACCAATTAATATCAATAAGAAATTGCAAATCAAGATCAAGGGACACCATTGTTTGTTGGAATTGAGATCAAATGAATTCAGTGGTCTAGATGGTTGATGACATTGTTTTTACAACTAATATTGTTGTTGAAATAGAACACAAAACATAATTTCATTCATCGTCCTTGCATGAAAAAATGTCCTTATAACAAAAAGAGGAGCATGATTAGCGTGAGGAGACTACAAAGTCGCATTGATTAGGAAAAGAAACCACTTAATATTAGTACGAAATACAAACCAACATGAATGACTGCTTTTGTTGATGGAAACTAAATACATTTAGTGTTTTAATGGTATTTCGGATTACTTTGTTTTCAATAATATATACAAGGTAGGATAGCCACAATTGTTAATTTTTTGATCAATGTATAACAAAGTGTGCTTGGAACCAAAAAAGGGAAGCATTGGTTACCAGAAATGATATGAGGGACACATTATTTCGGAATTCAAACCAATTAATATATCTATAAGAAATGCATATCAAGATCAAGGACACCATTGTTTGTTGGAATTGAATGAATTCATGGTCTAGATGGTTGATGACATTGTTTTTACAACAAATATTTGTTGTTGAATAGAACACAAAACATAATTTCATCATCGTCCTTGCATGAAAAAAGTACTTTATAACAAAAAGAGGAGCATGATTTAGCGTGAGGAGACTACAAAGTCGCATTGATTAGGAATGAAAACCACTTAATATTAGTACGAAATACAAACCAACATGAAATGACTGCTTTTTTGTGTTGATGGAAACTAAATACATTTAGTGTTTTAATGGTGTTTTCGGATTACTTTGTTTTGAATAATATACAAGGTAGGATAGCCACACACATGTTAATTTCAATGATCAATGTAAAAAAAGTGTGCTTGGAACCAAAAGGGAAGCATTGGTTACCAGAAAATGATATGAGGGACACACATTATTTCGGAATTCAACCAATTAATATCAATAAGAAATGCAATGCATATCAAGATCAAGGACACCATTGTTTGTTGGAATTGAATGAATTCATGGTCTAGATGGTTCATGACATTGTTTTTTACAATGAATATATTGTTGTTGAATAGAACACAAAACATAATTTCTCATCGTCCTTGCATGAAAAAAGTCCTTATAACAAAAAAAAGGAGCATGATTAGCGTGAGGAGACTACAAAGTCGCATTGATTAGGAATGAAACCACTTAATATTAGTACGAAATACAAACCAACATGAATGACTGCTTTTGTTGATGGAACTAAAATACATTTAGTGTTTTAATGGTGTTTCGGATTACTTGTTTTTGAATAATATACAAGGTAGGATAGCCACACACTGTTAATTTCATGATCAATGTATAAACAAAGTGTGCTTGGAACCAAAAGGGAAGCATTGGTTACCAGAAATGAGATATGAGGGACACATTATTTCGGAATTCAACCAATTAATATCAATAAGAAATGCAATCAAAGATCAAGGACACCATTGTTTGTTGGAATTGAATGAATTCATGGTCTAGATGGTTGATGACATTGTTTTTACAAATTAATATTGTTGTTGAAAAGAAGAACACAAAATCATAATTTTCATCGTCCTTGCATGAAAAAAAAAGTCCTTATAACAAAAAGAGGAGCATGATTAGCATGAGAGGAGACTACAAAGTCGCATTGATTAGGAATGAAACCACTTAATATTAGTACGAAATACAAACCAAACATGAATGACTGCTTTTGTTGATGGAACTAAATACATTTAGTGTTTTTAATGGTGTTTCGGATTACTTGTTTTGAATGAATAATATACAAGGTAGGATAGCCACACTTGTTAATTTTCATTTCATCAATGTATAACAAAAAGCAAAGTGTGGAACCAAAAGGGAAGCAATGGTTACCAGAAATGATATAATGAGGGACACAGAGTATATCGGAATGAATTCACAATTCATTATTAATCAATTTGCCAATGATTAAGATCAAGAAAATGCATCATCAAGATCAAGGACCATTGTTTGTTGGAATTGAATGAATTCATGGTCTAGATGGTTGATGACATTGTTTTTACAACTAATATTGTTGTTGAATAGAACACAAAAACATAATTTCATCGTCCTTGCATGAAAAAAAAGTCCTTATAACAAAAAACAAGAGAAGAGCATGATGATTAGCGTGAGAGGAGACTACAAAGTCGCATTGATTAGGAATGAAACCACTTAATATTAGTACGAAATACAAACCAACATGAATGACTGCTTTTGTTGATGGAACTAAAATACATTTTAGTGTTTTTAATGGTGTTTCGTGTTTCGGACTTACTTGTTTTTCGAATAATATACAAGGTAGGATAGCCACACATTTGTTAATTTCATGATCAATGTATAAACAAAGTGTGCTTGGAAACCAAAAGGGAAGCATTGGTTACCAGAAATGATATGAGGGACACATTATTTTCGGAATTCAACCAAATTAATATCAATAAGAAAATGCACATCAAGATCAAGGACACCATTGTTTGTTGGAATTGAATGAATTCATGGTCTAGATGGTTGATGACACATTGTTTTTTACAATGAATTATTGTTGTTTAAAAGGAACACAAAAACATAATTTCATCGTCCTTGCATGAAAAAAGTCCTTTTATAACAAAAAGAGGGAGCATGATTAGCGTGAGGAGACTACAAAAGTCGCATTGATTAGGAATGAAAAACCACTTAATATTAGTACGAAAATACAAACCAACATGAAATGACTGCTTTTGTTGATGGAATCACTAAATACATTTAGTGTTTTTAATGGTGTTTCGGATTTACTTGTTTTGAATAATATACAAGGTAGGATAGCCACACTGTTATTTAATTTCATGATCAATGTATAACAAAGTGTGCTTGGAACCAAAAGGGAAGCATTGGTTACCATCCAGAAAATGATATGAGGGACACATTATTTCGGGAATTTCAACCAATTAATATCTATAAGAAATGCATATCAAGATCAAGGACACCATTGTTTGTTTGGAATTGAATGAATGAATTCATTGGTCTAGATGGTTCCATGACATTGTTTTTTTACAACTAATATTGTTGTTAAATAGAACACAAAACAACATAATTTCATCGTCCTTGCATGAAAAAAGTCCTTATAAACAAAAAGAGGAGGCATGATTAGCGTGAGGAGACTACAAAGTCGCATTGATTAGGAATGAAACCACTTAATATTAGTACGAAATACAAACCAACATGAATGACTGCTTTTTGTTTGATAGGAAACTAAATACATTTAAGTGTTTTTAATGGTGTTTTCGGATTACTTGTTTTTCAATAATATACAAGGTAGGATAGCCACACACATGCATTAATTTCATGATCAATGTATAACAAAGTGTGCTTGGAACCAAAAGGGAAAGCATTGGTTACCAGAAATGATATGAGGGACACATTATTTCGGAATTCAACCAATTAATATCTAATAAGAAATGCACATCAAGATCAAGGACACCATTGTTTGTTTGTTGGAATTGAATGAATTCATGGTTAGCTAGATGGTTGATGACATTTTTTTTTTACAACTAATATTGTTGTTGAATAGAACACAAAACATAATTTCATCGTCCTTGCATGAAAAAAAGTCCTTATAACAAAAAAAGAGGAGCATGATTAGCGTGAGGAGACTACAAAGTCGCATTGATTAGGAATGAAACCACTTAATATTAGTACGAAATACAAACCAACAACATGAATGACTGCTTTTGTGTTGTGATGGAACTAAATACATTTAGTGTTTTAATGGTGTTTCGGATTACTTGTTTTGAATAATATACAAGGTAGGATAGCCACACACTTATTAATTTCATGATCAATGTATAACAAAGTGTGCTTGGAACCAAAAGGGAAGCATTGGTTACCAGAAACTTGATATGAGGGACACATTATTTCGGAATTCAACCAATTAATAATATCTATAAGAAATGCACATCAAGAAGATCAAGGACACCATTGTTTGTTGGAATTGAATGAATTCATGGTCTAGATGGTTGATACATTGTTTTTTTACAACTAATATTGTTGTTGAAATAGAACACAAAAACATAATTTCATGGTCCTTGCATGAAAAAAAAGTCCTTATAACAAAAAAGAGGAGCATGATTAGCGTGAGGAGACTACAAAAGTCGCATTGATTAGGAATGAAACCACTTAATATTAGTACGAAATACAAACCAACATGAATGACTGCTTTTGTTGATGGAACTAAAATACATTTAGTGTGTTTTAATGGTGTTTCGGATTACGGATTACTTGTTTTGAATAAATATACAAGGTAGGATAGCACACATATTAATTTTTATGATCAATGTGTAACCAAAGTGTGTCAATTGGAACCAAAAGGGAAGCATTGGTTACCAGAATGAAATGATATGAGGGACACATTATTTCGGAATTCAACCAATTAATATCACATCGTATAAGAAATGCACTTCAAGATCAAGGACACCATTGTTTGTTGGAATTGAATGAATTCATGGGTCTTAGATGGTTCCATGACATTGTTTTTACAATGCTAATATTGTTGTTAGAATAGAACACACAAACATAATTTCATCGTCCCTTGCATGAAAAAAAGTCTTAATATAACAAAAAGAGGAGCATGATTAGCGTGAGGAGACTACAAAGTCGCATTGATTTAGGATTGAAAACCACTAACATATTAGTACGAAAATACAAACCAACATGAATGACTGCTTTTGTTGATGGAACTAAATACATTTAGTGTTTTAATGGTGTTTCGGATTACTTGTTTTGAATATAATATACAAGGTAGGATAGCCACAATTGTTAATTTCATGATCAATGTATAACAAAGTGTGCTTGGAAACCAAAAGGGAAGCATTGGTTACCAGAAATGATATGAGGGACACATTATTTCGGGAATTCAAACCAATTAATATCAATAAGAAATGCACATCAAGATCAAGGACACCATTGTTTGTTGGAATTGAAATGAATTCATGGTCTAGATGGTTGATGACATTGTTTTTACACACAAATAATATGTTGTTGAATAGAACACAAAACATAATTTCATCGTCCTTGCATGATGAAAAATGTCCTTATAACAAAAAAAGAGGAGCATGATTAGCGTGAGGAGACTACAAAGTCGCATTGATTAGGAATGAAACCACTTAATATTAGTACGAAAATACAAACCAACATGAATGACTGCTTTTTAGTTGATGGAACTAAATACATTTAGTGTTTTAAATGGTTCCGGATTTTTCGGATTAACTTGTTTTCAATAATATACAAGGTAGGATAGCCACACATATTAATTTCATGATCAATGTATAACAAAGTGTGCTTGGAACCAAAAGGGAAGCATTGGTTACCAGAAATGATATGAGGGACACATTATTTCGGAATTCAACCAATTAATATCAATACTTGAAATTGTGTACATCAAGATCAAGCAACACCATTGTTTGTTGGAAAGAATGAATTCAATGGTCTAGATGGTTGATGACATTGTTTTTTACAACTAATATTTGTTGTTGAATAGAACACAAAACATAATTTCATCGTCCTTACATGAAAAAAGTCCTTATAACAAAAAACAAGGTAGCATGATTAGCGTGAGGAGACTACAAAGTCGCATTGATTAGGAATGAAACCACTTATATTAGTATGAAAATACAAACCAACATGACCCACCCCCATGACTGCTTTTTGTTGATGGAACTAAATACATTTAGTGTTTTTAATGGTGTTTGGGATTACTTGTGTTAGAATATAATATACAAGGTAGGATAGCCACACATGTATTAAATTCATGATTAATGTATAACAAAGTGTGCTTGGAACCAAGGGAATGCATTGGTTACCAGAAATGTTATGAGGGATACACATTATTTCGGAATTCACCCAATTAATATCTATAAGAAATGCACGTCAAGAAAGCAAGGACTCCATTGTTTTGTTGGAATTGACATGCAATACCATGGTCTAGATGGTTGATGACATTGTTTTACAACTAATCATTGTTGTGTGAATAGAACAGAAACCATAATTTCATCGTCCGCCCACGTTGCATGAAAAAAGTCCTTATTAACAAAAGAGGAGCATGATTAGTCGTGAGGAGACTACAAAGTCGCATTGATTAGGAATGAAACCACTTGTTTATTAGTAAAAAATACAAAAACCAACATGATGGGGCCCACCAACCATGCTTTTGTTGATGGAACTAAATACATTTAGTGTTTTAATGGTTATTGTTGTCGGATATACTTGTTTTTCAATAATATACAAGGTAGGATAGCCACACATGATTAATTTCATATGATCAATGTATAACAAAGTGTGCTTGGAACCAAAAGGGAAGCATTTGGTTACCAGAAATGAATGAGGGACACATTATTTTCGGAATTCAACCAATTAATATCGATAAAGAAATGCACATCAAGATCAACGGACACCATGTGTGTTTGTGTGGTGATTGAATGAATTCATAGGTCTAGAATGGTTTGATGACGGTTGTTTTTGAGATAACTAATATTGTTGATGAATAAGAAACTCAAAACATAATTTCATGTCCTTGCATGAAAAAAGTCCTTATAACAAAAAGAGGAGCATGATATAAACGTGAGGAGACTACAAAGATCGATTCGATTCAGGAATGAAACCACCTTAACATATTAGTACGAAATGACAAACACCAACATGAATGACTGCTCTTTGTTTGATGGAAGACTAAATACATTTAGTGTTTTAATGGTGTTTCTGATTACTAATGTTTTGAATAATATACAAGGTATGGATGATAGCCACATTTATTAAATTCATGATCAATGTATAACAAAGTGTATTGGGAGACAATATAGGGGTAGCAATGGCCCCCCCGTTACCAGACCCAAGATATTGAGGGATCAATTTATTTTTCGGAATTACAGTTCCTCTCTAGTACACTACTCAATAAGAAAATACACATCAAGATCAAAGGCGACCCACCTCCCACCCCCACCCCCCTCAGAGATGGTTGTTGGAATTGATGCAATCGCCCTGCGTCTAGAATGGTTGATGACATTGGTTTTTTACAACTAATATTGTTGTTGGAATAGAACACAAAA